>BLKR01001067.1:0-52500 GCA_011170035.1 Teleogryllus occipitalis | reverse complement strand
ACATATTTAAATGCCAAAATATACATACAAAATTATGCAACAATCGATTATCTTAAATACATGCGGTTTGTTCGAAAATTCCTAAATTGCATTGAAACATGAATTGACCTGTGTCTAGGTTATTAACCCGACAAATAGTCAAATAAAAATTCGGTGAATACCGAGAAAAACAATGATAACCATAATAATAATAATAATAATCATTAATAATAATAATAATAATAATAATAATAATAATAATAATAATAATAATAATAATAAATGGTTTAACTCGTCCAGTTCCTGTCACAGTCATCTTGCGTTCGCGGATCTGCAAAGGCCTGTTGTACAACTCGCTGGCCGTCCTTGACTTTCCCTATCATCCCTGTTGACGGCTCGGCTACTCCGCTAGATTGGCTGCCCTGCGCAGCGGCCACGAGCGCCGCCTTGTTTTTAGTGGGCAGAGCGACACACCACCGACGCGCTTCTTTACTGCGCAAACAGCGCTACGCCATTTATTAATTAAAGGGTGCGTGAACTCGCGCCGTACTGGTGCTTGTTTATGTTTTCACGAGGTGTTTTTGGATTGAAGCTCGACAAATTTCATCTCGCATTAGCGAATGGTAGTTAATTAGTTCATTGGTATGTCTCTAGAGAGCATGGAGGTGGTTGTGAAGCTTAATCCTACGGATGTGCAAAATTTACGTCATTGGGGTTAATAACCGATGAAACGCAGCAGGTTACGTTACAGTTATCTCCATATACAAATACATATAGAAACGGGGTGCCGTGTTAAAAGACCGTAGGCAATTGTCTTATCCTTGCAACGGGGTATTACAATAGATGACCCTAAATAAACAAGAAAACAAGCAGAATGCTTTGCGAGGTTCTGCTGACCAGTTCGAAAGCTTACCAGTTCCACAGGAATATGGGTTTATACAATTGAAAATTGTTATGCTTGGAATATTAGCAGAAATAAATTCTAAGTGTGTAAGAAGTTGTAAATTGTAAGCTGTAGACAGAAGTTATGACATTAATTATTATTCATTTTGTTTTTGAGAAAGTTCAATATTTCTCCAAGAAGAAGCGATGGGAAGTTGATGTAAAGGTAACTGTGACCCTTTGATGATTGAGACGTTACACCGACTGTCTTCTATTCTCCCTCTGTGCTTATTCTATAATCTAATTATTCTTGTGAATGTATGCTTCTTGCATGCCCCCTCCTCTTCATTATTTCACTTTTTCACGCGTACACACGTACGTTTCTCACGCGAGCGTCCGCCCACATATACATGCACACACAGAACATTTATTTTGGTCCGTAGAATGAGGGATTTTTCCGAGTCATACTTTTATTAAATGCATTTCTTTCTCTCTCATCCCAAACGAGTACGCAAAAGAAAACCACATGTAAACATTCATGACCTTAGACTTTTCATTTGCCGCGAAATTTCAGTGAGTGAAATTTACAGTGTGACGAAATACAAGCGGCTACAGCTTCGGCAATAAAGAGACCAGATCCGTTCCAGCACCTCTTTACTTCCTCTCCGTTCATTGCCGCCTTATCTTCCACTCTTCGAGGCTCGTCTGCTAATTTCGGAAGCGGTTTCAGTCTACTGTTCTCTACCCACGCGCCACACCCTCTCAAAGTGACCCACGTATCCTCTATACTATCCAGCCTTCTTTCCACCGCCCATTCCCATCCTCAGTTCCGTCCCTCAGCTTTCCCTCATATCCGTCAGTATATTCCAATCTTCCTTTAATCCAACCATCCCCACCCACCGACCTAGCCAACCGTCTCCTCCCACCGCCTCCATTCACCCCCACTCACCGTCCTAGCCATCCTGCCACCACCCACCACCTCCGCCCACCGTCCTCGATCACCGTTCTCACCAACCGTCCCCATCCGTCCGCCATTCTCATCCTCGTCCTCACCAAACGTCCTCACCCTCCATCACTCAACGTTCTCTCCAATTGTCGCCACCCACCGTCCCCACACACTATCCTCGTTCACCATTCACACCATCAGTCCCTCCCCCATCGTCCCCATTCACCGTCACTCCCGCTGTCCCCGCCTATTCAGCCCGTCCGCCATTCCCATTGCAGACTTACCGTTCCACTCATTCTATTTCCACCCCTTCTCCATTTGCCCCTTTCACTCACCTCTGCGCAGATCTACTCTCCGCCCTGGGATCCCCACCGCACCCTGCCTCCCCTCGCCCCCGCCACGCCCGCCAATCGAGGTGCGCGCGCGCGCGCGGAGCTCCGGCTGAGATGTCTGGCCGGTGCGCTGGCTGGGGAGGGGGAGGGGGTTGTCGGCGAGCGGAAATGAGCGCCCTGGCGGTCGCATCCTGTTTGGGCGCTGCGTCGCTGCCGCGGATGCGCACTCGTGCGAGTGGCTGCTTCCGCTCCGCCGCTGCACAGATCCTTTCGCAGAGGGCGCGCCGCCCGCCTCTCTACTTCGCTTCACTCGGGCTTATCGCTTGGAGGGATAAAGGTGTTTTACTTTCTCTTTATGTGCGGGAGTAATGTACGTTGTATAGAGTAAGTTAATGCCGCGGAAAATCGATTTCGACATTTCAACGGAAATAGACGTTTTGGGGACCCCTGATACCGAAAACGTGTTTTTTTCAATAGGTCAGTTCCGTCCGTCTGTCAGTCCGCCCGTCTGTCCGTCTATCTGTCCGTTCGTCTGTCCGTTCGTCTGTCCGTTCGTCTGTCCGTTCGTCTGTCCGTTCGTCTGTCCGTTCGTCTGTGTGTCTGTCCGTTCGTCTGTGTGTCTGTCCGTTCGTCTGTGTGTCTGTCCGTTCGTCTGTGTGTCCGTCTGTCCGTCTGTCCGTCTGTCCGTCTGTCCGTCTGTCCGTCTGTCCGTCTGTCCGTCTGTCCGTCTGTCCGTCTGTCCGTCTGTCCGTCTGTCCCTCTGTCCGTCTGTCCGTCTGTCCGTCTGTCCGTCTGTCCGTCTGTCCGTCTGTCCGTCTGTCCGTCTGTCCGTCATCCAGTCTGTCAGAATCTGTCCGTCTGTCCGTCTGTCCGTCTGTCCGTCTGTCCGTCTGTCCGTCTGTCCGTCTGTCCGTCTGTCCGTCTGTCCGTCTGTCCGTCTGTCCGTCTGTCCGTCTGTCCGTCTGTCTGTGAACACTATTAGCGCCTAAAACACACATACGAATCTTTCAAATTGATGAAACTCCTGTTTTTGGACGTACTTTACGCAGAAGACTTCCCCGACATTTTCAAAATTTTCTCAAAAACGGCTCCAATTTTTTTTATATACTTCAGTGTTCTAACTATCCCCTAAGACCTTATAGCTTTTATTTACATATTCAATCAGAAGCGATCCTCAGGAAGTTTATCATGTTGCACTATTGAGTATTTATGTTTGTGGTAAATGCTTTCATTTATCGTTTAAAAGATCATCAAGAATATGAGATTTTTTATTTCTATTTATAAAAATTTTTGCCAAGTGGCAAACATATTTGACTAGCAAATTCTTCAGTATTCTTGTTTTAGTTTTGTGATATTTTATTAAAGCATTAACATGTTTCTATAAATTAACAATTTTGGCTTTTCGGGCGGACAGCTCTTTTAACAGACAATAATCTGTGTCTGTGAAACATTCTAACCTAACGTAAGAAGTTAATTCTATTCTTGTGCTCTTCAGAAAAAAATTGAAATCAAAATACTTTCGATTCAAAATGTTTAATTTTACTCTCATAATTTCACAGGGACAATTTTAAATCTATTATAATGAATATAATGGATCATTTATTTGATGTTGTATAGTTAATTGGAATTAATATAGCTACATTTGATGAAATAACTGTCAACCAACTTCTCCAAAAGATTGGCATGTGCTAGTTATCTAGTGACGTACCGCCATTATGGAGCCATTTGTACAATTCTTACTTTTTAAAACTGACGCCAGTTGGTCAGAACGCATTCCGCAAATCAGTGTGTTTCGTCGGTTATATCCTAAAAATTGTAGATTTTTGTTTGGCAAAATCGAGAAATACCATCTGCGATTTGACTTACTTTAAAGACATCCTTGTGGACGTTTTAAAAGAAAAGAAATCGTCAGCAAACTGCAATGTAATAACGAAGTGTTTCTCAGCAAAGTTAAAATAGAGACGTTTGTTCATCAATTGAATATAACATATACATTGAAATATTAACGACTTTTAAACTTGTTCTTCTATGTATAATGTATGTAGTATGTACGTGATAGTGGAAAACAAAAATTTAAGAGCAATTGCTCATGAAAAATTGTTTTGTCCCTTCTTCCAAAAAAAGGGAGTTTGGGATCATTCCGTTGAAAATCGATAGCGATACTTGCAGAGATGACGAGGGAATTTAAACTTAACCATGATAACGCACATTTACAGAAAATATGTTAGAAAGTTTTCATATAGTTTCATTTGAGAGTCACATTACAATTTTGGATACCAACAACAATCAGAATATAACTATAACACATTTCTTAATCGTGATATTCATGTCCGACGTCCCAACGTTTCCGCCCTTGACACGAGCTGGGTTAGTCCCTTACTGTCTTAGAAATTATACGAATAATGATAACATAACATAAAACGTGTTTTCCGCCAGTTCGTAGAACTTCGCGCAGTGGCCCTGCCGGGCGCGTCCCGGAGGTGGAAATATTTCCGCGCGAGTCGCATCGCTGCGCCGCTCCAGCGCGGAGTGTAATTGGCGCGAGGCGGCGCGGCGCTCGCGTCGGAACGAAAGTGAAATCGGCGCGCGCACCCGCCAGGTGGCGCTACCGGCGGCTGTCGCGGAGATGTCGCGGCGCGTGGCTCATCGATCGTTGCCCGGCGGCGGCGCCTTTCAGCCCCGCCCCCTCGGCAGGTCGCCCATCACCGCCTCCCGCCGCCGCCGCCCACTTCCGCCGCCTGTCGCCCATCGCCGCCACTCACCGCCTCCTGCCGCCTCCTGCCGCCCCCTGGCGCCCCCCGCCGTCCCCACCCCCGCCGCCGAGGGCCGCCACGTCGCCCACCCCCGTTCCGACGCTCACCGCCGCCCTCGCCGCCAACCGCCTCCCGCCGCCTCCCGCCACCTCCCGCGGCCCCCGCGACCCCTGCCGCCCAACGCCGCCCCACCACCACCCACTGCCCATCGCCACCACGCCGCCCACCGCCGTCCCCGCCACCCCCACTGTCCCCGCCGCCCCACCCCACAGCGCCGCTCCGCGCCGCCCCGCCGCACCGCCGCCCACTGACTGACGCTCACCAACTGCGGCCCGCCTATCACCGCCCACTACCCACCGCCCACCTCACACCTCGTATTGCCCACCGCTTTCCGTCCACTGCCCATTCCCCACCTCCTGCCGCCCGCTGCACACCGTTTACTGGTCTCTGCTCACTGTCCACCTCCTGCCAATCACTATTGACCGATCACCGCTCCCGCCCACCGCTGCCCACTGGCCGCCGCACACCGCCTGCTGCCCGCTGCCTACCGCCGCTGCCAGAACCCCCCTCCGTACACATCGCCTACCGCCCTCTGCCCGCCACCCACAGCCAGCCACCAACCGCCCACTACCCCTTTCCCTTTCACCAAGCCTTTGCCGAGAGTACAGAACTGATACATTGCTGGGTTGGACTTCAAAAATATTCAAAGAAATACTTTAAAAATATCCTCTATTTTAACCTGTTGACATGAGGGTAAAATAATACGAGGAAAAAGATTTTTCATTATAAAGTAGTACAAAAAATCTGATGTTCTGCAAATTTCCGATTGTGAGATTAGCTTTTAAAAACTACATAGCTTATTTTGAATCAATGAATGACATTATTTATTGAAATAGATTGATTAAATACCGCTCCATTGGAGTGTTAACTGTGGCTTTAGAGGGAGCCAGTGACTGAAAGTTCGCGTTTCCAATCTCGGGTGGATGCTGGAAAAATTACTTTGTGTTACACATTAGCAAGAGGGTGTCCTCTACCCAAGTAGAATTTGTATGCTGGCATTTCTGATCGGACGCTTCCTTGGATTCCCTGGTTACTTTCACGCGGATGCCTGATAACTCTACACGATTGATCATGGACTGTGGGATATTAATCTTTTCCCACATCAAATGAAACCTCTTCCATGTGGTCTTATTCCCACATCACTCTGTTTCGCCATCCTTAACAGTCGGGCTGTATCTGTTTAGAGTACTCAATATACAGAAAAAAATCATAACAAAAGTGCATAAATACTTTTATAATGTAGAGGAGGGTTAAATAAGCAATTTTTTCAGTAAATCTTGCATCTAAGAAGCCTGGACTTGGTACTGGATATGTCAAAAAACGCGTCTGTTCCTCTGCGAGGTAGGCGATCGAACATTCGGCTGTTCACTTGTTGTGTGGCCACTATTTGTGTCTGAAAGGGATAAAGTAAAACGTACACATTTTTGCAGGGGTCGCCACAATACAACACAATTACGAAGAAAGGCGCGAAGGTTTTGGAAAATGAATAATGATTTCAACGTCACACTTTTCACTCAGTTATTTCTTTATTCTTACTAAGAATGGCACAATTCCAAAGAGGATTTATCGAGAAATACTCGCAGGTGCACAATAGTTATTTATGTATCAAGGGCGTTAAGTAGATGTTTTTGCCCCGAAGGTGACTTCCAAACCCGAGGGCCTCTGGCCTGAGGGTTTGGAAGTTGCAAAATATCTAGTAACGACCGTGGTGCATACAAAACTTTGTGTTTTACTAGTCCGTTGCTGAACCAAACGAGAATTCGAAACATTTTATTATTTTTCGTGCGTCAAAAATAAAAAGATGCATTGTAATAGTCATTTGCCAATATGACGTCAGATACAACAATGTATATCCAATTACTATTGCATAATAGTAATTGGACTGATTTGTTCGTATAAAATGAAAGAATATTGTGAAGTTCCTGCGGAAATTCTCACAAAATCTAACAAAACTACGGACAGTGGTCTCCAGTAAAATCTCGAGAAATATATGAATATTTTTATGGGTGCTTTAGAGTTATATAACGGGGTGAATAATAAAGTAAATTGCGTTGATGAGACGGTATATATATATGGTTATTTGCTTCTATTGCCAAAAGTTCTTTAGAACACCAAACACAACACCAAAAAATAACATTTCGAGGATGTTAGTCGATGCGCCTTATACATCTTTTTACTATTACTAGTACTGCTATTCAAGAAGAATATATGTCTACAAGATGTGATACGTAACAGTGAAATGTGACTGGTGGCAATTATAAATTCACGAGAACATTTCAAAATTGCAATTTTCATATCAATTAAGCAAAATAAGGTTTATAACGAGTTATTTTACTTATTTGAGCATTATGACATTTATTTATTGTATTTGCTTACATTTTAACTTAAATAGATCAAATTCATAAAAATGTTGTATGTATTGTGTTGGTATTAGAGTGGGCCATAAAGTATCCAATAGACCCGAGGGCATAAAGAATCAGAAAGGCCCACAAGGGTATTAACAAAACCGTAACGTGTTTGTTCCAGGTCCATAAATACACAGCAATGAACTAGTTAACTATAAACGCTTTTTTGATACTGCCTTGCGCCGAATCACGGCCTCTTAGACTCAAGGTACATCAACGAAAATTGTGTTTCCCTTGACATCCTTTCCCTGTCATCAGCAGTCGTAGTCTGTTCTGAAACACTCTTTATCAACTACATGAGATCGATTCTTTAATACTTCTTGCTGAATGATCACATTAAACAAGAGGTACATAAATATGACAAGCTCTGTCAAATTAAATCTATTAATCAAATATGTAATGTAATACAACTTGCTTACTACTTTCTCATGTGAGTAGTGATGAAAGTAGCTATAAAGTTTCATTTATTGTGAAAACATCTACAAGCTCTGAAGAACAGAAAAAAGTAAACGAAAATCAGTTTGTGTAATCTGTCCATAATGAAAGTCTAAAATAACAAAAAAAAAAAAACTTTCGTTAAACAAGGAATCACTTTCTTTGATTTTAGGCAGTAAATGGAGACTGTCACCTTCCCCCAAAATCACAGATATTTTTTTCTTTTGTAACATTTAATAAATAGATAAATGATTGTAACATTTTAAATTCCATATCAGACCTCATGGCAGACCATGTTTTATAGCTCATCCAAGTTTACCTCGCATCAAGTGACGCTCCCCTGTGATGTTTGATCAACCCGTTTCTTCTGCAAATCTGTTTTCATTCGCCCATTGTTCTGCCTCCGATCGCTCGCGCCGGTGATTATGTGCGGTTGCAAGCGCCGGCAGCCACACCGCAGTGCCGGTTATTGTTATCGATCAGCGCGTCTGTTTGTGTACCCTGACGATTCTCGACTGGGTTGCTCCTGATGAAACTCGCCATCGCAAGCGTTGAGCACATTGCTCTCTGAGAAATTCATCAGCTGACTCCGCGCTATTGGATTTTCTTCGCTAAATAATTACACGGATTTCATAACCGCAAATTCAGACAGAGTTTGTGAATATGACCGACAGAGAGTAAACTTATGATTGCAAGTTGTGGTGTTAAGCCGGGAGAAGCTTTTGTGCTGCAGACGTTATTGTTTTAATCATATATTTTAATACTTGAATATTATAGTTGATGGTATCTTGTTTTACATTTTACACTTTTTGTCTACTTGCTAAAGACTGTCTATTATGAATATAGCAAGGTGTATAAATGTTTTATTACAACCATGAGGATTATTAATTGCAACATTGACATGCGGTACATTTATTAGCATATGTTATTAGCATGTATTATTAGGATTGTTGGTATATTTCATTACTATTAATCGAACAAATGTGTTAAATTGTAGCAGTTTTCTTACAAAGAAGAATATATTCTTAAACTTTTGTCATTTTTTGGAAACCTTGACTTGAAAAAAGTTTTATGTTCGAAAGTTTTTGTTAGTTTTGCAATATTTATTTTAAATATACGTATGCATTTGTCATTTTAGGGTCGGATTAATCCGATTTTTGCCAGCTAGCGGTGTTTTCCGGCCTGGGCGCTGTTTGTAATTATAATCCACGCCTGGGGATGTAACGAGCACGACGTATTCTCATCCATCGTATCTAGCTTCCTTGGCCTGCCTGAGCTTTTACTTTCGTCACACTCAGCTACAGAAACTGATTGTATTAAAATTCCACAGCTTCATTTTTGCACCGCCCGGGATTCAAACTCGGAACCGCTTCACAGAAAGCTAGCACTCTCTCTGAGACACCCGTGAGGCTTAATTTGAATAATAGATTAATGTATATTTGTTTGATCTGAAAACGTCAATAAATTTCTCTTTTACTCAAACGTTTTATTATGAATCGAAACTGTATACTATGAATCAATTTAAAATGAATAATTTCTGTGTCTATGTATTTGTACAGTCGGAAATCGGTGAACATTTCGCCCGATTGCTCCCTTCTGGAAGCTGTCAGATCATTCGAGATAATAATGGCAATCGCAATTAATACGCAAAAACTGTCTTCATTAACGTGATATGTTCATTTAAACGAACACCAAAGCAGCATTTGTGCGGTTATTGTTTCCACCATCATTTTGTTTGGATTGCATCGGATACATATTATCTCGTATTTTATGGACGTGTGAAATTCCGAGAGAATTTACTCTGAGGAGAAAGCACAAAAGGAAAAGAAAATTATTCAGAACTAGAAGTCCCTAAAATTGCTGAGGGAATAAAACTGAAAAGTTTTTATTACCTGGCGTTTTGTAAATTAGATGATATAGTTATATATGTGCACATGTTCTCAAAATACAAATTGCCTTCTAAGTTATTTCAGTTGTATACATAGATTTTGCGGCTCTCACACGCAACCAATCTTTATAAATGAGGTCTCTAAAGAAAGAGAATTGACGTGACGAATTGCACTTTGCCTTTGAAAATATGAAGGATTTATTTTAAAATGAGCATCTAAATATTCACATGAAATGTAACCCGCAACCCTCGGCCATATTGTTTAGTCTATATCGTTAGATAGACTACGATATCATCGTTAGATAACTCCTAAACAAAGCGTTCTAGGACATTAAAAACTAAACTTTTGAGTCCCTAGGGCCTTTCTAACATCGTAATCTAGAAGATGACAACTTCATGAACATTCTATTAATGTTTGCTGGTCCGGCGCTTCTCGATATTACCTCACCTGCTTAGAGACGTGCAAAATCTGCAACTGAACGTGAAATTAAACTAATCACTTGATATTCTACGTGAATGAATTACACGGGTGTACCTCTCTGCTCGGTAAAAATATTAAATAAGAATATTTTGTGTTGATAAGGGTGTATTTTATTGTTGTAAGTAATGTGGCAAAAAATCGATTTCATAATTTTAACTCAAGCACATGTTTGGGGAATCCTTGGTATCAGAAAAGTGGTACTTTCTAAAACGTCTGCTGTGAACAGCATTATCGCTTAAACTGTATAAATTATTTTTTACATTCTCATATATGTAATGATCATTTGAGGAAATGAATTGTAAGGACATTGGAAATGGTTCCGATTTTTTTTGCTATTATGTGTAGGACATTACCTTCTGGTATATGCACTTTATTCAGAATCCGCATTTTGTGGGGTCTTGGAACCGAACATATTGTTTTCATCAAAATACTGTCTTTGTGTGTGTGTGTGTGTGTGTGTGTGTGTGTCAGTCTGTGTCTGAGTCATCTTGAACAGGCGCCTGAACACTTGAACAGGTTACTGAACTCCTTGAACAGGTACCTGAACTGTGCCTATGATTTTCACCAAAATCGATGTTCCCTTGTCGATCGAAGTAATTTCGTGGTCTCTTCAATTTGAAATGGATATTTTTTGTGGGTAGCACATTTTCCGTGTGTCACACGGCATTTTCGAAATTTCTAAAAAAATGCTCAAATTTTTCTTTATTTTTTAAAATAGAGAAAAGAATATTAATGAAAATTACACCGATTTAACTTTCATTAAATCCTTTGAATTTTCGAAAATGACAAAACTTTAAAATGTCTTCAATCTATTCCTACAACGACAATGTTGAAAATAAAGATTTTTTGTAATAAAATCTGTTATTCAATAATCAAATATCATGTGTAATATATTTTCAAAAATTAGTAGTTTTAGCATACTTCTGAATCAAATAAAGGCATTTATAAAACATAATTCGTATACAAGATTTGCATACCACAGTTCCGTTTTGTTTTGTTCGGAAAGAGCACAATGTACTTAATCACATGACGTCAGCGCCATTTTGATTAAAACTTTTGAAATTAAACATATCTAATTTCGTAATCTCTCACGTCGTTAATATTTACATTACAGGTGTTTATTTTAAAAATAATGGGTCAGTGAACCCAAATGATTCAAACGATTGCAGTAGAATTGTTCGAAATCCCAAAGGTTTACAAAATAGATTTAAGAATTAACAAGTTTTACAATTTACTATAGTATACGTTGACAACGACTGAAAATTCAAACTATTTCTTGCAAATGAAAGCAGTACTAATTAGAAGATAAATGAACGTATAGTTAAACATTTTATTCTGTAATATGATGCATAAGGTATTATAAATTAAATTAGCAAATTGAATGTAATATGTAAACAAGTCTGTTGTCTTCATTAGGAAAAATTCAATAAAAGAATTATGTGAAATTCCATTAATTAAAAAAAATTGTTTCTCCTTGAGGGTTTTTTGAAGTTGCCCTTGGCCTGTTGAGTCACAAGATAAAGATAGGGGTGTTGTCCATTGTAGCCGTCGTCTCCTATCTTGCCGCCCGAGGGCCGTGGTAACACTGTTGGCGGTGGGGTGGGGGGGCGATGACGGACGGCTTGGTACGCCCCGCGTGACCCCCCGGAGCACCGGCCGCGCCCTGCAGCCTCCGGCGCACGGCCCCCTGGCTTTTATTGCGACCTTCGCCACGCAGGGGGCCCTGAGCCAGTCCTCCCTCCTCGGTCCCGCCCCCCGCGCTCCGTCAGGATCTCCTTGCTAAGGAACGCGAAGGCCGCTTACACAACCCGTGTCTGATGTATACCGAGTCAAATAAGGACCTAGAAGGCATCCTATCGGACAATTTTAGACGAGGAAACTAGGACCCTTGGGGAATAGTATGGACTGAAATATTGATGTGCCTTTGGCGCTTATGCAACCCGCTGCACATGACGGAATGTATATTAAGAGTCTTTACTATGTGCTGCAAAGTGAAAACACGGAATAATCCGAAAGAGACTCTTAGGTGAAAATATGAAGTAAACAATTCATTTAGTATATATTGTTTCATTGTAGTCTAGAATCTGCGGAGAGTGATTAGCAAACCAAGTGTGCAGAATTTGTGTGGGTGTGTCAAAGTCGTTGCTTGCGCAAGTGTAGCCTCTCATTCGTTTCAACTGAGATGTGTCAGACAGCCCTCAGGTAACTGAGACACTCGGAATACATGCATTGTACGTCACTACTTTCACAATGTATCTACCACCTTATGTATAGACTCATACAGGTAGCTAATCTAAATACACCTTTCTTTGCTTTTAAGGTTACAGTTTCTAATAAAATAGTTTAATTTGAAAAGAAACTTTGACTGTCAGAAATTAAATGAGGTAATTTTTCGGCATAGAGTTGTCTATATTTTAAAACGAATGTATTGGGATGCTATAAAGGAAACTGATTTATAGGCCCCTCGACCTCTTGTGCGAACACAACGGCTGCTTTATCGAATGCCATAAAAAGAAAATAATTTTCTTTGACGGGAGAGCACTATCTTGGATTTTACCGTCAGAGTGAAGGTAGTTGGTAACAATAACATCAAATGTTCGCAAGGTGATTCCGCCATGCTGCCACGGGAAGCATGTCTCTATGGAAACTACAAAATATGCATCCACAGATTTTTTAGATTTTTTATTAAAACTTTTTAAAAATCTAATTAATGTTAAATTTAGTATTAACAAAAAATATAAAGGATCTCGTCTGCACGGTATAATATTTTCTGTCCACTTTAATTAGGTAAAGTCAACCATTATGCCATTATAATTAGTTTCATAATAAAATGATTTAACCACTCTAGTGTATTCATTAACGCACAAAGGTGGTAAGGTAATGGCGTACTTTTCTACTCTCCTTTTGAAAATATTTTGGATTTATTCGTCTTGCATCCTTCACTTTACTTTTTTTAACAATGCTAATGACAGTAAACTTACTTACTTATATTGTCATTAAGTGATATTGTACTCTTTAACATAGAGTAGTGGGTCCAAAGACTACTTGGTTTCTCCTTCTATGTCTTGCCGGAAAAGTAAACAATCAAAACATTTTTCGATACGGAATGAACTTTTTTCATACCAATATTTAAAAATTAAATACTCACGCTTATATTTCTTTCTTGATTTTTTGGGTTTCTATTGCAGCATTTTCTTCTATTTCTATTTCAGAATCAGAACTATTTTCGTTCATGCCGAAAAGTATACACGAAGTGCATTTCAATTGTTCTCCTTAATGAGAACAGTGTCGTCACTTATAGGAGAGGAAAATGTGAATACGAAATGAAGGCGTAGGACGAACTTTTATAGTAAATCTAACAAAACGTTGCAAAGTGGATAAAACGCTGTAAATATTCGTTCGTAATATCGTATTACAATACTCAATTGGTTACCAAACTCGGCCTAACGGTCTCGTTTGGCAATTTTCCAAACTCGTATTGTAATCAGATGCTTTACGACACTTAAATCGTAAATAACTATTAATCTCTTTGAAAATTCGATACGCTATTTTCAATATGTTTCATATAAATGTAATATAACAAGTGGAGGATATGGAAATATTTCCAATTTTGACAGTACAATGACCACCCTAATGACAACCAGCGTAGTTCTTTCATTATAAAGAATTAATCATCATAAAATAGTGCCATCTGCCTTAATATGATGTCAATTTCCTAGAACTTGTTAGCATTTCAAAAAGTTCTTTGTCAGTTCTGTTACAGTTCGGGAGACACGAGTCTGACTAACCCTTATCACCCCACTTACACACGCCTTACATCCGCCCCTATCCCTTTTCTCAAGCACAGGCGTGTGCCTCGCTGTTATGTTTCACAAGTTAACAACGTCCTTTAATGAGATCCCATTTATTTCACCGTCTCATTGCGAACTGTTTACATTAACCCCTTCGCAACGCTCAGCAAACAAATGATGGACGCGATAACCTGCTTGGAAACACACGCGGCTGCACGTGCTTGCTCTGGTTTCTCTCGCTCCTTCAGAAGTCTCGGCGAGGTTATGTTTGCCCTTTCTGGAAGATATACGGAGCTCGTACTCTATCGTTTAGAGAAAGAAAAACGAAAGTTTCAGCTAAGCGAATGGAATAAATTACTGAAGTTATTTATAAAAAATATTTTATCATGGCACTGCCGTTATTGTTAATGTCAAATGTACTATTTTTATTGAAAACTGTATACAATAGAATTTCCATAAATACAAACACTTGGAGGAGTTGCAAGTCACATGAAAGGAAATTGAAATTATCTGAGAACATTTCTACACAAAATATTTCTTGTTTGACCTGTAAGTGAATATTGATAAACAAAGTACATGAAACTTCCATTTGATTTTCCGATGAAATGCAATTAAAAGGACATAAGGTTTGCCTCTACCTAACACGCCACCCTCACAAGGTGAAAGCTACCAGACATTGCCAGAATTAGGACCCACAACCCCAATACCTAACGTAGTGCGGGTTCCGTCCACATTATTTTAGACGGCGACGTTTTTTTATTAGTTTGGAAAAACAAGTAAAGAGAACCAAATGCATATTAAAATGGCAAATAAATTTCGAGAAGAATTAACATGCGATTAAAGAGTAAAATTAAGTGTATGCAATACCTAACGTATTTGCATTTTCTTAAAAATTTTAGATCTTATTCTTCCAAGTTGCTTGAAAAGACTCTTTTCAAACATATCTAAAGTTGTAATTTCTCTGATAATCATGATATTTCTGAAATTCAAATGAACTTTGTAATGACTAAACGACACACGACTTTAATCTTCGTATTAATCCTTACCCACATTTAGAGTAGATAAATGTTTAAACATAACTAAACTCCACATTTTCTCCCCTTTCAGGAAAGTTTACCTGTACGATATTAATGTATTCTACTAGTAATTCCGTTTGATATTCGCATGTTTTGCGTCGCAAGTTCAAACATATGCAAGCGCACAAAGTCCCGAGCGGCGGATGCCGCTGGGCGGAGTTCTTGCACTCGGGGTCTTGCGGCCCTCGCAAGCAGTCCGCGGATAAATACCTCCGCCCCCTCCTCTGGCAGCGACCGCGGCTTAGGAAGTACAGTGGGGCGCGTCCGCAGGCGCTAACAGCGACCGACCACGCGCCCCGCGCCGCCCCGCCCCCGCCCAGCCCGCGCCCGCGTTGTTCGCAGAGCTAACGACGCCGTAAATTTTGCACCCGTCCGTAACTCGCCTCTGCGACCGCTGCCACCGCTGTCCCCGACCCCGCTCTCGGTCCCGATGCCGCCCCCTCCTACGCTCCCGCCCTTGCCCCTGTCATCGGTCCCAATGCCGCTCCCGCCCCTACCCTCAGTCCTAATGTCGCCCCCGGCCCCGACATCGCTCCTACCCCTGTCCTCGGACCCGGTGCCACCGCGCTCCCGCCCCTGCCCCCGCCCCTGCTCTCAGTTCTAATGCCGCCCCTGTCTCCGCTCCTGTCTCTGCCCTCGGTCCCGATGCCACCCACACCATCGCCCCCGTCCCTGCACTTAGTCCTAATGCCATTCTGGCCCCGCTCCTGTCCCTGCCCCCACCCCAACCCTTCCTCTGCCACTGCCCCCCGCCCCCGCCCCTGCCCCCGCCCCTGCACCCGCCCCTGCACCCGCCCCTGCACCCGCCCCTGCACCCGCCCCTGCACCCGCCCCAACCCCCGCCCCAACCCCCGCCCCAACCCCCGCCCCAACCCCCGCCCCTGCCACCGCCCCTGCCACCGCACCCGCCCTTACTCTCAGTCCTATTGCCGCTCCTGTCTCTGCTCTCGGTCCCGTTGCCGCCCCCTCCTACGCCCCCGCGTCCGCTCCGATCCGCGTACTAACTCCACTGGTCAGGCACGCCGACAATGTCCTCCTCTACTTTCGTGTTGAATTTTTTTCGTTTCCTATTAACGAAGTGCCTCTAGAGTCTCAACTACTTTTGCTGGCGTTCAATTTTGAGGTGTTATAAAAAGAGTAAAATTGTAGTTAATTTAACACAAAAAAGGAAATAAGTTGGAAAAAACTTGAGCATATATGCTTGTAATATTTATAGAAATGAATAATATGTAATCAGTACAAAGTTTTGTCGTTTATGATTTTCACAAATATTAAAGATTAAAGGTATATTGTTTTACACTCATTATTGCGTATTCATTTTACTTACTACTTTTTTCCGTAAATATATACCGCGCTCCAGGAAAGTCTCTCCGCAGTGGCACCTTGCAGCTTGCAACAAAAATTATGTTGGTAGCGGCATATAACAAAAGAAAACGAAAATATCGCACTCGCTACAATCATAACAGATGCTGGAAGTGTTGTTCCCTTCACTTGTTTTCCAGCTATGTGTTTGCTAACATCATCATTACAATTTTTAATAGGAGACCCTGACTCGACCTAATGCATAGAAACTTTCCAGGTGGACTACATAATAGATTCGTAGATTGTTTTAAATCTATTTTGTGATATACTGAAATTCCTTTGCTCGTTTCCTGTGCTGAAAGTTCCGTCAACATATTATTTTCATTAACACGTCTTCGTTTTATTACTGTTCGATTTACTATCCTCAATTTTGTCGGTTTCTACTCATCCACTTACCAAGTTTTACTCGTTCCCTTTCGTACTTGTAACAATTTTCCCAATATTACGTCAATTATACCCTTTCCGTTCACCTGTACTTCCTTTTTCACTTTCTTTTCATTCGCTTTACTGGTATTTCTTCCCCCTTCTTCTCCTTTTCACATCTGCAATCACTAACAGCGTGGATAAAATCTACGGGCACTGCTATATGAGGCTCTTTGTACGTGGGAGATGTGTGTCATGCAACAATTAATTTGTATACTTGCTGGGGGTGCTCGTTAATATTAGCATTTCATTGCTCTTAGCTACTTCAGAAGGAAACTTTATTTTCTTTTGGTAACAATTCCTTAGAATAAATTCGCCACTGTATTCAGCAACCATTGTCTGAAGGCATGCAGCTGGTGGTTAAAAATGTCAACATTTCTACGACGTAATAATGTTTGGAGAGAAAAGTTCAATTTCCTTTCATAAATTTAATTTATTAATTATTAATAAAAATTTGCCTTTCCTACTCGTAAAGAACTTCATAATTTACTAAATATAACTTTCACGATTCCAGCATCTATAATGTTTATTGATTTGTTTTTAAAATGTATGGCAATTAAATTATAATGCTACAGTATTAAAAAAAGTATTCGTTTCAAATAAACCACAAATATATTCAGTCATTTAAATTTGAACGCTCCTCCACACTTTACGCTCAGTAATTTCTAGTCCCTCTCAAATTTATCCCCCTGCGCAATTCACCCTGCACCACCTAGTTAGCAAGTTCACAAATAAGGCGCGATTCCGTGAACTAACCGCAATACCTGTCCGAACGCCTTTTAATCTTGTAAGTTACTGCCTTACAGCATTTACAGCCATGTTCTTACCGCCCTTTTCCATGGCCACGTCCATTCACATAAAAATGCTTACATAATCATATGCATCTGACCTTCACTGAGCATAGTTCCTGCTGTTTTTC
This sequence comes from Teleogryllus occipitalis, assembly GCA_011170035.1. Taxonomy (NCBI): domain Eukaryota; kingdom Metazoa; phylum Arthropoda; class Insecta; order Orthoptera; family Gryllidae; genus Teleogryllus; species Teleogryllus occipitalis. The sequence goes on along the minus strand of BLKR01001067.1, from coordinate 34,768 downwards.
CTCGTGCTATCTTGTAGAGAATTTTAGCAGCTCCATCCTCCACGCGCGTCCATCTAGGTCTTCATTTCACTTTTCACCTCAAAATCGGCCTGACACCGCCGGCGAAAACAGCTTTCACATTCTTTGTTTAGCTCTGAGGTATCCTAGAGACCGCGCCATTTTTGTGACACATGAATTCCATATATATTCCGACAGCCACAGCCAAACCTTGCGGTGGCTGTCGAGCTGGACGTGACAAAATGACTATATAGTTTTATAGAATGAAGAAAAACGTGTGAAATGCAACGCAAATGTGCAGGAGAATGTTCAACGGTTGTAGCACGTGAAGAGAAAATCTTAACATCTAAATCTGAAGGAAAGATAATTTAGACCTCGTTACTCGCAGTTGGGTATTCATTTGTTGGGTTTCATGGTGTCATCCCCATTACTCTCTGAGGATACATTTCAGTAATTCCATATTCATTGTACTAAACAATAAAATTGGAAACCCGCCAAAATCTGACGGTAGCTGAGAAGAAATTCTTAAAAGTTACTGTATTGTAAACTCAAAAATTTTAAATATTTTCTTTGTCTTGCAACCCAAACATAAACATCAGTGATTCAGGATGAATGAAAATATTTTTATTTCAATAAATTTGTTTAAATTAAATCAAGCATTGAGTACGGTGTTTGAACTGTTCTTGAAGCAATGACTCAGAATCGTTGCCTTCAGTAAAATACTCTAAGGGCAAATGAAAAGGTATTACACAGGTATTGTTGGCGAAAATTCTGTAGCAAATGTTCATATGGGCTCATATACCTGGTATTTAAAAAGTAGAGACCTCATCATGAATAAGATATCACTTTTCTGTTGCAATTTGCATGTTTTCCTCATAACCTTTAACACATTACTGTAAACTCACACTAAGAGACCTGCCCGAGTCATATGATGAAACTACGATCGATTGAAACGCATAAAAGGACAATAATGATCAAATGGCGGCAAATAATTGTTCATTCTATTCATTTTAATTATGTAATGTATATAATGTAATTAAACATTTATGACATATGTTAATTATAGCAAGCGATAACACTCCTGCCTTTCGTGTAAAGCAAAAATTACGAAACTTGGTTAAGAGGAAAGTTCAAATTAATTTATATACGAAAACCCTTAGTGTTTTAAAAATATAGATTTTACGTATGTTTACTCATTGAACTTACTTTCTTCTTCTTCTTCTTCTTCTTCTTCTTCTTCTTATTATTATTATTATTTTCCTAAAATTTACTTTCTTACCTACTTGCTGTATGGCTCTGGTTGGATAGTGCCCAACAGTCTTCCCGCACTTTCTCCCGCCCCACGTTATCTCTTCCCCTTTAGAATCCGCTCTGTACCGCGTCTTTCCCCTCATTTGTGCTTCTCCGCTCCGCTGCCCCGCAAGGCGCCGCCTCCGCCGCTCGCGCGCGTGTTGTTTACCGCCCCGGCGCTAAGGCCGGGCTTTGTGTTGCGTGGCCGCGGCGACACTTGGCGCTCGCCGTTCCCGGGAGATTTTCGTGCGGTTTGCTTGGAATTTACCTCCCTCTCTCTGTGTTTTGAATAAACGCTCATTTTTCTTCCCCTCGCGTGGCCAGGGTCTTGAACCTCAAGACCTCGTGACTTTGGTCTGTTTTGTCCGTTCTCGGGCGGAGCACACGGAGGTCAGGCTATATTCATCTAGTTGTTTCTTTCCTCAGAGATTTTCTGATGTCCCATGGGATGTAGACTCCTCCTATTAACCTAATTCTCATGTGTTTGCTAGTACATTGTCCTGTATGAGAAAACAGTTGGTAAACATTATCAAGGACGTTTGCCCATTTATTTGGAAATTCCCCCTTACCGGCTGTGATAGCTCAGTGCAGTACATTTGCCTCAACAGCATTGTTGATCGGGAGGTTTCGGGATTCGATACCCGTTGAGGGTAGATTTTCTCTCTCTCTCTCTCTCTCTCTCTCTCTCTCTCTCTCTCTCTCTCTCTATATATATATATATATATATATATATATATATATATATATATATATATATAGTCGAATTCGACTACTGACTAGTGATCTATAGCTACCGGCTGTTCTGATCGATAGTTTTCCATGGATTCGGCGAACAATTCCAGGCGAATGCCGGAAAATTCCCTAACAAAACTTTTCCGGGAAGAGAGAGATTACTGGAGGGGAGAAAAATCTTCAAAATGACGAGATGGTCGGCGCCAAGCTTCACATTCCATTGGTGGGGACGCTGCTATCTCCCGGGATGTAAAACACTATTTTACGGCACTAATGAACTCAGTAGTTGTCGTGGCCTAAAAAATACTCTGTAAATTTAAGTTCGTGAAAGTTATATGTGATCTCTCTGAGAACTGAGCAATACTCACTGAGATCGTAATGCTGTAGAATAAATAGATATTTTAATCCGCGTTAAAAACGATGTGCTAAATGTTTAGGACAGCCAATAACTTTTCTCCTGAATATTGTTAATTTCTTTACATGAAAAATTAGAGCTGAAATGACCTTTTTCAAGCTAATGATACTATTTTTAACTTACCCCTAACATTACATCTAATAAAATATAATTCTCAGAATCACTATGAAACCCCATATCAATTTCGGGATGCTTCACGCAGATACCAGGGTGAAGAAGAATTATGTTTTCAATTGATAGAATTTTTGAGATACTAAGAATTATTATGGTGAATATTTATAGCATTAAAAGATATTCTGAAAAGCATTCAGCATATAGCGTTTGAGCAAACTTTTTATTACAGTACTGATTTGCCTAACACCACATAACTGATCTTTTGATCTATTAATATGTTGGCTTTATTGGTCTCCTGATTTTATTTTTAGTACATGCAAAGCACTTTTGCAAATATACAAACCGATGTTTGCATCATTTTAAATCTGCCTTAGATTATTATTGATAACAAATATATTATCAGAATCAGATGTTAACGGAAAATTCTGTTTCTTTAGTACATTTTTAGAATCATTATCACGTAGAATAATTCTATACTTTACAGTGTTTTATTGCCAATGAAATAGAAATTGGAAAGGTCACTATAAATTAGAAATCTTAACAGTTTATTACCGTGCACTTAGAGCTTTTACTGTGGCTACAAACCGGAACTCCACCATAGTGGTATGAGGGTTCTCGATAACATTGCGTGCAATTATTAAGATTAGACCGTCAGGAAGCAAAACTGTGTATTTACGTACGTAGTTGCCACCCTTCCACTTACCACTTATCTCTCATCATCATTGGCTTCAGAGAGTTATTTATTTATGACATTTTTTATCATGTGGGTAATTTCTCAACTTCTGTGAAATAACAGAAAAACCTGGAAGTAAACTTATCTGCTTCTCAACTCTCAATTGTACAGGACATACGAAGTTATGCTTCCTTGTTATTGAGTGTGGGTTATCAGAACTCTGTTGAGTGACGTTTTAGAGAGAAATTATCACGGGTTGAAGATGAAAGAAATATTTTACCACGCTACATTTACTACTTAACATGGAACATAAGAGCCTTTTGCTACCGTGATTTCTTAATGCATGGATAAGATCACCAAACATTGTACTAGAAAGAATAACTGTACTTCTCCTTCATTGCAAATTCTAATTTTCTACTACCTCTCAAATATTTCTGTTCATAAAATCACCAATTGTTTTTTCAATTTTTTTACATTATTGTTTGTGAAAAATTTAATTAAAGTCTAAACAATTTTAGCAAAAACCAAAGAAGTACCGAATAAAATTGAAAATATTTGTTACTTTAATGTGATTGTTTCAAAGTAGGATAAACATTCAAAATGTAGGGGAAGCACATAACAATTACAAACTAAATTAGTATCAATACATTTCACATAATCCTAGCGTTCTATTAAAATGTAAAGCTTTAACGAGCAAAATGAAACACTGCTTCATAGTGTTTCTGGAATTACAATTTGGAACACAATTTCAGCTATGGCTCAAAAGATTTGTTTTTCTGTATTACCGTAATTGATATACAAGTCATGTACACGTTACTTGAGGATAATATTACTCCGAAGTATAGAAAGTGCTATCTTGTCTAATTTCCTAATTTAATCAGTTTTCACAAGAGTATAAATGCGTATAAGGTTGTAATCATTTATAGAGCCGTTGTGAGTGGTTGGTTACTAAAAGTGTTTCATGTTGGATACTTTTCTTGAATATTGTTTACTTCGCTTCGTGCGAATGTGATGCGTGATCACCATGGCGAGGGATGCAATTTAAGGGTAGGTGCAAAGGACAGGGCGATGCAGAGGTGAGAAGGGATGAGGAGAAGGGATGAGGAGCATGGATAAGGAGCATGGATAAGGAGCATGGATAAGGAGCATGGATAAGGAGCATGGATAAGGAGCATGGATGAGGAGCAGGGATGAGGAGCAGGGATGAAGAACTGGGATGAAGAGCTGGGATGAAGAGCTGGGATGAAGAGCTGGGATGAAGAGCTGGGATGAAGAGCAGGGATGAAGAGCAGGGATGGGGAGCAGGGATGGAGAGCAGGGACTAGGAACGGGGATGTGTAGCGGGAATGAGGAGCGGGGATGAGGAGGGGGATGAGGATCAGGGAAGGGAGCAGGGATGGGGAGCAGGGATGGGGAGCAGGGATGGGGAGCAGGGATGGAGAGCAGGGATGGGGAGCAGGGATGGGGAGCAGGGATGGAGAGCAGGGACTAGGAACGGGGATGTGTAGCGGGAATGAGGAGCGGGGATGAGGAGGGGGATGAGGATCAGGGAAGGGGAGCAGGGATGGGGAGCAGGGATGGGGAGCAGGGATGGGGAGCAGGGATGGAGAGCAGGGACTAGGAACGGGGATGTGTAGCGGGAATGAGGAGCGGGGATGAGGAGGGGGATGAGGATCAGGGATGGGGAGCAGGGATGAAGAGCAGGGACTAGGAACGGGGATGTATAGCGGGAATGAGGAGCGGGGATGAGTAGGGGGATGAGGACCAGGGATGGGGAGCAGGGTTGAGGAGCAGTGACGAGATGCAGGGATGAGCACGGGCGAGGAACGAAGACGAGGCGAAGGGACGAGGGGTAGAGGTGACGGTGAGGGTGATGGGCGAGGCGCGAGTGCGACGAGCAGGAATGCCGATCAGTGATGAGGGGCAGGAGAGGGGAAACCGGAGCGACACGCCGGAGTCCATCGCTAATGGGAAGCACGCGATCGTCGCCCGCCAGTTGGCCTCCAAGGACGTGCATGCGAGTGGCTGCCACCAGCGCCTGTCCTAGGCCATTCGGAGACTTCCATGTGATGCGGTGGTTTCGTCTCGCCCTTCTACACTTCTCCCATACCTTCCTCTCTCCACTTAACGATTCCCTTATTTTGGTTTGAAGGAGAATCCAACTCTCAATTCCAATATGAAATCGTGTATGTCATCTATAAGAGTTCACGGTTATTAATAAATATAATAAATAAATAAATAATACTAAATAAAAACAAGTAATTATGCTCTGATTTATATGTAAAAATTGACCAAAGTAAAGTTAGTAACTAAAAAAGGGTAAAGGTAATAAGACGAAAACTATGTTAAGATATTATGAAATTGGTGAATAGTAGGCGACAAAGCAACCCGCAATACACTTTTCGTTTCGACATACATCACCAGCATGTCGGATTCTGAAACGATGTATATTTTTTTTTAAAGCCGTTCTTAGGGGGAAATATTTATTATGTAGTAATATATATGTTATCTTTTTGACATTCTATTACATCATTTGGGAGGAACCTCTACTCTGTGACAGATGTTGATGGGAACATTCCAGTTGGATTTCAGAATGAAGTAAACTATTTTTACTGTCAAATAGTACAAACTGCAACACTACATGATTCACGTAGTATTATTTTCTTTTGTTTTCATACTTTTTATACACATACCCAGTTCTGTTCGTTCTTAAAAAGTTTAAAAAACGTTTTGTCTTTCGATATTTTAGAGCATTTCAAATATAAATTACGCAGAACATAACCTGCATTACATAGGTTTTAGTATATATTTATGCACAAATATAAAACTCTTCGAGAAACTGTAATGTGAACCTAAATTTAATATCAAACTCTATTTGATTTTTGAAAAATTAAACCGCAAAATGTGCTGGTATTCACTACACATACTATGTGGGTGGTATACCAGTAACATTCCAAAGTTCATTAATTGAAACACCGCTCAAAATAACACGAAATCTAATGTTGACGTAATGAAAACTTTTAGATCACTTTTATGCATGAAAATTGAATTAAGATCTTTCTTCTCAATTGTTTTGTTGATGATAGTGAGTTAACAAAAAATTCTATGTTAATATAACAAATTTATAATTTCCTTATCTTTTACAAAATAATATTTCATTTAATTTATACGGTTTCTTTATTTTATAGTGTAAATTAAAGATAATTCAACAAGACCTACAGTGACATGATAATGTGACAAAAGTAAATTTAATTCTAGGTAGAAAGTCAATAGTGGACATCACGCTTCAACAGAATGATTGGCTTCCTACGTGAAACGTGAAGCAATAAGTTAGAAGGTACCTGCTCCAGATACCAAACGCCACCATTCCGGGATTGTGGAGGTAGTGGACAGCCCCGCGAAATGTTTCCTGACCCGAATTCGCCACCCCCTCCCTCAGGGGGTGGGAGAAACGGAGGGGCCAAGTGCCCCGCCCCCTCCTGTGCACACAACCTGCCCCCATCGCGTGCGGCCTGCGGCAACAGGCCCCCTGAACGCGTCCGCCGGGGGCTCGTCGAGGTACACACAACTCGAACTCGCCGGGCAATCGATAATCGACGTGCGCCCGCGACGCGGGTGGGTCGGAGGGGGGAGGGGCGCCGGGCGTCTCCGCGTCGCACATGGCCATGCGGCGCGTGTAGTCGCTCCCACGCGCCGCGCGAGTGTTTTGTTGGCATTCGGTGCGACACGCGCGCGCCACCACCAATGCCTCGCGGGGCGCCATGGTCGCGCTCCTGCCGCTTGCGGGCATTGGCAAGGACGAAGCCGAATGCGTTTTGTTTAGTTTTGGGAACAAGTCGTTTATGCCAAGATTTATCCCCGCGGAACATCATGGCGGGCACATAACGGTTTATGCGTGCCAAGATCTCAGTTTCTTCGTCTTCTCTATAGTGTGGTTCAGTGAGTATTTATTTGGCTTTACAGTGTAACTGAAAACTTTTTACTGGTACATATGCATTGGACTCGTTTTTAATTCGAAGTCCAAAACGAATTGAAACAAGTTGGAATTACCCAAAATTTAAATAAACAAGCACTTTATACGAGAATGTCTATGGAAGTAATTATTGTCCTTTTTTTACCGAACTCTTTTACTTCACACTCAGGGTAAACTCAACATTATGTTTCTATGTCGTGAGCAAATGATTGAGGAAACGTCATTGACAAAAAAGCTTAAAGTTTTTCTGACATTCGCAATAATTAAATTAACTATATTTTTTCAGTTAATAAATTTAACGCGCTCTCATTTTCTTTAATATAATTTCCTGCATCATTGAGTTGGGTGGTGTAAGTCTAGACCGTAACAGTATGCGTCAGAATCCAGTAGTTTTGTTCTGGGGAACCTAAAAAATTGTCAAATTAACTAAAGATATCCCTAATACTCGGAATTCAACAAATACGGGCGTGAATTACATTAATTTGAATGTGAATTTTAGTTCAAGAACAACCTATTGTTTCTTACAATTATCCAATAATTGAATTAAGAAATTGAAATTAACTAGAGTCCATTGTAATTTAAGGATCAAGCGTCTTATTTGTGTTTTAAATCAGTTCTTCATTCAACATTTTCGTTTTTCTGATTACTGAAAATGAAGTAAAAGCGAGATCCATTCACGTGCGGGGTTCTTAATGTTTGCATCGTCATTACCAAGTTATCCTTTTACACACATGGTCATTTATGGATTTTGACCACGATTTTAAATATTTATAACTTCCATATCAAAAGTTTCACATCATTCTTTTTAAGTAGAGTCAATTGGTAATGAGAAGCTGGTGTTTTCTGTGCGCTATGATAGACTTATTTGGAATATTATAAACATGGTGCTCATTTGTAAGCGAACGTTTGCGTATGTATTTCCTCGCCTTTCTTTGGTACATGAAAACCGTGGTGTTGTCCTTCGCCTTATGCTGAATGAATGATGGTAAGCTCTTCAGTGGTGATTGGTGATGAGAGATCACCATTGATGTGGGGTGGTTCTATTGGGTATGTTTATTGTACGAGAAGCCAACCATTCCACAAGAAAACTCTGAATAAAAACATAAATTATTCCGTGTGAAAACCAGCATAAATTAACCCTACTTCGGCTTTTGTGGTGCAACGATCAGCGCATCGAACTGTTACACAGAAGATTGTGAGTTCAAACCCGTGTGAAGGGCGGAAAATCCTTGTGACTTCCTTCGGAGGGACGTAACACAGGCTGCCACATGTTGTGCTTTTACTGCATATAAAAGATCAAGTCTAAAAGAAGTGTTTACGCTAAATTCTAATCGTCTGCATAAACTTATTTTGCTGCTAGATGGTGAAAGTAGCGTATTAAAATTTGCTTGTTCGGGCACAAGAGCAGGTCCGATGGCCTGAGCCTCGACACATTGAACTGATCCTTCGCTTTTGATATTAAAGACCTGAACGCTGCTCTTAGTCATTGCATTATCGAAGTCAGACATTTGAAATAATAATTTCTTCACAAAATTTGAAGAAGAATTAATTTGGAAATGCACGTCTAATATGTAATTAAAAATAGTGGTGTCACAAATGATGTCCAATTTTTATTTCATCAGTTACGCTAAAGGACTGAGATAAATGTAGAGGTGCGGAGTTTATCTTTACACATATGTTTCCGTAAGCAACTGAATCACGTCATCGAGGTTTGTCGTATAAGTAGTTGATTTTAAGCGCGAAATTAAATGAAAATGCGTATATTTTTCTATTGCACATGTCTGCTAGAATGGATACGTAAGTAGTCCAGTGGGTATGCAAACTAAGATCTCAGAAATAAAGTAATCATTCGTAGATACATACACTAATTAAAGTTTGTACGCAAATTTCACAATAATTGAGATAGAATAACATACAGTGTAGTATGCTTGTTATTCAGTATCAGACTACGACTTGCACTCAGTTGTGGTAAATAAAGGGGGATCTACCATATTTTTTCTTGTTTGAAACATTTGCACTTTTGGAAATATTGACATAATTTTTCACTTTGCAATGAAAGTATATATTTTTTATCAGCATTCTAAAGACAGAAATATAGGATAAAGTTATAGTTAATATTATTTGAAGAAACACTTGCAAAACCACATAGTTTTCTCCGCAAACACGTACTGGACGCGAAAGAACGCTTTCCGTAGTTTTCCCCCTTTTCGAGGGTCTGACCTTGCTTATGCCAACAAATTTCATCTTTTTACCTCTTCGTGTGCGATCTTGGGTCATTATTTTTAATATTACAAAAGTTATATTCAAGAAAACCAAATAAATTATTTGCCTTATTTTCTACAACCATTTGATGCAGAAGGCATTTCACTTTTGAAGATATTTGATATGGTCGACGTCTGTGGGACACAAATATAATATATCGGCACATACTTTTCCTTTACACACTTCAGTCCAGATTTCCTACCTAACTTTTATAAAACAAACAAACACTTAACTATATCACTACCTCAGAAATTGCAGTGAGTAAATTGTTCCAATTTAATAGATTATGGTTTCCAGGCGAAATTGTTTTTGTTTCCTCTGTTTCATAGCTGTAATTGGTCTGAGAGTAATCAAATTATAAATGATATTTGGCTTACCAAACCTTTCCTTAATTCCCTTCTATTCTTTTCTGTTTACACGATTTCATTTATCCTCCGGACAATGTACTTTGCTGCTCTTCTTTTTAAGCCCTCTTTTATTCCGATTCTTTATGGATCCCAGTAACCAGCTCCGTATTCCACTGTCGATCGCAGTCTAACGAGAGAATTATTTTGAAAGTCAAATTTGCTTTGGGTATTCAAATATTCAGGAACGTCGAGCACAAAATACGTAAAACAATCTATTTCCGCAAAAAAGTGAACTAAATGTTCAGGATAACTAAAACGAATTTGCTAAAATGGTCTTGTACAATGTATGATAACGTTCGACCGCAAGTTCGTTTCCCGTAAACTCGTTCTAATAGAAATGAGCGTTTACCTTATCTATGCACGTGGCATATCACATATAACATACTATATCGATCCACGGTCTTCTATTTGTGCGAAAATTGTAATTCCGATTTGTGTTTCTTGGTAATCGAGTTTTTTTTACGGTCGTGCCAGTTGTGTAGGATTTCAATAATTATGAGGAATCCGTGAATACACAGAACCTTCTAGGAGAATTGAATAAAATGATTTAAAAAATAAAAAAAGAAGAAGATGAAGGGTTCATGAGGAATTTATGTACGAGACTATCTTCAATTTCACGAAATGAATATTATATTCCTTATGGTTCCTTCTTTGAAGAACTTGTACTTTGAGTATAATTATAGCGCACGCCAATTTATTACATGTTTATTATCTGTCAAGCACATGCAATACTGTTCTTACTACATTTTACACATTCATGCGCATTATATTTCCTGCATTCTTCTGCGTTAAAAGTAAAATTCGTATATTTTCCGAATTTTATTTTCACTCTACTCAATTCATTGTGTGCACCTTTCAATTCCTTGATGACAGGAAATAGAAAAATAGCAGGTGATGATATTCGTATTTGTTTTCAAACTCAAAAGTTGCTCATATAGAAATCACTTTCCAAAAAGTTTTTTGTTGATTGACCATTTAAGCATTCAAAAACAAGGCGAGACTCTGTTTACTCTACATGTTTATTATGAACTGTGTAAATGCTTATCTGTCAGATGATCAGTATGTTTTGGACCTTTCAGCGTCGATTTGAAGATTGGTTATCGACCGTATGCCTTTGTGACGTGCGGAGAGCTCTTTAGCTGAATGGAAAGGGAGGCGAAGCTCTGAACACGAAGAGTGAAGCGGAGCAGGAACTAAATTTTGAGAGCCTGGTACAATGAGAGAGAGAGACAGACAGACAGACAGAGACTGAGAGAGATAAAGAGAGAGAGACAGACACAGAGACAGAGAGAGATAGAGAGAGACAGAGAGAGACATAGAGAGACAGAGAGAGAATGTTTGTAATCGCAGATAGTTATACTAGATATCTATTCCTTTAAGCAAAAAAGTCGTTAACGTGTTCATGTTCAACAGCCACTGAAAAAGAATTTCAAATGTCCAATTATGCCTTTACTAGTCTTGAATGAAAATAATTTCATTGTTGGAATCGCATTTGGCAGTACTTAACATGTTTTTCTTGTTCCTCTTATTATTGCTCTTTAACATTACCTGTTCTCATTTACATTGTTTATTAACAAAAAACTCAATACAACTCAATACAACCAACGTTGGTAAGCTATTTTGCCATCTTCATACATCTTCAGTCCACCTCACATGCAGGAATATGCTCAAGAAGCAATGGCATCTTGAGGGAGAGAGAGAGGGAGAGAGACGGAAAGAGAGAGACGGAAAGAGAGAGACGGAAAGAGAGAGACGGAAAGAGAGAGACGGAAAGAGAGAGACGGAAAGAGAGAGACGGAAAGAGAGAGACGGAAAGAGAGAGACGGAAAGAGAGAGACGGAGAGAGAGACGGAGAGAGAGACGGAGAGAGACGGGGAGAGAGACGGAGAGAGAGAGGGAGATAGAGAGAGGGAGAGGCAGAGGCAGAGAGTCGGAGAGAAGGAGAGAGGTAGAGAGAGACGGAGAGAGGGAGAGACGTAGAGAGAGGGAGAGACGTAGAGAGAGGGAGAGACGTAGAGAGAGGGAGAGACGTAGAGAGAGGGAGAGACGTAGAGAGAGGGAGAGACGTAGAGAGAGGGAGAGACGTAGAGAGAGGGAGAGACATAGAGAGAGGGAGAGACGTAGAGAGAGGGAGAGACGGTGAGAGAAAGGGAGAAAAACGTCTGTTGGGTTCCGCTAGTTTTACTATATTTATTCTTTTTTCTTCATCTGCTTATTATTATTATTATTATTATTATTATTATTATTATATTATTATTGTATTTCGTTTATGAACGCTGCTACCAAAAACGAAAAAAACGCTTTGATTTTCCACTCTTCATTTAGAAATTCGATCAAATGAATCCTGCCAAACCGATTGGCCGAGCGAAGAACGCAGCCCCGCTGTGTAAAACCACTTCCGCATCTCGAGTTACTTGCCAGCATTTCCTTCCTCGGTGATCTCTGCTCCTCCGAACTCTTTTCGTTGGCGGAATCCTTTTTATTCGGAGCAGCTAACAGCGCGCGGGAAGAAATCTCATTGTGGAGCAGAATGCGAGGGGCGGAGGCGGGGACCCCGCAGTCTCAATGGAAGGCACGGCCGAAGCAGAGCAGAGCAGGGCAGGGCGAGGGCGAGGGGGCGAGGGCGGGCGAGGGCGGGCGAGGGCGGGCGAGGGCGGGCGAGGGCGGGCGAGGGCGGGCGAGGGCGGGCGAGGGCGGGCGAGGGCGGGCGAGGGCGGGCGAGGGCGGGCGAGGGCGGGCGAGGGCGGGCGAGGGCGGGCGCGGGCGGGCGAGGGCGGGCGAGGGCGGGCGAGGGCGGGCGAGGGCGGGCGAGGGCGGGCGAGGGCGGGCGAGGGCGGGCGAGGGCGGGGGAGGGCGGGCGAGGGCGGGCGAGGGCGGGCGAGGGCGGGCGAGGGCGGGCGAGGGCGGGCGAGGGCGGGCGAGGGCGGGCGAGGGCGGGCGAGGGCGGGCGAGGGCGGGCGAGGGCGGGCGAGGGCGGGCGAGGGCGGGCGAGGGCGGGCGAGGGCGGGCGAGGGCGGGCGAGGGCGGGCGAGGGCGGGCGAGGGCGCGCGAGGGCGGGCGAGGGCGGGCGAGGGCGGGCGAGGGCGGGCGAGGGCGGGCGAGGGCGGGCGAGGGCGGGCGAGGGCGGGCGAGGGCGAGGGCGAGGGCGAGGGCGAGGGAGGGAGGGCGAGGGAGGGCAAAGCAAGGGCGACTTCCTGGAACGCGCTGCGCCGCCGTCGAGGAAGGCAAACAGCCGCTCAGGAGATTCGAAATTGTACTTCGCAGATCATTAACTTCCACGCAGACCGACCGCCCACTCGAGATGTTTGTAATGTTCCATTGTTGTATAACGGAATATGCATTAGCTATTATCGTCCAAATATTTTGAGATTTATTTAATTTATTTTTGTTAATTAATATTTCTTCTTTTTATTTGTTTCCTTACATTTTGTTTTATTTATTTTCCTCTTTTTCTTCCTTCTCTCTCTGTTCTCCTTCTTACAATTATCGTTTCTCTTTTGCGTTAACCTTTGTGTTCTACAGTGGGTTACCCTCTACAATTTAAAATATCAATTTTGGACTACTGAGACTGCTTTTTTTCTGAACGCCCAGTTATTCGTTAATTAGCCTCAAATTAGCTTTATGGATTCATGTGACCCAAAGACTTATCATCAGGAAGTTATTTTAATAAACTTGGGATTTTCAAAATAATCGATGTAAACAAAGATCTGCATTTCTCTTTAGTTCAAATCAGCTTTGAAATATTACGGACAATATTTATTTGCAATTTTTTCCATATTGAAGTTTCCATGAAAACAGCTTTCTAAACTACAATGCTTCTCACTGCCGATTTAATTCCTTCAAACCTCTTTTGCTATTCATTGATTTCTGAGGAATTCTTTTTAAAGATCTCGATTTGGTTTGCTAGCAATGGTGGAAGAGATAAATGGCTCACAAATTATTACGGTAATAACGCAGACCAATTGTAGGTATTTGAAGAGAACCTACGTGAATTCGACATAGTTACGATCCGAAATATGACACAAACATATCATACAATCAATTTTTAAAACTCCTTCGTCTGAAGAAATATTTTGACATGCAGTGGCATCGTGGACAAAAAATCGACAAATATAGATCTTCCGAGTAGTAGGAAACGTCCTTGCATCGGTAAATGAACTGATGAGACGTGATGGGCGCCTTATAGGTGTGACAGAATCCTGGTCGGAGAGCATCAACTGTCACAGAAACAGAACGCATGGCAACACTACATTGAACCATTGAACGGGAAGATACCTGGGGATAGCATATTTTTGGAGGGGGTATTAGTACGCATACAAATTTTGTCGCATGCGCGGTGGAAAGTTTTATCTTTTAGTCTCATCAAAATATATTTCTTCTACGCTCCCTGTGCTTTAATAGAAGAATGTCAACATCTCATCGGCAACCTCTTACACTTCACTTCCAAGACTGTCTGGCTCCCCTCATCCCGACTTCCAATGTTTCTTCCACATTTTCTTTACTGCCTTCTTAGACTGTACCAATTATGCTGGACGGTAGAGAGATCGCGGTGGGATATAGATCAGCGATCACGTAAAAAAACTGTTTTGTTTGAGGAAAGTAGCATTTAGAGACGTAAGCTATTTACGTTTTATATTATTTGCATCACAGAATTAAAACTTTCGCAGTCAGTTTCAAGTCTCCTCATCTCCATTTATCTTCACTGTATATCGCCGAGGCCTTAATATCATTTACCTCCTGCTGGCATTGTGCCGTGATGGGCACTTTAATCGTCGCCGTAGCTTCCGCTACTGCCACTAGCACGGACACCTGGTCGCTTCAACTACGCTCGCCATTATCTCCGCTGGCGACGCAGTATCCGCTATACCCACCGGCCATCCCGACGGTCCCATTCCCGTTCCAACTGCCTCTCCCGCTTCCTCTGTGCCCCTCGCCCTCACCTGACTACTCATTGCTAGCGCTGACCAGGTCTCTTCAGCCATCCTCGGCCACCTTCTTGTCCCCCTCAACCCTCTCGACCCTCTCTGTCAACCCGTGCAATTCCCTCCGCCTCCCGTCTCCCTCAGCCTGCCTGTTCTCCGCCCTACCCTCACCCTCCCTCCCATCCCCTGCCCACCCATCCCCGTCGGCCTTCGCGTCTCTCACCGCCCTCTCTTCCCTCTCTGCTTTCTCGTTCCCCCCGCCTCCCGGCTCCCTCCGCGGGCCTGTTCCCCCGCCCTCCCTACCCCTCTCCCCATTTCCCTCCACCCTCCCGTTCCCCACCCTTTCATCGCCCTCCCTCCCGTTCCCCTCCGCCCTCGTTCTTTCTCCACCCTCTCGTCCCTCTAGTCCCTTCCGCCACCCGTCTCTCTCCGCACGCCTGTTCCCCCGCTCTCCCATCCCCCTTCCTTTTCCCTCGGTCCGTTTCGTCCCCTTCTGCTCTTTCGGCCTCTCTGCCATTCCGTTTCCCTTCGCCCGGCAGTCACCAATCGCTCTGCCATCCCCTGCGACCTCCTGTTCCCCAGTGCCCACCCGTTCCCCTGTGGCCACCCTTCCCCTGCGGCCTTCAGTCCCCCTGTGCTCTCCCGTCCCTCCACCCCTCACTTCACCAATCCGTCCCCCGGTGCCCTCTTATAACTCTCCGCCCTCCCGTGGCAGCGACCGTCTCCACCGCAGCCACCGTGCGCCACAACCGCTTCCGCCGCCGCTGCCGGTCGCTGTTACTCTAGCACATTTTCCGTCGTCGCTTCATTTCCAGCAGCCCCTGCACCCGCTTGTTCTTGCTCCCAGGCGCCCCTCTTGTAAAGGGGCTCCGCCCTCTGGCTGCTCCTCTCTGCTCGCAAGCGCTCTGGGTGCACTTCCCGCTCGCGCTCCAGTTACTCAACCTCTGAGTTCAATTCGCTCCTTCCTTTGACAACGGAGCTGCTTCTCCCGTATTTCACTCTTATGACTGCATTCTCCGCTTTTCGCATTTCCCTTCCAATTTTGCCTTTCCTAGTTAGCTTCAACACATTACATTATGCTTGCTTACTCCAGTCTCAACATTCTCCCGTTCCATTGTACTTTTTTCTGTTCATTTCTTCTTATTTTCTATCTTCTTACATGTACTTTACATTCCTTTTATTTCTTCCTCTTTTTTGTATTTTCCTCGATTACAAATTTGTACACACTCCTTCCTCTCCGAATGCAATTCACTGCCACAACACCCACCTTCTCAATTACTACTGTGGCCATCTCCGTTCGCTGCCGGCGCCGTCGGCACGCCGTTGCCTCCGGAGCCATCCCTGCCACCGCCATCAGCCCGGCCATTCCGCCTCCCCTGCATTCCCCGCGCGTGGCGCCGCGGGCGACGCGGCGTCGCATTTCGCTGGCGGCGGGGAGGGCGGGAGGCGGAAGTGAGCGTCCCGGAAATGGCGCGAGTGGCTGCTCGGCATGGCGCTGCGCTGCCCGTCTCTCGCCCCCTCCCCCTCGCCACACTCCTGGCCATCCCCGTGCCCCCTTGCCCCTTTTTCTTCCACCACCCCGCTCACACGTCCTGCCCGCAAGCTCTTCCCCGCCCACAAGCATCGCCCCGCTTGCCTCGCCTCACCAGCTTGCCCCGCCCGTTCGCCCCGCCCCGCCTGCCCAGCCCCGCCCGTCTCCGCCCTGCCTCGTCCTGCCCCTCCCCGCTCTGCTCCGCCCCGCCCCGCCTCGCCCGTCCCGCCCGTCCCGCCCGTCCCGCCCGTCCCGCCCGTCCCGCCCGTCCCGCCTGTCCTGCCCGTCCTGCCCGTCCCGCCTGTCCTGCCTGTCCGCCTGTCCCGCCCGTCCCGCCTGTCCCGCCTGTCCTGCCTGTCCTGCCTGTCCCGCCCGTCCTGCCCGTCCTGCCTGTCCCGCCCGTCCCGCCCGTCCTGCCTGTCCCGCCCGTCCCGCCCGTCCCGCCCGTCCTGCCTGTCCCGCCTGTCCTGCCTGTCTCTGCCTGTCCCGCCTGTCCCGCCTGTCCCGCCTGTCCTGCCTGTCCTGCCTGTCCCGCCTGTCCCGCCCGTCCCGCCTGTCCTGCCCGTCCCGCCTGTCCTGCCTGTCCTGCCCGTCCCGCTCCGTCCCGCCCGTCCCGCCTGTCCCGCCCGTCCCGCCTGTCCCGCCCGTCCCGCCCGTCCCGCCCGTTCGCCCCGCCTCGCCCCGCTCGCTCACCCCGCCCCGCCTCGCACCCGTTCCGCCCCGCCCACCCCACCCGCCTCGCCCCACCCCGCGCTGCCCCGCTCTGCCCCTACCCCGAACGCTCCGCCCGCCCCACCCGCTTCTCACCCTCCTCGCATCACGATTCTCAACGCCTCCTCTTCCCTTCCCAATCCTCCCACCCACCTCACCTCTCGCCCTCCCTTCCCACCCACCCTCCTCGCCTCTCCACAACCCGCCCTGCTCCTCCCCGCCTCGATCTGACTCTCCTCTCCCGGCTCCGCCGCGTGCCGCCCCTTTCCTTTCCGCCTGGGCCTGGAGGTTCTCCGTCCTGCCGTCGCGCCTGGCGCGATACGCATGACCCAGTTACGGCTCCCGCCCCGCCCCCGCCCCCGCCACAGCTGCCCGCGCGAGGCCCGGCTGCCGGTGCCGCTCGCCCTCCATTCAAGCAGCTGCAGCCGCAGCTCTTTCACACTTGCAATTCTTTTCGGCGGCGCTCGGACTCGATGACCTAGAAATGCTTCTCAAGTGACCTAAGGCGACGGCAAACTACCAACAAATATCACAAACATTTTCAAATCGAATGAAAAGCTTGCAACAGAAATATTATTTATCGTTGAACTCGTTCGTAGTATTGTTGTCAGGTTTCAGTAAGGAGTTTTTAATACCCAAAAATCCGATAACGCTATTTTATCAACGGCAAAACAGGTACCAAATTAAATTACAAATAATCAAAAACACCATTCTAGAATACTTCAACAAAATGTTTCCGGTGACTCATTCAGTCACTAGTAAAATAGGAAATATTCAAACGAAAATATGTTAAGTTTTCTTTTAGAAAGAAATTGGAGCTTTCTACTCAATCAAATTTCGTGGTAATTGGTTGATTAAGCGCGTGATAGTGTGAAATTATAAATAGCGAAGCAAAGAGACAAGTTTGAAAGTTGAATGCTCTTATTAGTAAGTGATAGTGACAATGTTAGTCTTAGAGAATAAGTTCTGAAAGACATGAAACAGTATTTTGTGGGAGTTTCGAGTTTATGAGTAGGGCATATGTTGTATTTCTTAGCTTTTCTAATGTGACATGAAATAGACAAGTACTACCTTTTGTGTCATGAAATACTCAGAGTTCCGCTAGTATTCTTCATTTGAAAAAATAAAAGACTG
This sequence comes from Teleogryllus occipitalis, assembly GCA_011170035.1. Lineage (NCBI taxonomy): Eukaryota > Metazoa > Arthropoda > Insecta > Orthoptera > Gryllidae > Teleogryllus > Teleogryllus occipitalis. The sequence continues at coordinate 16,607 of BLKR01001067.1, read as the reverse complement.
ACATAAAGAAAAAATAATACCTCCTTATAAGAAATGAGAATTAATTTACGAAAACTACACAAAATGTACAACAAATATTTAAAAAACGAATAATGACATAATTACAAGGGTATACCTACAATACATATCTGCCTAATAAATATACATTACTTTATTTGAAGAATACAGAATATTGTAATAATTTGTAATGAATATGATGAATAAATTCAAATATTTACCAATTTTTTCCCTTGGGTAGTGTACAATTGCAAATACACATTATCGTCATTATTAAAATGTATCTACTCACTGGAACAAGGGTGTTGGTTGATATAAAGGATTATAAGTTATAAGAATGAATTAACGATAAATGTGTTATTTGTCATCATGTTCAGTCGAGTAACTAACAATACCACCAAAACCTTTTAAATTGTTCACGATATCGAAGTTCAGTTTTTGCTCAACAATACTGAATCGTGGGTCAAGTGAGTCGTATTTTTGTATTTTTTTTAATATTTGGTGAAATTGAATGATCTTTGGTTTTTAAATGGACGTACATTTACGTTTTTACATGCATCAATAATACAGGTCAGAACGAGTAAATATTTTCCCCCAAAGATATTGCAAATGAAATACAAAATCGTCTTTCACTTCACCTGGGATTTTTTTAGAATCGTCCGTATACAAATTCATTGCAATGGCCTCGTAATAGAAACACACTCTACCAAATGGCCTTCGTATTTCGTTCTAGTTCCTTCCCGTTGAAACGATTTCACACTCGGTATAGATCCCAATAAATAATTTATTTAAATATTTTTCGTGTCAGAACACTTCTCAAACACTAACAAATGAGCAGTGATCTCTTTTCACGATTTGTTCATTGCGGATGAAAAATGTTATACTTCCATTTAATAATTTTAATTTTTTTTTTCAAAAGAATCTTGGAAATCAGGGAGACACCACTTCCCAGGCATGGTTACGAAGTTTTCAGTTATTATACTGAGACTATATTGATAACTGTGAACGCTTAAGTTATTATAAAGCTAAATTTTAGAAGTGCTTGTAGTTCGAATATTGATTTATTGTTTGCATTGCTGTGAAAGAGGTATCCTTTGGAAAGGAATGTAACTTGTAAAAGCGTAATCTTGTGTGCAGCGAGTTAAATAGTACATAAAAGTACTACACATCAGAACATCAGAGAACAAAGTAACTCTTTGAAGTTTTCCCTTTGAACCCTTTCCCTTTGAGCCCTTTCAATAAGAAAAATCACATTTATTGAAGGGGATTCCAAAATAGCAGTGAGACCTTCCTCCAATTTCTCCCTCTTTATCATCACCTCCCTCTCTCCAATGTCATGCTAATTTCTGAAGGTAAGGGAGAGACTCAGGTATGCATGATCTCGAGAGCAAGTGACGGCAGCGGTGGTTTGCCTCTTATCTCTTATTGTGAACACTGCAGCGCCTCTGACCGGGACGTCCTAGGTTCGAGTGCCGACGGCTGCAGGATTTTCTACACTAGCTTTTCAGCTAGGTCGAATTCAGGAGGCTGTTCTGATATGAGAATTCTAATGGCCGGCTGCTCTGATTGGTAGTTTTTCGTCGTTCTCCGATAAAACCCAGGCACATGCCGGAACAGTACCCTAAAAAACGGGCCATGGACTGCGCGCAATCTTCCCTTCCCCTTCCTCGTCCTATCCTCTCCCCACCACACACACACACTAACATGCACTACACAAGGTGTAGTGTGGTAACATACCGGGAGACCGGCCGGGCACTTAGAACTTATCCCAGCTGGGGCGGTACCCCGCTGGTGGGAGATACCTGGTTGGGGAAAAGCCCGCTAGTCGACGGTAGATCGGCGCTGGATCTGGCCATCTTGTGTGATGATCACCGCCACCTCCCAATGAAAACATGCATCACACATTAATTATCTCGGTAGTTGATTGATTGATTGATTTTTCCGGGCGCGTCAACTGCTTTGGTCATTAGTCCCGTTAGTGTAGTGCATGTTTTTCCTCGGGAGATGGCGGTGATCTTCCCCCCCTGGATGGCGAGATCCGGCGCCGACCTACTGTCGGTTAGTGGGGTTTCCCCCTAACCAGGACTCTCCCACCAGCGGGTCACCGCCCAAGCCGGGAAAAGCTCTAAACTCCCGACCGGTCTCCCAGAATGTGTGGTAGTGTAGTGCACGTTAGTGTAAGTGTGTGTGCAAGGGGTGATGATGGGACAAAGAAGAGGATGGAAAGATCGCGCGCGGCCCGTGGCCCGTTTGTTAGGGTACTGCTTCGGCATTCGCCTAGTGTTGATCGAAGAAACCACGGAAAACTATCGATCAGAGCAGCCAGCCGCTAGAATTATCCTCCAGACAGCGACTGTATTCGACCTAGCTGAAAAGCTAGTATCGAAAATCCTGCCACCGTCAGGACACGAACCTAGGGCCTCCCGGTCAGAGGCTCTGCAGTTACATCAGTACTGAGCTACCTCTCCCGGTTCGGTAGTTGACGTGCCCGGAATCATTAATCAATCTTATTGTGATACTTAAACCTAAGCCGGGAAACCGCCCAAGCCGGGAAAAGCTCTAAACTCCCGACCGGTCTCCCAGAATGTGTGGTAGTGTAGTGCACGTTAGTGTAAGTGTGTGTGCAAGGAGTGATGATGGGACAAAGAAGAGGATGGAAAGATCGCGCGCGGCCCGTGGCCCGTTTGTTAGGGTACTGCTCCGGCATTCGCCTAGTGTTTATCGAAGAAACCACGGAAAACTATCGATCAGAGCAGCCAGCCGCTAGAATTCTCCTCCAGACAGCGACTGTATTCGACCTAGCTGAAAAGCTAGTATCGAAACTCCTGCCACCGTCAGGACACGAACCTAGGGCCTCCCTGTCAGAGGCTCTGCAGTTACATCAGTTGATGCACTGAGCTACCTCTCCCGGTTCGGTAGTTGACGTGCCCGGAATCATTAATCAATCTCATTGTGATACTTAAACCTAAAAAGTTTATCCACACGTGGAAGATAATATCTTAAGAACCATGGTGATGGGGGCAATCATTGATTTTATTGGTTGCATCAGATTTCAAACAACACCGAAAACACGATTGTTGCGCTTGCTGTAGCATACGGAAACTTCACATTATGATGTACCTAGTCATGACGGACAGCGTGTCGTGTCCGAGTACTGGTGTCTCTGCCGCGTTAAAGACTCTCACAGACCGGCGCAGAAGATTCACAGTGAATGCGGCGCGGAAAGTTTCGCGCTAGACGCGGTGACGGAATCCCCGGAACCTTTCACATCGAAGCGTCAATTATGAGTCAGCGTTTAGTGACAGTTTTCATCCGATAAAAAAAGACGATCTCGCTTCTATTCATGCAGGGGGAAATAAATGCCAAGTTACTTATTGTATTTTTTCTTACCACATGCCGTATTTTACTTTTTCCTGTTTTATTTACGATTTTCCCTCAAATTGTCAATATTTCTTTAGAAAACAGAAAATGGGGCCAAGATTTTGACCTAGAAACAAAACGTACGGAGAATTTTTCACCTTGATGCCACAAATGATGAGAAACACTTTTAATTTACTAGAACAACCAATGTCTGTTTTGATGAAATTTTGAATCTGACCGCAGAAGACATAAGAAAATCTGACACTTAACAATCATGAAGCTATCTCACCTTAATAACAACTTGTTTTTGCACTCATATATATTCAATAGAAGTATGATCTATCGAAACTTTTCATTAGTGAAATGTACAAAATTTTAGGAACAAAAAAGAATCGAACTTTAATGTTATTTAAAATTAATTAAATTACTGAACACGATTAGAATTTTTTCAGACCGTTCTGTTGTGTCAGATTTACTGGTGAGCTGACAGTATTCGAGATTTCTCGAGTCTTGGCCCGCGGTTTCCATAGCGAAACTGGAGCGGCAGCGAAAAAAATGCGTCCGACCGCGAATGGAAATTCACAGCGAATAAAACGCTGCCAATTCGCTGCCGCGCCGCTCGTCTGTCGCGCAAGTCTCAACGTGCTCATAAACTAATACGAGACCCAAAATTTCCGCTGCGGACGTTCCGCGTAGGCAGCGGATGTTCCGCGCTGGTCTGTGGGAGCCTTAACGCAACCTGCTAGCGACGCGCTCTTTCCACTCACTTCGCCGCGCACTTCGCGGGCATAGTACAAACAACTTTATTGAGAACTTGATTTTTACGTCATTCAGCCGTTCCGCTCTTTCAAATGTTAGTTGAACACAAAATGCATATCACAACACTGACAGACAGGCAAGACAAAGAGAACAGTTTAATATCGATAGGAGAAATTCAATCGAGCCCTTCGAAATGAATTAGACTTATGATACTCCAACGTAATGTGTGAGAGAGGAGAAGAAAGAATACTGATATCTAAGCCTCGGGGTTGGGGGGTGAAACCTACTTGAAAATTGATTCCGGGAATGATTTGCATGTTAAAAAAGAAGTCATAAAATATGGTGTACAAGCAATGTTGAATGGAGGGAATTTTTTAGGAGTGGAGAGAGTTGTTTGTTAAAAAAACTGGGTGCTTTCGTATCTATTCTAAGGATTTTATTTTGGAATATTTGGAGTTTGCGTATACAGGTCGGAGAGGCATTATTATCAGACAGGGCAAGCATGTAATAACAGAGGTCGTATGATAGTTTTGTATTGTATAAGTGGGTATGTGGTACGAAGAGAAGAATTTAGATATTTATTTAATCAAAGTATAGTAAAACCTGTATGTGACGTATGGGGGAGAAAAACATCTGCGCACGCTTTCTTGAGTTTCAGAATCCCTTCCCAATAATTTAACCAATAATAGTTGAAGGATGAAACAATAGTTAATAACAATAATAGTAATAATAATAATAAATAAGTAATAATAAAAGTAAAAAGCACAAAATTAACATTTCAAAAAACTAGATATTTGCGTTCCCGAGTTATGGAAAACGTATTTGTAACCGTAAACGAACTGCAGATTTCATTTTTCTGTATTGCTGTCTCTTCTTCTCTCTGTCTTCTTCTCTTTCTCTTCTTCTCTTTCTCGTCTTCTCTCTCTCTCTCTTCTTCTCTTTCTCGTCTTCTCTCTCTCTCTCTCTTCTTCTCTTTCTCTTCTTCTCTTTTTTCTCTCTTTCTTTTTCTCTCTCTCTGTTTCTCTTTCTTTCTGATTCTCTTTTTCTCACTGTCGTTCTCTCTCCCTGTTTCTCTTTTCCTTTCCGTACCTCATCCCCAGCGAGAAAGACATGGACCGAAGTACCCCCTTCTGACTCCGTTTGAACGCGATGAATGGGTGGCGACGCGACGGGGCCGCCCAGCGCCGCCCGGAGGGAAGCACCTCGCGTGGGGCGTTCCGCTTGAATTCCCTCGTCCGCGGCGCTGTCGCCGCCAATCGACATTATCCTCGCCTCTGCCCTCACCTCTCCTTCCATCCCTCTTCCCTCCTTCTCCCGTCTCCTTCCCCGCCCACTCCCCTTTCCCTCCTCCCCTCATCTAGTGAGGGCAAATTTTGTCAAAACATCGATATGTTTGGGGGAATCATTGGCGAGCCGTATGGGGAAAAGCAAGGTTGTATATATGTTACAAAGCGTTTGGGAAAAATCAGGCATGGAGGCATTCAGGAAAGAATGCATGAACCCGTCTACTTAGCACGTCACGACCATATTAGAAAAATACGTCCAAGGAACCAGAGAACTGACGTTGGAAAATACTCTTTTGTAAATAGGACTATTGAGTAGTAGGCATGCCTTAAATGGAGTAATTTTGTTCTGTGTATTGAATTGTATGTATTTTTAGTTTTCATTATATTATGGTATTAGGTGTATAGTAAGTGTAAAGAATTTGCCACCGGGGTTAATGCCCAAAGTAAATTAAATAAATTATCTATGTTGAAATCAATACATCGATAGGTTGAAAATGTAGTTAACGGTATTACCACGTACAAAATTATCCAAAAACAACAAACTTTTTTGTAAAACATTGATGTTTCTGTAAAAATGTATCGATTTAAAAAAACATTGAAAACAAAACATCGATATTAAAATATCCATGTTTCTGGTGGAAAATATCGATTTTTATAACCGATGTTTTTTGCCATCCCCACCCTGATCATCGTTTCCCCTTTCCCCTCCCTACTCCTTTCCCCCTTCCCCCCTTCCCCCCTATTCATTTCCCCTTTCAGTCCCTCTTCTCCCTCCCCCTCCCCCAAGCCTTCGCGTCACTCGACCCAAGCGCAGCCGGCGCCCTCGCGCTGCCGCCACTTGCTGCTTCCTTGGGTTTTTGCAGTCGCTTCGGCGCCTCCCGCCGTTCCCCTTTTTTCTTCTGGCCGCTCGTCTCGCGCCCCAGAGATAATGTTATTTCGCATTTGTTGCTTTACTTCGATGAGTTGTTTTTCCTTTCTTTTTGCTTAATGAAAAGTTATGTTGCCACATGTGTTGTGGTTTTTATTTGAAACATCGATTAATGGTGATGGTGCCAAAGAGCGGCAGGGCTAGCTTTTCCTCGTGTGCTCCATGTGATGTATTGGCTTCTGATGCTATCTTCGAGTACGACGACCTAGCACAAGTGTTTTCTCGGTCATTCTTACCGTCTACTCTACAATCGTCTTTGTTGACGCCATATGTGTGCACCTTCCCCCCACTACTGCTCACATCGATACCAATCTAATTACTATTATCGTTGGAAACTTTATGGGACATTGCCTAGACCATATCCCGTTTGTTTCTTAGGAGTTATTTGGGGTACTGAAAAAAATAATTACGACGTTTTTCTAATGGCGTCACTAACTCTCTGATTTCAATCTCGTCAACAGTATCAACCCTAAATTGCTTGTCTGAGCCCAAGATCTGCACATGCTACAGCAGAGACACTCTGGATATTTATTCTAATATTACGCAATGTCATATAAAAACTCGTTTCATGAAAATGAAAGTACGCAAACTGGAATTGCTACGTTTTTTTGAATTAATACATTTATGCACTCATTAAATATTCATTAATGACTGAAGGCAAGCTACATGTATAATTTTACACTAATGTGTAGTACGATACACGCATTTTGAAACCAAGAACAAACAGAATGAAAAATCATTTAACCGACCATTGATGAAGTAAAAATATTGAATCATTCAAAAACAAATCATGCAAGAAATTTCTCTGACACTTAAATGTATTCTGCGATATTTAAATGTGCGACACTTAAATGTGTCTGCGATAGTTATTATACCAGTCATAGTTAATGATTTCGTTAAAAAAGTAAATAGGAAACCGAAAGTTCTCTTATATTGTTTTCCTAAAAAATCCTATTTACTCGCCAGTTTCTTTGATTACATCTTTTGGACGCCAAATAGTGTTCGTTGTTTTTTTCAATCCAAACTAGACGAAACATTGACGCCCTGGACAAACAAAACCCTTTTTTCACCAAAAAGATCGATTTAAGTCATTAACTTGTACCCAACATGAAAGACGATGCCGGACTTCCCCAGGACGCACTGGTCGCTGCGTTTCGATCGCGCCGATCGAGGCGCACTCTCGTGCCGCGAAGGAGAGTCACAGCCGTCTCGTCTGCCCTGGTTCTCCCCTCGGGCCCGTCCTTCGGATTCAATACACTCGGGCCCGGAAATCGAATCCGCGGTGTGCGGGAAACAAGTCTCCAGGGGTCTACTTGCTCCCAACTACGCTTCGTGTCTCCTCAGCGTCTCGATTTCTTCGGTGATCGGAATGATCTATCGATACCCGTAACGAAGTTTTACATTTTTATTCGTTGGTCATATGATTTTTTTGTCGTGAGGAATTTCTTCCTCTTTCGTCCCTTGCAACCGTCTCCATTTCGTGCTTGTGTATTGTCTTGTTATGAGGTGTCAAACTTGTTACATATTTCACTTATTTTCTGTTTTAGACTGTTTGGTGATCTTTCATTGGAATAGGTGGAATCCCAGTCATTTTCCTTCTTATAAAGAATTACCTGATAAATAAGAAATGTAAAATCTTTACGAACATGTGTTTGCCTCTACAGATTGGATTTTGTTGTAAAGAAGCATTTCATTTTCCCATGAACAGAAGTGCAATTGTGGATCGACACCTCTACAGTATTTGTAGTTCTCAAGCTTTCTTTCTACTGGGAATTCTGTTCCATATTTCCCTCTCTATCTTTCAGCACATGTGTTTTCTTTTCAATTGTCTCGTTTAATAAAAGTGTTTCATATTTCCGTCTTTTCTGGCTTTTAATTTATTGTTATTGGACCCCCGCCTCTTTCGTTTTCTTTCCCCGACATCATGATCTTTGTCCGCTCGGATCGAAGGTTGCCTTTGAATGAAGATGAAAGGTGAAAGGAGGGAGCTCCTTTCCTTTGTACTTTCTTACCTTCCTTCTGTATCCCAGTACTCAATTATTTTAAGCGTGAAACTTTGTGTCGCCATTCCTTTCAATTCCTTTTCTGTGTTTTCTTTATTGCTTCACCTTTTATAACTTCTTCATTTTACTGAACTTTCCGTTCACATGTAAGATGCGTATATTTGAGGTTTAGCGCCACTACTATTTTTCAACCATTCTCCCTGAGGTAATCAGACAAAACACAAGTTTCCATTCACGCTTTATCAGTGTCAAAATCATTCACTGCTCTTTCTCATTCAACCACCCTCTTCGTCCCCATTCACTTTCATATCGTGCCAATCCTGCGCATTCCCCCGTCCCCAGGCACTGACCTCGTCCCCGTCGCGACCTCTCAACCGCGCGCTCGCGTCACCCTCAAAAGGAAAAATACATCCGAAGCGTCGCGTTGCCATGGCAGCAGCACAACGTTGCCACGCCTCCTGGTCGGCGGCTGCGCGGCGCACGGGGTAGGGCAGCTGATTGGCGACGGTTGCTAGGCAGAGGTTGCCGCTCAGCCAGGTCGAAGCCACGCCGAGAGCGTTTCGCCTCCCCTACCCCCATCCGCTTCCCATCCCCCTGACCGTTTCCCCTCATCACCGTCCGCTTCCCTTCCCCCATCCGCTTCCCCTCCCCCGTCCGCTTCCCCTCCTCACTGCCCTCTTCCCCACCCCTGTCCGCTTCCTCTCCCCCCGACCGCTTCCCTACCCCCATCCGCTTTCCTCTGTCCTCCTCACCATCCTCCTCCCCACCTCCCTCTCCAGCGTCTCACCCTCGCCCCGGATGGCTGCTCTTCCTGGGATTTCCCCGGATTTGTTACGGGGCTGTCGTACGAATATTGAGGAGGTTGTGGCCGCTAGGTTAGGGTCTGCTTTTTTTCTTGTTGCCTCTTCATGTTTTTTTATGTGCTGTACGATATCTCATGCATTTTTATATTAGGTGTGCTTGAACAAGCCACCTCTAAACCAGTGGAGAATAAGATTTGGGTTGTTGAATTAAGATAAAACGGTATCGTACATGATTGGGTTTTTAATTGGTGACTGTCATGAGTAGTGCGATGTATTTTGTCAGAGGCGGATGATCGAGGAGGGAAATAGGAAAGTTACATCTTTACACAATACGAAAAGTATTTTTCACAACAAAAGAGAAGAATTTTTCAGGTATTAGTAAATTTTTTAATAACAAAAACGCATTTTAATTTGAAAGTGGTTAATGTTTGCTGAATGTATGCATAAATATCAGATTAACTATACATGGTATTGCCTTAATATTTATACACTTAAAATTAATTTTCCTGAATAATATCTTCATGAAATTTCTCTACATTTAATCTATATTACGTTGAATACACCGTATTTAGCAAAATTATTTGCAAATTGCTAAAAGTGGCACGAAATTCAGTATTTTTATACGACATAATTGCATATGGTGCTTTTCTCGAGCAATCCTTTTTGTAAATAATACGATAAGTAAATATGATGGTTTAGTACCATTTATAAGGAACCAAACAAACACCAGTGTGCTACGCCATGATAGAGAGTTATCACTTCAAAGTGAGACTTTTTTGGGCGTTGATTATTATTAAAAGGGGACTGTTCGCACGGTCCCAGTATTTTCCCTATATTAAACGCTAAGGATAGATGACGGTCTTACACGATTTATAAAAATCAATCGACACAAAACTCTGTAAGAGAATTACATCTGGATAGGAAATTACTTTTCAATACAGCTTCAAACAAGTTATTTCAACATATTATTTCAAGACTATACAGGAGCAACAATAATTAGAATCTCGCATAATTCGAAAACTATGAATACTAGGTATTCAAAACCGTTTTTTATGTTCCAGAGAGGACGTGACCATTACAAGCATGGGTAGGCATGTTTGAAAAGTAATTAAAATAAATATAATGTTAAATTGAAGGAATAGAAACAGAAATAATATTCCACGAAGAAATTAAAGTGACCATTTGATTTCGTGTAAAAAGTAATATCAATGCTTAACAATACTAAAGCGTTTACTCACGCACAAGTCCCGGTACGTCAGGCGACTACTGCTGTAACGCGCAGCTTATAGGCTGGCAGTTGGCTTCCAAGTTCAGATTCAGTATGACGATTGATAGATTAGAGATTCCGCGCTCGTGAACTGCCAAAATCACTAGTCCCGTAAGTGTACTGTATGTTTTTATCGCGGGAGGTAGCGGTGATCATCCCCCACTGGATGGCGAGATACGGCTCTGACCTACCAATTGGTTTGCGGGGATTTTCCCTAAACAGGAATCTCCCACCAGCGGGGCACCGCTCCAACCGAGACAGGGTCTAAGCCCCCGACCGGTCTCCCGCCATGTCTGGTAGAGTAGTGCTTGTAAGTGTAAGTGTAAGTGTAAGACAGGTGTTCGGATAGGACAAGGAAGAGGAAGGAAAGATCGCACCGGTCCCTGGCCCGTTTGTTAGGGTACTGCTCCAGCATTCGCCTGGTGTTGATCGGAGAAACCACCGATCAGAATAGCCAGCCGCCAGAATTATCGTCCAATCAGCAGCTGAATTCGACCTAGCTATGTATTTAGTGTCGAAAATCCTGCCACCGTAGGACGTCGAACCCTAGGACCTTTCGGTCAGAGGCACTGCAGTGACATCAATTGATGTCCTAAGCTACCTAAGCCAGTATGAAGATATTTTCACTTTTACATCAATGATTAAAACGCGCGGGATGTTCCCACAGGTCGAGCTAGTTGTATATTAATATGCGATCAAAGGGCAAGGGAAATTTGTGTAACCCAGTAACAAAGAGCATATGTAACATCGTGTTGTTACAGAACTATAATTCTCTTTTGCTGGTTGTACTTTGCGTTGTTCTTCTCATTTCCTAGAATTTACTTGTTTGCGTGTGAAACGTCAATGTAAATGAAGAAATAACGCAGTCGGCTTGGAATTCGTGCTCAACGCACCAGAACAAAAACGAATATATTATTCTAAAACGCACGTGTCGCTATCGACTTACCTACATGTTACCCAGAAGAAAAGAAGTGGGTCAGTCAAAAAACAGTCACGGTGTTTCCTGCAAATCTACGTCACAAGAAAGACCTTCTGAACGGAAAATTCGTATGACACAGAAAAAAGAGTTTAAATTTTTCTTGAAAAAAGACATTTATCGTGGATCGTGATTAAAGATGCAAATTAAGTGAATCCTCTTTGGCAGCAACAATTAACCAAACAAAAAGCTTCTGTCTCCAAGTATTCGTAGATATAGACTGTAGCCCTCCGTCTTGCAATGATGTGAAGGCCATTTTTATTTATCTAAATAAATTCAAAGAAAAAGTACCACAATTAACGCGTCAAAATGGTCGTAACTCCTCGCCTCTTATTTTAACCATCGAAAATTAGTTTCTCGCATAGTGCATGCATTTATATTTGGGAATGTTCTTGAAGATAAGTATAGAGAAGAAAGTTCAAATCAAATTGTAAAAATATGTTTTTGAAGTGAAACAACTACACTTACGAGATGTTAGTGTAGTAAAGTTTCACTTCAAAAGTAGTCAAGTTTCACTCTAATTTTTCAGTCCATAAAGAGACCAAGAAGAATAGCACGCATGTACATATATTTAAAATGTTTGTATTGTTTCACTTATTTTAATAATCTAGATGTCTCATTAACTGAAAGTACTAGTAAACACAAATAAACCTACAGATTCGAAGATTGACATACATGAAGTAATTTGAAAATTATATCGCTAGATTGCCTGGTGGCTGTAATGCGCCTCTGTAATGCAGTTACAAGTGACTTCAAAAGGAGTTTTTGCGAAGCTTCGGAAGTGCACAACGCAAGTTTCTGGAGTTTAGAGCGCGGAAATTAATACAAATTTTTCAGTCTCAAACACATCTATGTTTGATCTCCGAGAATATGTTTACCGCGTAATAAAACGTTCAAACATCCATTCAAGAGCAGCTGTTTGCAAGAAAGGTAGTGAGCAGAATGCTCTTGTCGGTGGAGCTGGGTCACAAGAAGTAGTTCATCCCCCATATTATCGTGCTGCGTTCCTTCATAATTCAGGGGACGTGTCGCAACGTAATTGAATTGCGTGAGGTTTATGGTCTTGTTTCATAAAAACACCTTTAATTAAAACTATTCTACAAAACAATAGTGTACTTGATTAAAAATAGCAAAAGACGCATAAGCAGAGGAAAGTGCTCTTCATGAAATGTCTTTGAAACTATCATTGAATTATATTTGTGGTGTGCAATTAATGATTTGTGGTTTTAGTTATAACTACAATGCTAGAAGAGTATTGGTTCTCATATCTTCTTCTGAAGAAATTCTTTAAAATATTTGCTTTGAGCACTACGTTATCAAGGAGTCAATAATTGATCACTAATCTAATCTCAATTCTGCCGCTAAACTGACACGTTTTATATTTTCTTCTATTAATTCAGCTTCTTTGTTTATTTTTTCTTTCACTGTATTTTTCTCCTTTTCCAAATAGCGTCTCCTGTTCGTTTACCAGCGAAACAATCTACATTCTCTAGAACGGGATATTATTTTAATCAGATTTCAACAGTTGTTGCTCCATAACTTTGATTTCCCTCTTTGTTACGGTATATTTCGACATGTTGCGTTTTGAAAAATCATTTACTAGTTACTTGTTTCATTTTTTTTATATCTATGTATATTTTGCAATTTCTTTCTTTCAGTGTTTCTCATCTGTCAAGAACTTCAACATTATTCATTTGTCCCTCGTTCCTCAATTCTTTTCTTCGTTTCTCCGCCCAACCGTTGTTTTTAGCAGTCCCCTGATATAACATTTTCGCTTCGCTTGTAAACGTACCACAACAATTGTATATTATGAAAAAATGAGGGTCCATAGATACATATTAATAGACGGAAAAATCTTGGAATAATAATTTTATCATGAGACTTCAGGCGCCCTGATGATGTCCCCTGTTGTCCCCAACATCATTATGAGGATAACAATCTCAGAAACTGTTGCGGAATAAGTCTCATGAAATAAAGTAAAATTATTTGGAGTGACTTTAGACCACAGAGGGAGGCTTTGCACAACACCACTTTAGAGAATGTCTGTGGAATTAAATGTTGTATGTATTTTCAGTTGCTTTAACCATTACTCGATTCTAGGAAGTTGAAAACACCAAACGCCAACACCGGTCTGCTCATGCTTTTGATTATTACGGCTTGAGCTGACAAGAAAAATAGTTTAATTTTGGGCGTGTTTTTTAAAGGAGAGGAACTCTCCCAATTATTTTATGAACTTAATACACTTTATTGAAGTGTGATTAAATAATAATTATTTATAATGTATTTATACTACTTAACATAAAAAATCAATTTATTCGTACCATTTATTGCTCCAGATCGTAATTTTAAAATGAGGGTAACTTTATACCAGGGACAACAAAATTTCAGGAAAAGTCACTCTGATATACTTTTACAAACAAACCGTCTGATTTATTGCTTGTTAGATCAATTCGCACTTATTTACGATGCCGAGAACTTATCATCCTTCGGCTGATGCCAGGCCCTATCGGAGGTATTCTGATGAAAAGTTACTGGAATGTATTGAAGATATATGTACTGGTGAACTTTTTGAGAGAGAATCGGCAGCTCTTTACAAACTTTTACGATCTATCAAAATAAATAACTTGCAACGTAAACACTGAGATACCACACTGGTAATCAGAAAGTGTTTAGTGATCAGGAACTATCTTGCAGCACTTTGCGAGTTAGGATTTCCCGTTGGAAAGAGAGATTTCCGTTTTATTGTTAGACATTGTATAAATATCATGCGTAAAAGAAAGCTTATTTACATTAATAATACAAGTCTCAATCGCCCCTGGGTGGATAATTAATGGTATTGAGTGTTTAAGTTAAGATTATTTTGTACAGTACTGGAAACATAAATTGATCGCGGCCGTCTGCGGCTAAGTTCAGCTTTTGCACGGCTTGGCCAGCCCTTGTCATGACGAAACGTCGCAGGCGGAGCCTCACAAACCATCGTAGCCAATCTCAACGCAGGGGGGAGTGCCCTAACAAAATTACGACGTACAAAATGGCGGGCGCCGCTAGTTCAGATGTGGAAGTATTTTCAAATGCAAAATACATGAAAGAAACACTTGTATGAACATGAAAGTAAATTCATTGAAATATATATGAACTCATAGCACTTAATCACTGTTAACACAATTCTTTTTGAATAAATTACATTGATATCAGATAAAATAACACTAATTTTAGAACAATTATGTTCTTATAGATATTTAAATTCCAATATTCTTGTCCAAACGCAATTATGAACTTTATCAAATAGCCAGTTTACTACAGAATTTTGCGATAAGAAAAACGATTATAATTGCATATTTTCAATTGTTCATATGTTTATTACATTTGCAAAAATGCAAAATACTGTCTTTCTCGAATCGTTAGGACTTCTAGGGAACCATTTCAATAAAAGAAAGTAAAATTCAAAGACCAGCTGTATATTTATCATTAAAGTAACAATTAAACTAGATATTAAGCAATTAATTTGCATCTCATGTCAAAATTGTTATTTTGCTATTATCAAATCAGGGGCAATTTGGGGACACTCCCCGGCAGGAAGAGCGCATATTTCGGAATAGTTTATAAAATTGTTAATTGTTGCAAAATTGTTAATTCGCAGTTTTTGGTTCTGGGACATCAGAAAACCCTTCCCACTTTAAAATTGCAAAAATTGGAAATTGTTTATAATTTTACAAATTTTGCAATTCTTTTTTATTCTCTCATCTCAATTCCCTTTACACAAGATGCAAAATTCCGCAATCCAACCGGAGCTAACGCCTTTCGTTTTCGAGATACGCAATTGTTTATAGAATCTTAGCGTCTGATGACAACCCTCACTTGTTTCCAGCCCCCAATTCATTCGTTCTTTGCTGTCAAGTATAAAATTCAAATAGTTTTGCAGTGTCTTGCTTTCTGCTGATTAAATTGTATTAACGATTTGTGACTTACGACAAATCGATGGAAATTGTTGCTCATAAGCTGTTTTTAACTTTCGATTCTTCATGTATCGTTGACACACGTTTTATTATAAATAAATTCTCTGGCAAATTTCAAAACGCTGAGACTAACTCTTATCCTGCAAATTTGAAGGTTTCTTTGTGGTTGGATGCATTCTATTCAGTAGTGCAAAGTGTATGCCAATATGTTTAACGTCTAGCGAGAAAATTCATTATCAACAAATTATTTTGCAAAATGCTTTGGGAATGCAAAATGGAACAGCAAAATGGACAGAGCGGTGGCATGAGAGATCATTTTCGTATTTATTCCACGAGGCAAGAGGCGGCAGATACATTCTGTGTATTAATTTTAATTTTGGTGAAATTGAATCACATGTGAATTTTCAAATAGAACCATACATTTTTTACCTGTAATGAATATATCAATAGAGAAATTCAATTATGTCTCATTTGTTAATAAGTTAAAGAGTAATAATGTATTTTTGACACCGGGTTTGAGCAATCCTTAACTCTAAGGCAAGCAACGCTTATCATTGGCTCTTCTAGTAATTCAAGTGGCCTAGCCTCTGAAGATTTCCCCGTTCTCCTCACCTTAAAAGGCATAAGAGGCGGAGTCTGTAGAATGTGGCACCAATCCAATAATATTTCCCTCCCCTGGAGAATGCTTCGTTACTCCCTTTTGTAGGAACACGTTCTTGTCGTGTATTAAATTGTGAAAAATAATTTAAATTCAATATAATAAACGAATAAGAGTTTTGTTTGCATTGTAATGCTACACACATTTAAATATAGAAATAAGACATGCAACTAAACAGTATACACATGTTTTAGGGAGACGAAAATTCTTTCTTATTATAACACTCATTTGTATACTTTTCACAGACAACATTGAGAAGTGCACCATCAATCTGATGATTTGTTCTGTAATAATCGATCTTATACCTAATTGACATGTAATGATAGAAATTTCTAATGTCTGTTATGGGAAATCAAGCATGAGCTCAGTTAATTTTAATGAGAGAGCAATTTTGTGATGAAAATATTTTTTTTAATGCATATATTCCAAATCCATATACTTCCTTACATTAATTAACGTTGTTTCCATTTCCATTGAAGGCGAGGACATAACATCCCTCACGCGCCTATGTTTTGAAATGACCCTCAGAGAGGTCACTTGCTCTAGTCGCCGTGTTATTGAATTGAACTCTTGAAATGTTCTGTTCATACAGTAGTTCCCGAAACAGGTAAATT
>BLKR01001066.1:0-345781 GCA_011170035.1 Teleogryllus occipitalis | reverse complement strand
TGTGTGGTGAGAGGTTTTCGGCGCAATAAAATTAATGTACGCACTGACATTTTTTCTCGAATCGTTTCCTAAGCTGGAAATAGATTTTATTTAATAACTTTACTGTAAAAAATATGAACTACAAATTGCAATGTACCGTCAAACATTTCAGTGATATTACATGAAAATTGAAACAAAAATATAACTGTTTAAAAATATATATTATTGCAATGTATATGATAGATATATTGGTATTTAATGATGAATACAAAGTCCATCTTGGACTAGTAATTGTCGGGTGCCGGAGTGTCCATAACATCGTTGTTGATGGCCTGTAACCTGTAGTGCACGGATTATTAAGTTGATTGACTTTGATAATGCCTTACAAGAAAACTACTGAAGACGAACATGAAAACATTGACGAATTGCGTTTAGTATGATAGTTGAAATCGCGACTTGACTATATTTTCTAATCTTAATACGACAGCGAGTGCTGAAGATGACTAAAGAGAAACAGGAGTCAGTAACCTGGCAGTGGACTTTTCAATGCGCTGAAAGCAAGGTAGTGATTATGGATTACATTTTATGCGTATGACAAGAGATCCAACAATTTTATTGTGAGACAGGCATCGAAATAGTCCCATAGTTTTGACCTAAACTCTATAAATCGACGTCTGGTACTCACAGATCTACATGTACGCTTGCTGTTGTGAAGGCGTACTTGATAGTCTTGATAGTGAATTGCATTAGCTAATGAGTATTTGTTTTTCGGGTGCGTCATTCATAGAAATATTTAGTCCCGTAAGTGTAGTGCATTTTATATTCATGGAGGTGGTGGTGTCCTGTTCGAACGTATCTTAAGGTTGGTCTGAGAACAAAAGAGTGAATTTTGTATTTTGGCTTCAATTATTTTTTTCTTTGTGGAAGAGATTCGACAATAGTAATAAAAATATAAAAAGAAAATTTTAAACCATTTACCAAAACGGAAATGAAAGTGAGGTAGGAGAATAGAAAAGAAACGTCTAATGAACGAGTATTTACAAAATAGTTACCTCTCTGGTCCGGTTTTGCCACGTTTCTTGGTCAGTAGGAAAACAGGATAACACGACTAGTGAAAAACGGAAATTTTAAATGTGAGGAAAACTGAATATAACAAACTGGAAAGAGAAAAATACACACAGGATATATAAAAGTTACAATAGATAAATAGAAGGAAAACTTTCATAAAAGAGAAGAGAAAGAAAAAGAGAGAAAACTAAGAAATAAAAGTATGGATAAAGATTGAGACCAAATTTGCATATAATGAGGGATGGCAATAGGACTACGGTAACTGAGATAAGGCGACGCCTTTTGAAAATGAATGGGTTTGGGCTTACTGTAAGCACGTATTTAGCTCCCTGCGATTAGTTGGGCTAACATATTATATATATATATATATATATATATATATATATATATATATATATATATATATTTCCCTCCAAAATAATATAAATAACATGATTAGCGAACAAATAGCTCACCCGAATTAACACTGCAAGACGAGTGCGAGTTGGAAATATGTTTGTCGCTGATTGCAAGTTGAACAAAATTACTCGAATGCAACCGCCACTGGGTCACCAAACAAATGACGTGGACGAACATGACCTTATAATGTGGTCGTCGCAGAGCGATAGTCCTGAGTGAAGCATGCTTCATGTCACGGAGGCGCATTCGCGAGCGGTTTGAGCACTTGGAAGATTTTGAGCAAGACCAAATCATCAGGTGTGAGGAGGCGATTGGTCATGTTGGCGAATTACCCACCTTGATCGTTTCAAATATTCAGTAAGGCGGCGTTGGGGCATGGTGTGATGGAAATTGCAAGCAACATAAGGCTGCAACAGACATCGACGGACAACCACGCGACGTGATATTTTGATCGTCCGTCAAGCGCGTACGGATCCAAGGTTATCTGTTAGCCATCTGCAGACACTTGACACCATGGACATCTGTTAGTACCGTATCACGTCTTAGAGAACAGACTTTGTCTTTGCGCCTCCTTTTTACTTAACTACCCTTTCATTCACATTTCAACAGCGACTGCTTCGTCGACGTTTCTGCTGAAAACGTGAGACATGGACGCTTGTAGAATGGTGTTCGGCGATGTTCTGATTTCCAGGAACGAATTCAGATTTTGTCTGGTATCGATTTATCGCCGAATACGAGAGTTGTGGTGTCCTCCGAGCGCGCACGCAAAGTTTATTACATATCGTCAAACATCGAGAAGCTGTGAATCGCAGCAAGACGAGGGATGTGATGGTTACAATTGCAAATGACAACCATTCTTCATTGGAGGTGATCCACTAAACACTGACTGCCTAGAAATGTTCCAAGAAGGTCCTGAAACCATATGTCTCCTCCTTGTGCATGTCACAAGCCCAATTTTCCAGTTATATTACGCTCGTTCTCTCACTGAACGAATGTTGCTCAACTATCAACATGATTTCTTCACCGGTAGGGTCCCAAACCTTTCCCAAATTGACATGTTAGAAAATAAACGGGGGAGACAAATACAATCAACATCAAACACATGGAATCTGGAGGTTCAATTGCAGCAGATGCGACACGATATTTCTCGTGAGAATATTAAACCTCTCTAGAATTGTTTGCTTGTATTGACGCATGTCTTCCTTCTGTGGCCGGCGAGTTCCCTTTAATATTATAATTTTCGTCAGTTGTTTTTGTAATAAATGGATGTGTTTTGGTTTTCTGTTCAACGCCTAACTAGAGCATGCCATCAATATGCTTCATTTCATGCTATTGAGATGGATACTTTACGGTGAGCAGTTTTCTTTTGCAAATCATTATATAATTCTGAAACTCAATATTATCAATTAATGTTTTATAGTTTTTCATCTCATTGGAAATATCTAGAATCAAATGAATTGGCATCGATAATTTTAGAGAAAATTTATTCAGTTCAGAAAAAATACATAATATTTGGTTAAGATTCGTAATATTAAAAAAAAACAACGATAATTTGCTCTGCATAGGGTAACTCTGAATCTCATCTCCCTCCACTTTTTTTCATGGTCAGATTTTGTTTTCTTCGCCGACAGTTTCCATAAATCACACCAACGAAACACTCTCCAACGAACGACGCAGTGCCGACTGTTAGCCCCATGCCAAGAAGAAAAAATGCACACGCGATGTGATGTAATTTTAGGGAATATGGTCGGAGTTTTAGTGGCCCCGGGACTATTCGTTCAAGTTGAAGTTCTTCTCTGTTTAAATCAGTCAGTTGTGAAACCTTTAATAACAATCCAGTTTCTATGGTGCGTTGAAGGACTTGGTCGATAAGTGTAGTGTAGGGGAAATGTTTGCGAACGGCGAAACTTACTGGGGATGCAGTGACAATGCATTCATCCACTTGATATATTAGCGGATACCCATTGCAAGTAAAATTTTTGAAGTATATTAAAAATGGAGCAAGATCGTCATACAAAATCATTCCAATGTTCCTTTCTGAAATAACTCGCTTTAGAATGTATATACTTTCCAATAAAGTTTCCAAGGGAATAAATTTCTTTCTAAATCTCGAAATTATTTCATCGCTGTCATCTGCTGAATGTTGTATGAACTCCTTACCTCCGTACAACGAAATCATGTTCTTGTCTACATCGAGCAGAGTCGTTATTTCTGGTTCATGAGGAGGAACAGACAAATAACAAACAGTCTTGCTCTGCATCGCACTAAGTATAATAATACTAAAATATGACGTCATCACACCCATTGCTATGACAATGTGGTGACCACGAGATCCGTACTGACCCGTCATGAAAGTTTGGATCGTCTCGAAGGCAGAAGTAATACTGCTTCTGTCCCTACAGACTAATTTGACAAACCACACCGCCACTATTGTCCACAGAGTCATCCAACTTGTACCTTTTGAAAACGTCGAGAGTAGACTCTTAACAAAGGACCGACGCTCTGCTCGTCGAACGTAAACACATTGTTGAGACATTACGTGAGGGTACAAGAAGTCTATTTCTCGGGTCCATGACGCTGTTATACTATTTCGGAAGATCAACACATCTGCAGTGCCAGAAGCCAGTTTCGCCACGAGTCCCGTGTAGGTTCCGTTGGGTTCTCGTATGCCCGCCAGCGCAGCTTGCTGGGAGTAACACAATGCGCGGAGCCCCAGTCGTTCGTGTATTAATTTAACAATGCGGTCCATTGGCAATATTTCCCATTTGATCGTGCCATTTATACATTTCTGCGCTCTTTCCTCCAACCTGGTGTATATGGAAAAAACTACGGGGTGATTGTTCGCATTGAGACGCTCTCGGGATGGCAATGAGGTGAGGAGTGGGAACTGAAGTGGAGTACGGAACGGTCGACGACCAGGATTGAATGACATAACTTGGGGAGATGCGTTGGAGGGAGACAAGGCTATTACAACGACGCGAATGGCGTCAGCGCGAGCGAAAGCTCGCTGAATTGCGAGACTATTCTTTTCCGTCAAAGTGTATTGCAGTGCTACCACAAATCTAGTATCAATATTCCACAGTGCTGTTCTTCGCAATGCCGTCAACAAGTGTCCAATACCTCGTCTAGTCGAATTCGATCCAGGCAGAATCAACACGTTGTTATGTCTTGGCAATGTGACATTCGGGCTGATGAGCTGCCTCCAGCGTCGAGGCGATGCAGGGCCGGTCACTAGCACGCGAGGCAGCAATGCGTCGACGTACGGAAGCGCCCACCCGACTTCTTTGGGGCGAAGAAGCACCACCGGCAGCAGAGAGGGCGTAGGTGCAGCTTTAGCTAATGCGAGGTTCAATACCCGTCCCATTAGACGCCACGTCGACGCCGTTTCTCCCACGTCAGACAGCAACAGTGGTCGATTTCCTGTCTGACCTGTCGTCACCGCGAACAGTAAAATAGACGCCAAGACGATATAAGCGCTTTCCATCTCAATACGCTGCCACTATCTTATATAACGTTATTCTCTGAAGAACCACCTTCATTTGAAGTGATGTGTTGGAGTGAAAGAAGGAAAATGCGAGGAAACGTTTTTTTCTAAGGGTTCGTGAGTTATTAGTCATTCGGGCGTTCGTGTTGCGCGCGAACGACATTTTTCCCTCGGGATATCCACACCGTGCTGTCATAATCAATTGAAAACAGAGTAGAGGGAAGCGATCGATTATGCACAGTTTTTATGAAGAAAAAAAGTAACGTAGTTATGAAACAGAATGACCTTTGTATCTTGTTACTTTCTTGCACAGTATACATAATTAATGTATAAAGACTGGTATTGAAGATCTCTGATACCGAAAAATTGAATAATTTTTGTTCCTGTGAGTAGTAAATTACTTCCTCTTTCACATTTTATCGCAAGAATCCACATTTTGTAGTAAGAATCCACGTTTTGTGAGTCCTTGATATTAAAAAAATATATACGGTAAAAAGTATGTTCGTCTGTAAACAACGCTAGTGGCTATTGATCGAAAAAATGTATATTCCCCAATCGAAGTGGCTGACGTCGCGGCCCCTTGAATTTGAAACCAACTCTATCATTTTTGGGGGTACTTTACATAAAGTCACTGGAACATTTTCAACTTTTCCAAAAAAACACTCCAAATGTTTGGATTATATTTTTTATCAAGTTAGGGTAAAGTGCCCTTAAAAATGGAGAATGTCTAATTTTCGTTGAATTATCGAGATTTTCGAAAATTGCCAAGGATTAAGTTTTTCGGCGGCTTTCTTCAACTATAATATTACCGATAGAAAGTTACGAAATTTTCATTAAAATTTGTGCACGGTTAGTGATAAATGCACCAAATTACATGATGTCAACGACAGTTTGATACATTCTTTTGATTTATCAAAAATTGCACAAATCTATTATTTTATGCCATATTTCATGCTTGTGTTTATATTAGGGGTGATTTCTATATTGCATTTATGAGGTCAAGTGATTTCTTATAAAGTTTTTCGAAAATACTTTTTTTAATGAGCTAGCTCAACATTGCCTATTTTAAGAGACGCTCAAACATCATTTTCTTGAGATCGGCTTCAATTTTTCAATGGAAATTTGAATATGAAGCCATGGTTTACTCTTCTACAATCTTATTGAAGTCATACTTCCATTCTACTATTTGAATACCTAAAAATTGAGAAAATGTGAATTAATGTCCTTTAGACGGATATACATGTCTGCTGAGAAAAGCGTATGGCAAAAACAAAAAGCTAGTCCTGGGTAAAGAGATTAGAAAACTAAAACTTTCAGAAACACTCGCACAACATTTTCTCAAAAATGGCTCCACTTTTTTCTTGAAACTTTTGATAAGTATAGTGTTAAATGCCCTGAATAACACGTAATTAACGCCATTTTGGTGTATTCTTTTTTAAATTATTTTTTTAAAATCTCTCTCGCCGTTTTTACAAATAACGATTACAATCAACTATATCATTACTCAACTTTGTTCACTGACACTTTCAGTATATATCGTTGGATTTATTTTTTATACGCCCGAAGTAATGTGAAACACGTCACAGCTACCTCTCACCTAACAGAAATCTAACGTTGATTGAAAAAATATTATGTTTAGATTGAACTAGATCATTTATGGACGTTTATTATTTATTATACTTAAACTTCTCCGTATAATATTAATAGTTGTGTTATGTGCACACTGTAATATGGTGATATCACACATTCTTCATTGAAGGCTTTTAATTAATTAACACACATCCACTAAGCATTGTTTCGTTTTTAGTCTTAGAAGACCTACGAATTACCAATACAGAATATCAATCTAACAAGAAAACTTACGTAGGCTGTAATATCTATCTGTATGTGCAATTGTATTTTGGTAATAATAAAACGGAGGCTTCCTAACGATCTTAACGTTTGTTATCCACACAGCACTGTATTTGTACGTGCAGTGCAGATGACATTCTTCAGGCTTCTTTTTCAAAAGACTTTCGTGTGCGAGTAGAAGTAGCAAAATAAGGGAAGGAAATAATATATTAATTTACATTGCATTTGAGGATGGAAGTCACATACTTCCCGTCATTTTTTTAAGATTGTTACTTTCATAATTATCGTTTAGAATTTTTCTAATTTTTTCGCATTTTTTCTTTACTATTAATGTAATAAACAAAAGAAATGAGGAATATAATTATTTCATGCAATAGACAAGCAAAATAAGGTTTCTTCCTTTCCTTTTACATGTTCTCAGAACTCGACTCAAGCGGGAGTTAAAATAATTCTTTATTATTTCGAAAATCGTTTTCATAGTCTTTTGGATAAATTAGCACTCTCAGTTGCACAAAATATTTGCATGCAACGTTGCCGCTGAGTCTTGCAGAAACTTTCAGAGACAAAAGGTAACAAGTGTGAACATGAACAATGCTAATTGTTTGCGCTATTAGCGACATCTAAACGAAGAAGTTGCACTGAAGCGATGATCATTGTCACCACCACATCACTTATCAGTCCTGTGGTTGTTTAACCTACAATTTCTTTTAACGATAGTGAGTTCTAATGACAAAACATATACAATTGTGTACGTGATATATTTTTCTTCCTTTAATCGTTTATTTAATTTCTACCGTCTCAATTTTCTTTGCCATTTGTATCTTCAATCATTTGGACAAAATATTATCATATTGTTGGAATACGAATGCCTTACTGTGAGTGATATAACAGTTCTGTCAAAATTCATAATTCTCTTATGAACTATGTCAATCGCTATCTGAAACGAAACAAGTTCGATGACCGAAAGCTGTTCTATAGTCTCAGTCAATCTTATTCAACACCATTCTATTTTTATGGCTTCCTAAGTCGTCCTCGAGAAGCCTGTCATAAGATGATTTCCATAAGAAGTGCCTTTCCATAAGATGATTCCAAATTGCCTTCGGGTTCAAGGAGAGCTTCCGTTATTCTCAAAGATGTCATTTCCTCCAAAAGTAATTTTGAAATTTCCGGCATTTTGAAATTAACAAAGAACTAGTGAAGCTACAAGGTACTTACTTTCTTGCATTATTTGTAATTTTTGCAATATTAAAAATTCAGAGAGTTCAATGAAAATCGGTATAATAGTACTTTCCTATATCCGAGAAAACACATTACAGAAAAAAATTGAAGCCGTGTTTTAGAAATTATTGTTTTTAAAATTACCTTTATTTTACATAAAATTACTGAAAACCTATTTGTTCTTTCAAAAAAATTGCTTTACCTTATTTAAAGATTAAAATTTGAAGAACAATTTCTATTAAGAAACAATATCTGAGCAATAAGCGTATTTTCTTCGTAAATACGAATGCATTATTCACACTTCGATTTGTTCAAGAGATTTTCATTTTAAGAGGAGAAATACGCAATGGAATTAAGATGTATTGTTCAGATTTTCAGACAGTTACACGTTTGAAGCATAACACTTTGCTTCTTTTGCTAATCTCTTGTGATTCATATGCTCAAAGTTTCTATATCATACATTACTATATAAAGCTAAAGAAGTGGGAGCATTAAGTTTTCATGAGATGCAGTACATTGGTAGCATCAAAAGCTCAATTTAAAAAATAATTTCACCGAGATTTAAGAGAGAAGGAACCAGTTTTAGCCTACAGACGTGTTTTATTCACAAATGGGAGTGTATACTTGCTCTAATTAATTTTTACTTGGAGATAAAACTCCATGAAATGGAATGCGTTCCCACATCCATTTCGTACTTACGAACTTTCTCTTACCTTAACAGTATTGACCAACATGGAACGAGCGAAAATACGTCATGCTGCTTGCACAGGGGTATATTGTAACCCAGAAAACCGCTTCCTCTCGTTGCCAAATTAACATACGTTAATGGTGAGAGAGATACTGGTACAGAGTGCTAATTATGGAAGTAATTCTCATACAGACCTCATTGGATCTCGCGCATGAGTAGTTTCATTGGCTGTGCCAATGAAAAAAGGGAAATATTTTAATTTTTCCAGAATATATTATTGTGTCAACATAACTTAAAATCTGCTGTCGGGAATAAAGACCGATGATTGGCTCTATATAATTCTAACTCAGATCTGCCTTCTTTGAAAGACTGATGTGGAAGGCTTCCGCGGCTAGAGGGCCACTGTGCCAAGAGCCGAAGCCAGTGAAATTGTCGCTTCAGCCTTGAGGAAGACGATAAGATGATGGTCGAAACGTCGACATCACAGTCTTCGACGCGGTGTCATCCGGGCAACCAAGATCATTCTCATCTTAGAAATAATGTGTACTTTGAAGTAAGAAAAACTATAAGAAAAACTGCTAGGATCCGCGATGATTATTAGAAAATATTTCAATTTGTATATGATAATTTGCAAGTTTGTTTAGAGAATAAACATTTTTAACTCAATGAGTTTTATATTGAAGGCTACTTTCAATGTTAACAAAATGAATTCCAACAAAAACCAATTTCACACTCGAATTCAGATAATTTGTAATATAGTGCAACCGAAACTGTCCGGTTACGTGTTGGATTCCTATTTCTGGAAATCGGGATTGATCTTTCCGGGCACATTAACTAATGTAGTCATTAGTCCCGTTGGTGTAGTGAATATTTTATCCCGGGAAATGGCGTAGTTTCCTCCCCCACTGGAGGTGAGATCCTCCTACTGGATGGTGAGCCGTCAGCTTGCGGGGGAAATCTCTCCTCCAGACATCTACCCATTGAGGGACACTGCCCTAACCGACAAAATCTCTAAGCTCCCGACATGTCTGGTAGTGTAGTAAGTGTAAGTGTAAGTGTGTCTAATGGGAGAAATAGAACAAGAATTTTCCCTTGGAACATTTGGCTTAACTCACCATGTCTTGATCATATTTAGTAAGAGCATGGAGCACTTTTTTAGTGCACACTTACTCCAAAATCGAGATATTAAACATTTGCGAATAGCAGGTGGCTTGTTGTGGCTAGTGTGGTTTAGCTTATTACTGTCCCAAGCACTTCAAATAAACTAGGGCAGGGGTTCCCAACAGGGTCGGTAAAGACCCCTTGGGGGTCGATGAAAATTTGAAGGGGGTCAATGAAGATCAAAGGGCCGTCAATAGTCGAATATGGACTGGCCCCTGACCTGTCTAATCAAGATCCCATTGATAAAGAAAATAATGAAATTATTTTCTGATATAAAGCAAAAATAATAAATTACAAAATCGCTCCTCTTCTTTCGTATTCGTCTGTCGTCCATAGAAATCAGGATGTTAATAAAACTCAGGAAAAATATAAATCAGCTTTCTCAACGATACCCTATTGTACAAGAAAGTACTCTCCCCAATACGCGGGGGAGAAATGTTAAGGCCAGTTCTTTACAAAAATATTGTAACCATTGCATTAAATAAAATATTAGAAACTTTGTTACTCAAGAGCAGAAGCGTATTTGATAATTGATAATCGAGATATTTATGAGAATATTGGTGTACGAAATTATCTTCAGAGCATTTTACGTGCAATTCTTTGTGGCATGATTATGGATGTTGTATATTAAAGAGAAAGCTTAAGAGGGTTGATGAAGCAAACAATTCTCTTAAAAGGGATCGATGTAAGAAAAAGGTTGGGAATCCCTGATCTAAGGCGATAAAATAGAATACATTCCTCTATTGCACACATACAATCGTTCATCAGGAATGGGGTGTTCTTATGCTGAGCTTGCGCTCGAGGGGGGCAAGAACTCCGCAAGGGTCCTCTTTAAAGGACCCCGACCTTCTTCTCACCCCCCTCCCCCTCCCTCTTCCACCGAGCTTCCCTAATTACGGGTCCGCTTTGGCCTCCCATTCTCTCCGCCGCAACTTCGTCCTCGTTGCATTCCACACACGCCGGCGTTCAGAGGCCGTTTGCCCTCCCTCTGCCCCTCCCCCCTCCGCGCTTCTCTCCGCATTTAGCTTCACATTTTTGTTTGCAAGTGCGTATTTTTAATTCCTTATCTCGTTGCTCTTATTTACTGACCGTTGGGACTTACCCACTGCACGAGCACTTTGCCAGTTAGCGTCGCATTCGGTTGGCGGAAAGTTCCAGTTCTGCTCCAAAGCACATCGTATATGGGGTTGCACGGGTATTGCGCCTTCTGCTGCGAGACGTTTGTTGCCGCTTGCCGCGTAATCTTCCCGCGGTTGCCTGCGCAATATGAGTATCATCGCTGGGTTCGTAAACAGGAATGCAGATGGAACGCGAATGGCATTAATTTTACAACCAACCTTCAAAAGACAAGACAGGCGACTCGGTATTTTGGTTTCAATTAAGTGCCTTGAGATCATTTCATAATCTGCTGCTAGACCTGTCTTCAGTGTACTGGATATTGTTGATGATGGCGGATCTAGAGGCAAATTGAGGGGGGGGGAGTCGTTGAAGCAGTAAAAAATTACATTGCAATCCATGCTTCAGAACAAATCATTTTCCCTCCATCTGGAAACATGCCATCATTCTTCCCGTTCCGAAACCTAACAAAAATTCTGCAAACACCGACAGTTAGCGTCCAATAAGCCTTCTACCATCTCTGTTCATAATATTGAAAGAATAATACTTCAACGACTCAAAAAACACCTACAATTAACAAAAGCAATCCCAAGAGAGAAATTTTTTTTCTGAACATATGTCCACACAACACCAACTTCTCAGAATAACAGAACATCTCCACACAGCATTCCAGAAGAAAGAACACTCAATACTCGTATCACTCAACATTTCTCAGGCATTCGATAGAGTATGGCACCGGGCACTATTATCAATCTAAAAAAACTCCACAGTCAACTCAATAATTCAAAAATACTTATCCAACAGAACCTGAGAAAATTCTATTCTCTCCAATATTCCGAAAACTTGACTTCGACAAGATATGTGGGGTCCGAAAAATAAGAAATCAAAAAATTGTAAAAAAATAAGATGTTTTTAATCAAGCATAGAATAAATTTGCCTATTGCACAAAAAAAAAACATTGAGTTAATTGAAAAGTTGTGTAAATATTTTGTCTTATAACATTTTGTCGTTTTTTGTAAATATGACCGAAAATGTGAAGTTTTGAATTCGCTCTTCTAAGACTTGGGAGATGGATTGGGTTGAAGTTGGTTTCCATGACAAGAATGTTTTTAACAATGTGTTTGTTTTGACCAGGTGGAATATATAAACATGGCAGCCATTGAAGATTGGTTTTCGACATTAATTTTAGTGAATAGTGTGCAATGTTGGAAGTGTAATATAGTGTGGTATAATTGTCGTCGTAGTTTACTACTTACATAGTGATTGTATTTCAAGAAGTAGTTGATTGCATTAGATCGAATCGTTTTGTAAATGAAATGGGTTCATGAGGTGTTTTTGTTTGCAAAAGAATATATTGCAATGTATCTCATACCTACGTTAGCAATTAAAGTGCCTTAAGAGAAACCACTAAAGGGTAAGTGGTTGAGTAATGTAAGTGAACAACGAAAGCTGCTCAGAATGAATGATGGAGCTATATTTTGCTTCATCGTTTTAAATAGTTTGTACTTAAACATTCGTGATAAGTAAATGTATTTGGACATGGTTTAAACGGTCGATGCATGTGCTTCATAAGATATCAAAATTCGTTAACTATGATTATCACATCATTTTTTGCCCACTAGCTGAGTTATCTAGTAAAACACAATAATGTAAGAAAATATCCTGACTAACTCTATGGAAAATTTTAAAAGAGACGAGGAAGATTGGATTAAGTCGTTTGAAAAATATTTAACCAATTTTGAATATTTTGTGTCAAAATACTAAAAAAAACTTGTAAAAAGTCTGCTTTTTGCTAGTTATGAAATTAAAAAAATGTTATTTCTATTAAAATATAAGATATTGGCTTAACTTCCATTAATATACATAAGTTTTACATGAACAACATGCTAGATGAGTGTTTTAATAAGTTACATATCCTTTCAGAAACTATTACATGAATCTCTAAATCACAGAGTAGCAGATAAAAGAAATGTAACATTTCAGTATGAAGGAAATTGCTCAATTCGGTAAGCCACTTCGTTTTATTATTGTAAACTGTATTAAAAATAGTTCTTCAAATAAGATCATGTTCAATTTTTTGAAAAGACAAGAAATTTTCGAGTAATTTCTTTATGAAATAAAGGCAATTTATAATTTTTGATATTTTGTGACACACAATTTTAGGGAAAAAAACGAACAGTTTTGTGTAATATATGCTTAATATAAAAGCAATTTAAATTTTTGTTCTCAAAACTTGCTCCAATTGTTTTCTTTAGATTTTTTCCTCGCATGGAGCAAAGGTAAGTTAAAAACTGTGCAGGTATCACTTTCGTTCAGCTATCGAAATTTTCTATAATTACAAAAGTTACAAAAAAATGCGCAAAGTATGTGGTGTTGTAGCACCACAAGTTCTATTCTGCTACTAGGGAGTCGAAAATTGAGTAAATGCGAACAAATGTTTTTGACGCACAACCTTTTAATACCTCCAGTCGTAATGTCTTTATTTTCAGTTTTTTTCCTCTCCATTTCATTAACCTTACCTATACATCTTACCTGGCTCTCATTTTTCTTGACTAACCGTGCCTTATCTGCCAGCAATACAAAAGACGCATATGTTCATTAATAGTGTGTAGGAGTCTGGGACGTGTTGGTTCTTGTATGAACGTACGTCATTCGCAGCATCGTTTGTAGCGAATTAAAGGCAATATTATATAAACGAATGCTGCTTACGTATCTGACGACAAACGTTTAAAGATCCAATAAAATATGGATAACCGAGACTAAAAGTCTCGCGCCATAACACTTTTTAATAACAAAAAACTGGCGATAAAGCAACCATTAAATTGCTGTTAGTTCAAGTGGCATAAATTGCTCTTTCTTCCCTCACTTTTTAGAGTGCTACTGAAGGGCAATTTCAGGGTATCGAAAAAAGGCAATTAACAGAGTCCCAATTATCTGATCTTGCGGTTAGAGAGAATCATTGCCGTACATTAGTGCTGATCTAGTGATTAGTGCATTACTAGTATGCTTTACTTCGCTGTTATTGTTCTAGGCGACGGAACTGAAGGAGAATTTCTAGGGTATCGAACAATAGGGAAAAATTAGTACCGAAACACGAATAAAGAAGTAGACTCTTGTAACTCTAATTGGATGTAAGGCAAGACATACGAATATGTACTTTAACTAATATCAAGTACACTGAAAATTCAATGAATGGAAAAAGAGCATAGAGTAGAATATTAGCTCAACAATAGCCAAGAAGTTTTAGATTAATTGTGAATGAATATTCGTATTTCCGGGTTATGTGTTATTCTCTACCAGTTCTAAAATTCATCCTTTTCCCATTTTTCTTGTATTTTTGAATTTTCTTATCTATGGACAAATTTGCATTTCCTTATTTTCCTTATTTCTTGAGTTTTGGTAAAATTTAAATAAACACTCGCTGGAGGATATTCATGATGCCTATCTTCCGATTCTTTATGAAGACTTCTTTGAGGTTGGAAATTGCAGTTTCACAAGATATTGTTATTTTTGGAGTTTGGTTTTACGATCCCATTGATTTGTTTGTTGGTATTATTACAAAATGTAATCTTACCATTAGTTTAATACTATTTAAATAATAGAAACGTAAAAAGTATTATTGATTATTCAATTAACATTTCTTATCTCTTCCTGATTAAAAAAATATGTTCAACTTTGCAAATGTTGTTGTGCCTCTGTTATTGTGCACATTACGAGACCAGACCAAGAAGCATTGTTGGGAATTGTGATGAAACCTGAAAGGGAACATTACCAGGAAGAAGAGAACAGGAGCATCGTCCTGGGGCCCACCACAACCCGTGTACGGCGCTGAGCGAGGTCGAGTTTTGTATTCTGACGCCCCGCTCCAATAACAAACGACCTTGGCGGAGATAAAAATATTGAATCTGTGTAAGCGCCGTCGGCGACACTGCTCCCAACCGCTCCACCCTCGCCCCCTCCCTCCCTCCCCGCTCTCCCACGAGCCCCCGCGCCCTTCCCCAAAGGCGGCTCTCGTCTCTGCAAATCTCACGTCCCCAGCTTTGAAATCACGTCTGACGTTTAACATGGCGAAAATGTTTAAATTTTCAACACTTTTCCTATTGATGCATTCATTTTTACCTTTGATTACGTATCTTCTTGTCAGTGATGGAAAATATAATGTTGATATAGAAATGTTATAAAATCCATCTCAGGCATTGATTGTGCTTTTCGCTTGAAGATACGTTCTTTTTTTAAATTTTTTCAATTTTTTTATTTTTACTTTCGATGGAGTGTTGCAAAAACTCACTTAAGACATCAGAACATGAAAAAAGTCAGCTATTTGTTTCCATTTATTTTTAAAATTATATCCAATTGACCTGAAAAATCCTGATTCCCATGAGGAAGTCAGGTAAATCTTTGTATTGACAAGCACGTAAATTGCACACGAATATTCACTTCGGCACGATGTGAGAGAATTGGATTTTTAAGAACACGATTTATCCACTTTCAATACTAGAGTCTAACAAGATAATTTTTCTGTCGAAAAATTTTTGTATTGACTAAAACCTGGGTCCGCAAAATTAGAAGTCATCTCATCTCCCATTTTAAAACAAAGTAATAAACTTGCGACTGTCAAGTGCGTGTTGGCAAATTCTTGCTCGCGCATGCAGAAGCTTCGGGCGTGAGCGGTGGCGATTCCAAGGGCGGGGCCGTAAATTCCGCTTTCTCCGCCTCCACACCGCACTCGACTCCGCCCTTCCAGGGGCAAGGCGCCACCGCGCATATCAAGCGAGCGGGCGACGGCAACCCGCCCCGCCTCGCTCCGCCCCGCTCCGCCCCGCTGCCCCTCTTACAGCACCGCCCTCGCATGAAAATACATTTTTGGAGGGAACTTTCTTTTCCCCCAACGCCCCACAGCAGCCACTGCGTCGCTTAACAAAACACGAGAGTTCTCTTACAGCGCCGGTGCGCCCGGCTTTCTCAGACCCTTTTCGTGAAATGCGTCTGCGAGAGGAGGGCCGGCGCGAGGAAAGGCGGTGCTCAGTATAAGAGAAGTAAGCGGCGAAGGGGAAATGAGTCTAGGGTCCGTTCGATTGATTGATTAGTGATTCCGGGCGCGTCAACAGCTAAGATCAATTGTCCCATAAGTGTAGTGCATGCTTTTATAGCGCGAGGTGGCGATCTTCCCGACCTACGTTGGCTTGCGGACATTTTCCCTAATCAGATATCTCCCACCAGCGGGTCACCGTCCCAGTCGAGACAAGCTCTATGCTCCCGACTGGGTCTCCCGACAAGTGTGGTAGTTTAATGCATAAGAGCGTAAGTAGAGAGTACCGGAAGCGCTGGCTCAGTGCATCAACTGATGTCACTGCAGTGCCTCTGGCCGGGAGAACCTAGGTTTAGTCCCGAGCGGCAGGATTTTCGGCAGGTCGAATTCAGTCGCTGTCTAGAGGAGAATTCTAGAACCCGGTTGCTCTGATCAGTAGTTTTCCATGGTTTCTCCGATCAACACCAGGCGAATGCCGGAGCAGTACCCTAACAAAAGGGCCACGGACCGCGCGCGATCTTTCCTTCCTCTTCTTTGCCCTATCCTCACCCTTACACACACACACACACTAACATACATTACACTGCCACATATGCCAAGAGACCAGTCGGGGACTTGGAACTTGTCTCGGCTGTGGAGGTCCCCGCTGGTGGGAGATAGCTGGTTGGGGAAAACCGCGTTACCCGACGGAAGGTCGGCGCCGGATCTGGCCATCCAGCGAGGAAGACCGCCGCCATATCCTGAGCAAAAGCACGCACTACTTACGGGACAAATGACCATAGTAATTGATACACCCAGAATCACTGACAATCAATCAAGTAGGGGTGAGGATAGAGCAAAGAAGAGGAAGCAAAAATGGCGCGCAGTCCGGGTCCCATTTGTTAGGGTACAGCTCCGGCATTCGCCAGGTGCTGATCGTAGAAAGCACGGAAAATCACTGATTAGAGCAGCCGGCTTCTAGAATTCTCCTCCAGTCTGTTGCTGAACTCGATCTAGCTGTCTAGCTAGTGTCAAAACTCCCCCACAGTCGGGACTCGAAAGCTAGGACCTCCCGGTCAGTGACATCAGTTGATGCTCTAAGCCACCAACGCCAGTAGGGGTCGATGCGAGTCGTAGGAGGCCTAGCAAACCCATTTCAGACTAGCTCCATGTCTTTTGATGATTATTTGTACCCTTGTGTTTCGAAGAATGTATGAATGTCATTTTACTTAATAATTAAATACAGTATCTTACACTAATGTATTTCAGTCACTACTTCTTACACAAGTATTTCTGTAAAATAATTCACCCAAGTTGAAAAATAATCTAGCCAATTTTCTAATACTTTTCAAATCTCTGGAATTTCATCACAAAATTGTATTGAACACTATTTATGCAGAAAATTGTAACTTCGATTTGAGTGCGTGTCTACGAAAAAATATAATGATTTCTTGGCTTATTAGAAGAGAAATTAAGATTTATTTCTTGGGCTGCAGCGAACTTATTCTTAATCTGTCTTCATTTTTGCTTGATTCCCACGTACATCACCCACTCACTTCACATGACATTGTCTACCTCTCGCTTTTGGCTGCCTTTTATTTTCTTGTGACTGGGAATTTTCCCACTTCCTCCTCTCATCCCGGCTGGCGTCTTCCGCTTTGACTCTTTTCTTATCCCTGCATCTCTATTCTGTACTCATGTGTTCCCCAAATGATGAGCCTCTGAGGGCGAGAGGAATACAGTGTGTGGAGAGAAGGCCGCTGAGGTAATGACCCTTTGAAGAGCCAAAGCGCGTTTTAAACGGGGCTGGTTCCTCCCGCCTTCCCTTCCCTGGCTGCAGCGCCACCTGCTGCGCCGGCGGGGCTCGTCTTCGCTCGCGGCTGAAGCCATGGCTAAGTACCAACTTTTAACATCATTTAATCACCGAGTTCCTTACCATTAAAAATTAGTCACTTAAAATACATCACTGATAAGTAGTGTATAATAAACCTCAATAAATCTTGCGTTACTCTTACAACATCCATACCAATAAAATTTAGAGCCAATCATTTCAACCCTTTGATTTTGCTTCATTAAACTAACCTAAAATTTAATTTTCAATCCATTATTTCCCTTAGCTCTAGAAATACTCAACCCACAATTTTAAAACATCGGGGAGGTTAGTAAAGAAAAAAAAGAATTGACATAGGTGATGTTAAAAGTGAATTATGATGAAATGGTAGACAAAATTGGAAAATATTGCTGGACTATTCCGATGTAATGTTTCAATGAAAAGGAAAAATAGTCCAGCATGTGTTATATTGTATTTACCTAAGTTGGTGGAATTCGATTAGAACATAAAATGTTGGTTTCACGGAAACCTGTACTACAATAATTTTAGTAGTAGGTAATATGCAGTAACAATAAAGTACGTAATAATGTGTAGTATGTAATAAGTAAGTAGATAATATGTAGACTATTTTTAGAAAACAACTCAATAAACTACACTGTGCTGCATTTTATAACTTTTGGAACGATGTTCAATGACAGAAAGGTTATTCTAAAAGTACTTTTCATTCTAATTTTAAATCTTATTTTACTACTTCTGTAGCACGTAAGGTTTTTGCACAATTCACTTTTGAAATTTTAACTAAAATAGCATTGTGTTTAACAGCGAAAATTACTTTTTTCTGATAACAAATAAATTCGGTATTTGGTAACCTTGCCTAGAATTAAAATGCATTCCAAGAAAGCGGACAATCATATAAATTTATTTAAAAATGATAATTATTATGGAAATAATTTAAATATTACGAAAAGCCATAGGTATAGATAATTTAATTTCCATTTTTCATTTAACTCACTTCACGTTCTTTAGACCTCATGTAAAACTTCTCTTTTTTATTGCTTCCCTTCACTAGTGCCGTCTCTCTTTAACATGAAACTGTAATAAGCCATCATGTTTGTATTCCATCTTCCCTGGAATCTCTTTTCCATGTCTTTTATGTCATCGTGGAAACGTTCTCCTTGGCCTTCACTGACATCGCCGAGGTTCGCATGAAAAATAATTGATTATGAGAATGCAGAAAATGAAGTTTTACACTCATGTTGGATCCTAATTCACGAAACTCTCGAACAGTATAGTAACAATGGTTTTATAGTTTGATTCTTTGCTGTCGCTCAAAATCTTAGCTACAACACAACCCAAGCCCCTTTTCCTACTAGATTCACTGTACTTTCAAACAAATTGTCTTTCATTAAATTTCTAATCCCCAACCCACAAAGATCCTTCTTTAAGTCTCTCATAAGATACTTTCGTAAATCTAGTTACCAAATACTGGAAGTAGTCATCATATTTTGAAAGTGTTTTAGTGAACTGTGCCTTTACACCAAGCTCGATGTGAAGTGGAGGTGTGATGTGAAGCGAAGTTAATGTGAAGTGGAGGTATCTTGCTTGGTGGAACAATTGTTTCGTTGATTCTGTCCTTTGAATCGGGTTGGAGTGTTATTCTTTTGGGCCAGTCTTATTTTGCAGTACTTGTCCTTCGCTCGTCTGTCTCACCCACAATTGATACATGGCATTTTTATGTAGCCGGATTGTTGACCTTGTAACTACTTTCAATTCCTTACAAATTGTCCACGAATACTTTTCATAGTTCACGAATTTCCGCAAAGCATTGAGATTTTCAAAAGACTCCATAAGACGGACTGAATAGGCAACATGTATTGAGGCAGCCGAATGCGGCGGCGGCGCTAGCCGAATGCTAGCCGGCGGCACTAGCCGAATGCGTTTACTACGCTCCGTGAAGTCACGAAGGTTAAGCGCATTCGAGACTCGCGGGTTCGTGGTTGGGTGACCGGCCAGGAACCCCGGGATCTAACGCCGTCGAGCCCCTGGCCGAAGGGATAAAAGGCACTGACTGACTGCGACGTGACGAGACTTGACTAATATTAAAAGTAAAAGCACGTTAATGGAGGATTACTCCGAGAAGTGCAAAGCGCTCAACGCCCCTTAAGGGGCTTGGAGACGCGTTGCGTCAAGGTGTAGACGCAACAAATTAAAAAAAAAAAAAAAGGCAAACAAATTTCCGTTACGTAAAAGTACACTTTGAGGTTACGTTTTGACAAAGCTAAAGACAACCTCCCATGACTTGCATCGTAAATGACAATAAAGAAATTCATTAAACCTCAATATAACAACAAAAATTCATTCTCCCTTCCACTTTAAAGTATTTTATTAATGCCTTTTCTCTAAGTCTGTGCCAAGAGGACGTTACTATAGGTAGTAGATATTTTGTTTGCTTGATACAAGAAAATCAGCGGCATCATTTGTTTTGACCTTGAACATTAACCATACAAAAATAACAATTGTGCACATAATTGTGTGACTCCCTAAAAACCATTGGAATTGCAAATGTCTTTTTTTCCTACTATTTTTCCTCAATCCTCCAATTCAACCAGACTCTCAACAATATACGGCACACCTTGTGTGGCACCCAGCTTTTGTCTTGATCATCAAACCTTATGCTGAAATATGCGCAATAGACATTCTTCACGACACGGTTAATAACCTGTCTTTGCTGAACGATAACGTAGCTGCCACAAATATTGCAGTACACATTTGGTTTATTCAATCACTTACATGAACTCTTTTCTAAACAAACTGCACGAACAGAATATTGCAAGATATAATCTCAAAGAACAAGAACATGTAAACAATGTATCACTGTTTCTTACCTAACAGCCTGATGAGTACAGGTCCCCCTCTCACCAAAATAAAATTCCTTTTCCTCGCAATAAAATGTCCCTTTTCGAAAATTCGCTTTTCAATGGATCTTATTCTATGTCTGAAAATAATTTACAAAATATGTGGAATGGATATTTATTTTCGATGCGAATGGGATGAGTGTTTTTTTAACAGAGGTGAACGAGGGTAAGGTTTGAATATGGTGAAAATTAGAGAAGTTATGGGATAGGTAAGTAGTGTGGTGAATGATGGGATCGAGGTTGAATTCATTACGTAATTGGTGATTTGTTATGAACCAGGATGCATTAGTGATGGTGCGAACCAGGCAACTATGAAATTCTTCTACACACGTGGAAGGGAAATGTTTTGCCAGTGTCTAAGAGCGATAGCGAGAAGCGAACCGTCACATGGTTATCTCCGGCAGCAGGTGGCCTTGGCGACTGGAATTCCCCGGGTGGCACAGCTTCTCCAATGCGTGACAATGGCAAGGAAGGAGGTCCGGCCACCTTTGCTTGTTTCGAACATCCGCATATAAAACTGCAAGCCGTAATTCATTCCAAGTTATCTGTAATTATTGTGATGGGCGCGTCATTACTACTAGATAATATCTCCCGAGTTTAACTCCAAAGATTACCTAATGTCCTGTTTTGTTGCTTGATATTGTTGATACACGAATAACAATGAAAGACCTTTCAATATAATTAAAAATATGTAATCATCGGAATGATCGATAGTGTTGCAATCAAAATTAAACGGCCAGTTGTTAAGGATCGGCCAATTACAAAGCGACGCTGACGAAATTCAAAGAATGTGTTGTCTTACTTCAAACTGTGTATGCTGTCTTTTCGTTTACATTTTAGCTTGTGAGTTTCTTTAACTAGGCTATGTTTTAAATTACGAAGTTTTCTGGAAATAGTAATATCTTGGAAACCACTTAGAATAAGCAAATAATTTGTAGAAATCGAGAATTTTTTTTCCACTTTGTGGTAATCGGATTTCGGGGAAGTGATATTGAAGAAAGTCGTCCCTAGTTCGGCTAGCTCAGAGCCGTTTTCTACGGCGCAGCTCTATAAAGCTCTTGTCTACAAAACCGCCACGTGCGAACATGAGTCTCTTTGACACTCAGAGATTTGGCGGATCTGACTGACTCTGGGTCAACTATTTTATCCGATAAAACAAAATGTTTGAAATCTATGTGTTTGAAACTTGTTATTGTAATAAGCAAACGAATTTTCCCCTATTTGTATTTAATCCATTTTAATGGCAGAACAAGCTTCAAAAAAACGTATTCAGCAGGTTTATTACTTGTTTTTGAATATTAGTGAATATAATATGTCCTAGAATAACAGTAAACATCTGCAAGAAATGGAGTGAGTACATGAATAAAACTGAAAGATAATATTGAGTGGAATTACCGTCTAAGTGACAAAGATACATTATTTAAGTGCTAGAACATAGTACAAAGATGTAACGCGCATCATATGAAGAAATTTTGTGTTCTTATAGATATTTTTTCTTTTTGCAAATTAAAATATATTTCTTGTTAACATGTTGACCTGATTCTGTCTAAAAATAATAGAAAATTATTCGTGCTATAATGAGTTACGAAAACCCATTAAGTTAAAAAAATCACATCTGTTTGAAGTGAAAACAGGTTTATTTGTAATCATATTTTATCACTCGACTGTAAATAATTCTTGGTATAACTTACTTCCTCGAACAAATTGATTTTCAAAGCAAGAATCATTGAATTGCGTCCTTCGTCGACGTATTTGTCGTAATCTGCGTTGTGATTAACTGCGTGATATCTCTGCAAATTAAACCTTTAATAGTAGTTTATGCAATTAGTTTATAATGTTAAGCTTTATTGCATGAGTGCATGTTTTGAAAACGAGCGACGTTAGGAGCGAGTTTTCAAATTTGTACGAATGCAATAAAGCAACATTATAAACGAGTTGCATACGCTATTTTTTTGTATAACAGCATTATAAATTTACAAGAGAATCAACCTTAATTTTGCGAAACAACTTTCTTCTGACGTCTCGGGTGCTTGACATCAAACGCCCT
This sequence comes from Teleogryllus occipitalis, assembly GCA_011170035.1. Taxonomy (NCBI): domain Eukaryota; kingdom Metazoa; phylum Arthropoda; class Insecta; order Orthoptera; family Gryllidae; genus Teleogryllus; species Teleogryllus occipitalis. The sequence goes on along the minus strand of BLKR01001066.1, from coordinate 323,016 downwards.
CTGGAAATCAAATTCAAGATTGTTGACATCCGTGCGTGAAAACGGTGGTCGGCTGTTCCGTCTTCTTCTACCTCCCCACGATTCTCTCGCTACTATTGGCTGAATGTGTGATGACGTCATGTCGCGTTTAATAATGGCGATGACGTCATGTAACGTGCGATAATATACTGGATTATGCACGATTCGGGGTATCGAAAAGGGTCGTTTATAATGCTGGTATACAAAAAATGTTATTCAATATCTTGTGACTTATGAAGCATATTGCACAACAACCTAAGTGTATTAAAATAAAGTTTCACTGATGTGCAATTAAAAAGACTTGGCGGTGAAGGTGTTGCTGCTGCAGGCTTCGTCTGTCATCACGCATTGTTCTGGCCACCGCGAGACTCTGTCCGTCATACACATGATTATACCTGCGCGCTCTCGTCTTCCCCTCGGGGTATTACCTGCTTAAATGGCTTACTGGCAATAAGAGTTGCCGTTGCAGCACCTCGGGTCAAGGGTTCAAGTCCGGTGGCCGGTGGCCGAAGCAGAAATATCTTATCAAACGGGCCACTAACCCCGCGCGATCGTCACTTCCTCATACTTGTCCTTTCTTCCCAATACACTCGCATTCACACACACACACACACATACACAAACACCACTACTATACTTAGATCTGTCCCGGCTGGTGCGGTGCCCCGTCGACGGAGAAAGCAGGAGAAACACCCGTAAGCTGACGTGTAGGCCGGCGCCGGGACTCGAGATCTAGCAGGGAACAACCGTCAGGGTAGGGATGCGTCGATGCCGAAATTTTCAAAATGTCAATATTTTTATAAAATTATTGCTGGATTTAACATCAATTTTTTGAATCCGAGGTTTTTAACATTGATATTTTGTTTCGATGTTTGTGCGTGTCAGGTATTTTATTTTTGAATGGAAAACGAAGCAACGTAATAAAAACCTATAATAATAATTTTCAGATGTTGCACGTAAATTGCACATTTTTCAGACCAAGGTGTCCAAGAGTGAAAAGTATTAAAATCTACTTTTCGGCAAAAAGTGAAGTCCACATAATTTTTGAATTATCCAGTCAGATATTAAAAGTTTTGTTAAATGTAGTGGTCATTTTTTGACTGTTATGTCGGTTAAATCTCATTCAAACCAAACCAAAATTGTATTATTGAAAGGAGAGATGTTGTGAGAGACAGGGAGATGCTGGTATTTGAAGTTATGTAATATATTGAAATATTGCGGAATGGTACTGTTTAAGTGCGATCCATGTATTTTCAAAAAAAGGGGAGAAATGAAGATTTCTTGATAAATTACCTTTTACGTCGACGACTGCTTGATTTTTGGTAAGAATTTGAATCTAATCAATTAATTGATTAATCAGTTAAAACGTTATATCACCATTAAATAAATTGGTGATTAGGATAGTGGGGAGGACCAATCACTTGCTAGCACTTAAGTGCGTATTCACATATTTGCAAGGTACAAGGAATGTCAAACACAGGATTAATAAGGATCCCGGTGACTTGAGAATATTCACAGACGCGAGATGCTATGTGACAAAGGAGAGTAGATCTTTTGTAGGCTACAATGTCAAAATCGGGAACAATTTAATAAGTTGGAAGAGCAAGAAAGAAAAATTGGTAGCACTCTCGTCAATGGAGTCAGAATTTGTAGCATTATGCCACTACATGTGGAGGAAAATGGTTAAAGGACTTAATTAGTGAAATTGGCTTTAACAAAATAATGAAAAAATCCGACGAGCGTATATACTACTAACAGCAAGTCAATTATAGATTGGAGTAGAATAGAGTTTTGAAAATAACAGCAAGAAATAAGTACATAATGCAAAATATTAAGTTTGCAAGAGAAGATACAGAATTTAAAGAAACGGAGTTGATCTATTGTAAATCACAAAATCTAGAAGCAGATATGTTAACAAAAGATGTGGATAAAAATACATTAGTTAAACAAATGATGTCTATGGGAATAACGTGATTAGAAATTGTGTGTTAACGACGTACTGCAGTTTCACACGAAAGGGGAAAATTATTGCAGATTAATTTGTTGATTTTTTGTATACATCGTGATATGGTAATAACTTTTTGTAAAAGCAACTGTATTCATTCTGGAGTAACTGTGTACGAGGCTCTTAATTTGTTGTTGATTACTTTTTGGGGAGGGCTCCTAACTGGTTGATGAAATAAATGCTCTACGTTGAATTGTAAACCTGCGTATTATTGGAACGTTATCCATAATTAGTACGAATGCTGCAGATAGCAAGTAAGAAATAATGCAGTTTTTGAAACATCGATGTTTAAGAACTCGACGTTTTGGAGGAGCTGTTGTAACATTGATGCGGTATTTGAACATATATGTTTTGTGGGCGATGTCGCATCCATGCTCCAGAGATATAACACGCCCTCCACTTACGGAACAAATGATCAAAACAATCGACGCGCCCGGAAAGAGAAATAAATGAATTATCGCAGCCAGTGTGTGTGGGCGTGTGGCGTTGCAGTCAGTGATTGACAAGCGCCTGCAGTTCCGCTATTAAATAAATGGTCATGTATATAAAGCAATAAATATGAATGATGCTTGAATGAAAAAAATATTGAACCAAGAAGAAAGAAGCGAATGAATGAACATTATCTCGTACTGAGATTGATTGATTGATTTTTCGTGTTTCCGGGCGCGTCAACTGCTTCGGTCATTAGTCCCGTTAGTGTAATGCATGTTTTTTTTCTCGGGAGATGGCAGTGATCTTCCCCCCGCTGGATGGCGAGATCCGGCGCCGACCTACCATCGGCTACTGGGGTTTCCCCCTAACCAGGACTCTCCCACCAGCGAGGCACCGCCCCTGCCGGGACAAGCTCTAAGCTCCCGACCGGTCTCCCGGAATATGTGGTAGTGTAGTGCATGTTAGTGTAAGTGTGTGTGTAAAGGGAGAGGATAGGACAAGGAAGAGGAAGGAAAGATCGCGCGCGGTCCGTGGCCCGTTTGGTGGAGCAGTGCTCCGGCATTCGCCTGGTGTTGATCGGAGAAACCACGGAAAACTACCGATCAGAGCAGCCGGCCGCTAGAATTCTCCTCCAGACAGCGACTGAATTCGACCTAGCTGAAAAGCTAGTATAGTCAGGACTCGAACCTAGGACCTCCCGGTCAGAGGCCCTCGTACTGAGAGAAAGTGTTGAAGCTAATATGCCAAAGTGCTTACGTAATAAATGTTACATTAGATTGAAGATAAAATTCAGTTAATTATTAAGAAAAGCCCCTCTCCCCTTCCCCCAGCTGCTTAAGCCGTAAGACAGTAGCTCAATGTACTCGAATGATGAAAATAAATTCCGCCGGAGGTGGCTGCGCGGCGGGCGGCGGCTGCGCCGGGAGGAATAACCGCAGGAAACGGGGCCGCGTGACTCAGCGCGGGGCGGCGGGCGGCGCGGCCGCGCGGCGGCGAGTCGCCGGTGCGTCACAGGCGCGGGGGCGGCCGCGGGCCCCGGCGCCCCACCGGAGGCACGGCCTCCGCCAGGGAGGCATGGGGAAAACGCGAGCGCGTTGCGAGATTGCCAGGGCGGATGTGAACCGGCCGTGTGAGTCAAGGCAGCACTTCCACTTGTTGAAATCGGAAAATTTGTAGTGTCGTTGGGAGTAAACGACAATATAATATACGAATTTTTGGTATACCGTTTACAATAATATTCTACTAGGTAAAAAGGAATAAATAACTGTGGTTCGGGTAAGGTAGTTCAAAACATTTAGAAAAAAGAAAAGAATTGCCCAAGGCTCACTCAAAGCCAGAAGTTGTGGAACACGACAGTACTATTAGCTCAGAATATACGCACTTAGTGGCGAGAATGTCACGAGAAATATTTTGTAATTGTTTGCTTTTTTAACTAAAACTTATACCGCTTACTTTTGTTCAATTCAGCGACCATTTTCTTACAAAATATAGTTATGTTAAAATGGCTTTAAAAGTTTCATTTAAAAACTGGTCAGTTTTGACTTATCTCACCATTACCTTACCTCATACTTACCATTCTTTGAAGCCTCGGTAATCAGGGTGGTGTTGAGAATCTAAATGAATAGTAATACAGAATATCGTCTCAGTTTGTGCAGAAATGCTCCAAACATTCTTAAGACACAGCACGTTTCTTTGACTTCCCATAATTGCTCGTTGTTTGGACCAACGTTTAGGAAGGCGCATTTGGCCAATGAAACCCATCGAAAAATGCAACCGGAAGTAAAAAGTAAGTAACAAGCTTGTAATGCTATCCCGGGATTATGGTGACGAAAAGTTTGATATATGCAGCGATAGGAACATTTGCGTCTACGGTGGTCTACGTGCAACCTGACTCCCTTCTGACAGTATAGGTGCAACCGGCTCAAGCACAGACTTTTGGAATATAGACTCATTCGATGGGTAATTCTAAAAACATCGATATGAGAACGAACGAAAATACTGAACGTATCCGTCCATTCATCTAAATTTCATATTTATAGTAAAGGCACACCTAAAATCGAACCTTTTTGAATTTATCTTTTATATTACACCTATTAATATACAGTAGAAAACGACAATAGTAACAACCGACATCTGAAAAATTGTGATCCGGGATAATTTGAAGTAACAATTTGAAGCTGTCACATACGAATATATAATTAAATAAATAATTTATATTTGTTAGCCTTGAAAATACTACTGGCACTAATTTCCCTCGTTATGGCTTTGTGGTAATTGCAAAGTAATTTTGAGCCAATGATATGTACACCATTGTGATAATTACATTCTCTGATGGAGGGGTATTTGATACATATGTATGTTTGAAATTAGTACAATAGAACTTTCCGAAAATTCCTATGTGCATAGTTGCGAACAATATTACTTATATTCAATGATGAAAACGATCTCTCGTGCTCTTAGAGAGAAAAGGACAAAGGGATATACAGAAAAAGAGAAATTGTGGTGCCAAATATGTTTTTATCGGGTTATAAAAAAAGATGCTGTTGAAAAATCGCATTTTATTTTGCAAAAAGTTTACCGTATTTGCCAGTAGACCTGAAATTATCTGAAAAATTGCCAGTTTGGTAAACTAAAGAGGAAAACAATTATTGATATTGTTAAATTACAATTAATTCAGTAAGATTGGAGACTGTTAATTTGCATGGTCAGAGTAGCGGAAACGTAAATTTTCTGTAAATTTTATTGTTATGAAAATCGATGAGATACAAAAAAAACTAAGTAGTATATAGAAATCAAAAGTATATGAAATTAGTCTAACTAGTGACCTGCAGTAGCAGAACTGCCAGTGAAATAAAACACACAAAATGGTTTTCCAAAATGTAGCATCCACATTGCTCGAGAACACAAATAAAATACTCTCGGAAAACTCGTCAGTAAACAAGAACAGTATGCTGCAGTAATATATAGTACAGAGTACATACTGTACAGCAGCTCATTACATATCAAAACAAGTTTTCAAAAATGCTGTTCTACAGCAAAACACGTGAATAACAAATATTTAATCGCGAGTGACCTCCTCCTTGAAGTCTTGTTGTCGCACAATGTCGGCAGTGTTATAAGTTTTCGCGTACTTAGTATGAGAAATCAGTTCAGGTTGGCGCAGCGTGAGAATAGGTGGAATTACACAATAAAATATTTGCATTTTTCAGTCAAAATCGAAACTATTTCATTGTACCTGAATTTTATTTGTTTCTTTCCATCTAACGCCACCACAGTTACCTCACACACGGTCGGAGGGGTTTCTTCCAATTTCTGTACGTATTGCAAATTATTAACATAGATTAAGATCGTAAGAGGGTTCCGGTTAATAGCTTTGATATGAAATGTAAATCTAGGTCTTAACCATCGTTTCAAAAATCATTTTTGGATGCAATGCTAAAAAAATAATTTGTGAAATTGTTTACAAACATATTTGATGTTATGTAACTTCAATCTTCCGATAATTTGTTTCCCTAGGGCTTTTTCCAGCCTGCAGCCGGTTACCGTTTACACCCCGATGGGGCGCATATTCGACCATACACTTAGACACCAACACACTTCCCCTAATCTGCGATCGGCAGAACGCCAAGACCTCCGCGTCAGCACGTACATAAGAGACAAGGGGCAAACAACCAGATTCAAAACGGGACTCCAACACGCGACCCTTCGGACCGACGCTCTTGCCATCTCGGCCATCCAGGTCAGCTAATTTTATTTTAATGATTGCATATTTTCATTGAACGTCTCATCACTTCTTACTTATGCTGTTTCCCTAAAAAGTTTATCAAAATTTCCTGCGAAACAGTCTAATAACATTAAATGACCATTAATGTTATTGATAAACTCTCCTGGGATGCCAAAGAGATACACATTACTTCAATGGCTCCAAGATAGTTATCGTGTCACGTCATGGGATCATATTAACAAATGAGCTATTGACGATGCAGATGTTCATGGAATACTCAATTCTTGACAAGCACGTATCAGTTCTCGAGAAATATTTTACTTAAATATGTTTTGCACTTGCTAATGGATGGTAATTAGAAGTGAAGTAGTGCTCTCTTCCGCATGCATCGAGTGAGAACCGTTGCAGCTGCGTGTAAGCATCGTGAGAGCTCAACGAGCGCGCACGCAATGGAAAGTAGTATGTGGCCCAACTGTGGCTAATGAGCTCGCAAATATTCTGCACCCAACATTTTGAAGTATACCTACTTAAGTTACTCGTAGCATTTTGAGAAATCCTAACCTGCCAACTGTGTTAAAATAGTGAAATTCCAAGTAAAATTTCACACTAAAAAAAGTTAAATAATAAGTTTAAAAATTTTCAATGAATGAAAAATAGTATTTTCATGAATGACCTTAATGAATTTGAAAACGAAACACCTTTTTTCCATCTTTATTGTAATTATATACTGCTCACTGTAATTATATACTGCTTTATTGTAATTATATACTGATGTATAAACAACTAAGGTAGAAGCTGTTATCAATATTTATGCGCAAAATGCGCTTATTCACACCACACACGATTTTATTAAGGTCTAATTTTTCAAAAATTATATGTAGGGTTAGTCGGGATTAATATAACACAGCAAAACATTGGGGATATGACATTTGTTACAACACTTTAAGAATTCTTACTTCCAAAATTTACAAAATATATCAAATAATACGAAAAATATTCTATAATTAATCACCAAATAGGAGCACTCAAACAGTTCTAGTTTTGGGACAAAAACAAATCAAAGCTACAAAGACTATTTTTTTCAAACATTTTTTCGCCAAGGTAGGAATATTTTGATGACACATAGTCATTTTTTATGGCTGGATATTTTCGAAAATAGGTATTTAATCAGAAACAATGAATCGATTTTTCAGCTTTAAAATATTTCAAAAATATTGATCGTGCCATGACATATACAACCTCATTTTTTGGGGGCTAATATGATACGACTGATTGAGCTAATGTGATACTTACCTTTCTGCTCAGAACTGTGATATTTACCATTCTATGCAATAATAGTTTTCTATGCAACAAAAATGGATAAACATATCTTGAAACAATATTTATTTTTTTAAATTCATCTCAGAATATAGAAAATAGTAATGAAAACAATACGCTAAAAGGAAGACCCTAGGGAGTCTTCTTCATTCAGTTCATCAGCATTCAAGTGGCTTTAACCACCGCATCGTCTGACTAATGTGCAGATTAACCGGCTATTCCCAACATTAGCCATATTTCTGCCTGTGACCGTAACATATACACTACTGGCAGATACGCAATATTACTCCTTGCATCACGAATATGCTTGTGAGAATGCTTCCATTGGTGGCTACGATGCCACGCACATCGGCGCGGGGGCGGAGCGGCATGAGCGTGGCGCCGCCCTCTGGTGATTCACGCGGTGCTAGGCGGAGGCAGCTCCGCTCCACTCGCCCGCTGGCGACGGCCCTCAACCCCGACCTTTCGGGCGCAGGTGCCACGGACGGCGCGGCGCGGCGCAAAATGCTTCGCCCAGGGCGCACCGCGCTCCTCGCAAGCTCCATTCACTCTTGAAAAAAGTGAATGAGTTGGTGGATTCATCACCGTCTTCTAGCAGAACAACGGCTGTAATGCTTTGCCTTGGCGTTTTTTCTTAATGCAGTTATTTTTTTCTGTATTTTGTTTTTAATCCGAAGCTTCTTGTAGCATCTTCGATTTGATCGTTCCATCCCAGTCTTGCCCACTCACTTTTTCAGCTCCTTACTTGTAGCTTTCCGAGTACTCTTCTTCATATATTCTTAAAATATCTTCGTATTCATTCTAGCCTTCGTGTCTAGACCAATGCAACAATATTAGGGATCATAAAGAGATTTTCTACGTCAGTGTTATTTCTGATTATCTGGATACCATTTACCTAACTGGCCATCAGTTCTTACTTTCCATTGGTTGAGGATGGGTTTGAGACTTCTGAAGAATGCCACTAGTTTAATAATGGTATTGCACAGTATCCTTTCGGCGTTTTAGGAGATTTTTCTTGCGCTACGACCTTGTAGATGTTGCTATAACACTGATATATTGCCGACATTTTTTCCTTTTTTAATTTATTTTTTCAATACATTACTTCTTGTTACAAAGGAGTAGATATTGAATGGAATTAACTCATTCAAATCAGAAGGGGAAATTATAGTTTGTTTAAACTGTATTTTCCGAGAAGTACCAGACATGTGGGAGATAAGAAATGCGCACTGGATGAAACTCTTTCCCCTATGACTAACGAAATAGTTTTACTCTTATTGAATTGGCCATGAAATACTCAGATAAAATTAAAATATTGAAAAATCATTTAACAGGAAAAAATTTAACTTGTCTATTTTATTTTCTGAGTCCTGACTGTACTCCTTTTGTCGGATCATGTGAGCAAGTTATTATAATTTCTAAGTTACGGTGAGATCACCTAAGAGTACGCAAATCCTAAGGACTCTTGGTAGACCACTTGTAGGTGTTAATTCAATTCTCCAACAGTTTTGTTGTGTTGTTCTTTGGTTGTTTTGTATAAAAATTATAAGTTTAAAAGGATCTCTTTTATAGTAGATATGTTTGATTTTGAGATAATTTTACTTAATTTTACTCAATAGACTTATACTTTTGTGACAATTGTAGTGTTTGTGAACTATTCTAGTAATTACACTAATTGATATGTAGAATAACAGTTTCTGTATCCCATTAGTTCAGCACCTGATGATGTAACAAAACGAGTTACGAAACGTTGTGTAATTGTTGAAATAAATGATTGTCATAAAAAACTTTGGATACTTTTATTTGTAAACATATATTGACAATCAAGAAGAAATATTGATTTAGACCAAAATTTGCATTACAGAAGCATAGAGATACTCCAGAACCATGTAAATGGTTTATTATTTACAAAAGAAATGAATATATATGCTCAGAAATAAAAATTAACCCCGAAATAAAAAAGCACCCGATTTCCACAATTTGACTGCTTTTTTATTTCTCGGTTAACTTAGGTAGAGATGATCTCTGTCGTAAGATTAAGTCGATTATAGTTCGGAAATTCTTCTTGTTTGGAATAAAGTGTATGGGTGGATTTTCTTGTTTGGATAGAATCCATTTAATATTCGTAGTGAATAACTGTTGCATAAGCCAATAAGCCTGGTCCCATTATCAATTATTATTCGTTCCCCATACGTACCGGCTTCATCACTGCGTTGTTGGGATACAGATCTGGCATTCAAGTCCTCCTCCATGATCATTTCCTTTCAATAAACACTCTTCAGAGTCGTCCTCTTTTCTTTTGATCTGAGTTATCTGTAGAGACAGCGATTATAGCTAAATCTCTGTTGAACATTCATAAATTTAACACCATAATTCTCACACTGACGTAATCCCAGCATTTAATGGACTTTTTGTATGTATTCTTTATAGCGATGGATAACCTGATTTTCGTCTTTTGTCTTTATTGACAGCACTGTAGAAGTGCAGATAGTTCCTACCTTCCTAGCCATTTTCCTTGGCCTTAGTGCGCAGACGTCCAAAATGTTTGAATTTGTCGAAATATTTCTTCTTGTTTGGTTGCATTTCGTTGTATGTTTCAAGTTACGAAAGTCATTATCTTGATTCATTTTCAAAGACGTATTCCCAATGATTGTTTATACTTCCGAGGCTTTGTGCTTGGGTCAAGAATATTTTTGAGATTTTACGATGATGGAAAATAGGCCCTTCGACTAACCCTGGAGGTCTATGGAACTTTTTATTCGGGGTGCCATCACCTTATGAAATTGCCTTTTTCATGGCTTTGACACTCTCTTGTCGTTTCTCTCTTCCCAAAGAGAGATCGGGAGATGTGGCTCAGGGCATCAACTAAAGTCACTGCCGGGAGATCTTAGGTTCGAGGACTGACGGTGGCATGATTTTGACATAAGATGGATAGGCTTGAATTCAGTCGCTGTCTGGGGGAGAATTCTGACGGTCGACTGTTCTGATCGGTAGTTTTCCGTGTATTAACCTATCAATACCAGGTGAATGTCTGAGCAATACCCTCACAAACTCATACTTTTTACGCCTTCTTTAAAAACATTTTACGATAACTCTTTTAGTTCACGTTATTCTTCCCTACCCTTTTCTTATTTCCTCAACTAGTTTCACCTCGCTCTCCTCTCCCCCATCTTCCTATAAAACTTCATTCTCTATATAATACTCTGTTTCGTTGTCTCTACTCTGACCTGCAACTCTGCTACACCCTTCTATTACACACTCCCATGTTTCTTCCTCCTCTTTGCATATCCTAAAATTGTTTTCCTCCCAGCCCGCCCAGTACTTCTCGCATCTAACCTCATTACCTCATCTGAATCTCTTTATTCTTAACCTTCTATATTCCTTCCTTCCATTTAAATATCTTGCTCTATTCCACCCTCTTATTTCTTTGCATATATCATAATACGTAGAGTTAAGATTGAGCAATATTGTAGAATAACATTGGAAAATATTATCCTTGTAACATGATGCACTTTCCTTGCACATGCACATCCTCAGCGAAGCAACGTATCCTTGAAGCAGCAACGCTATGAAGGAAAAGGCGGCGTTTACTCGAATGTTACTACCGGTGCGGGATTTACCTGACGCGAGTTTCCAAGCTAAAAATTGTGATGAAGTCATTTCGCAATATTCTTACTTAACACTCAATACGACAGATATTCCGAAGTCGATTTTTGTTTCGGCCAGGAATATTTCCTCCGAAAAACGACAGCAAACCCGACTGGAGCTACTCATTTGAAAAGTGATTAAACGAAACAAAATGTACTACACCCATAAAACAATTTGATGTTTCAACCAAGCTAAAATTAATATCTTAGTTGTTTTTTTGCTCAATAAAGCAAAACCCACTCTCAGCCTGAATCAGTGAAAAACTACTGATTGACACTGACTATTCACCGATTGTCAGTTATAACCCTGCCACTGGCAATCAGTGAATTCAACTGAACAAATCAGTGAAAAACGGGTCCACTTTTTGAATCAGTGCAACTTCACTGTTTGAATCAGAGAAATCTGTGACAACTAATTGAACCAGTGGAATAAATAGTTGTTGCAATCACTAAAAGTAAGGCCTCACTTATTTGAATCAGTGAAGTATCACATCGCTTCTCCAGTACTGTAATGCACAAACCCAAAAATTCTACTACTGAGAAATCACTGTGTAGCTTTAAACAAATGCTCCAATAACATAAAAAATTAATAAATACAATACAATAAATTTACATCTGTATTTGGAGTATTTTCCCCTTGATTTCTCAATAGTAGGATTTTTGGGTTTGTGCAGTATAGTACAGGGGTAGCGACATATTGTGTAAAGAAAGTCAAAGTTAATTACGCACAAATTTATTGAAAGATTTTATGGGAAAATGATCTACTTGAACAGCAATGTAACTATTAACTACAAAAGAAATACAATAGACATATACATATTATTGCCATAGACATTGTGTCACTCAGAATCTTAACTCACAAAAAAATCGAAAATTGAGGTAATAATCGATCTGTATACTATTTCATATGAGCAATCCATATATCTGTTCATTTATTGTCTTGAACATTATCACATAGAAAAAAAACTGTTCGATCTTATGGTTTAGTTCCTTAAGTCACATTATCTGTGGGGTAAGGAGAGTTTTGTTACATCATTTACTTACAAAAAATTGGCTTTTCAATTAAAGGAATACTGGTAAAGAGATATGTTGGAATTAAGGTAATTTTAAAGGGAGATACTGACTTTTTAAGTGAGATAGGTGAATACAAGTCTTTATTTAAACCAATGAAAAATATACATCAAAGAAGAAAACCGATGTTCAGAAACTTTTCAAAACTCACTACGGAGAAAAATTGGCCTGCAGTTAACACACTTTATTTTATGTACATATTATTGACAGTTCTGGTGACAATACAACAATTTCTGAAAAGAAAGTTAAGAAGATAGTAGTGAAAGAAAGGACTCTTATTATTTATATGTATACAAATACATTTCAATGGATTTTTATGCGAATTTTACAATAAAAATAAATAAAGGACATTAAATCTCTCAAACTTTATAAAGTAAAACTATAAATAAACATTTGATATATTACAAGTATTAGGCAATTTTTATGGCAACTTAATCAACTTCCTCTGCTAACTATAATTTTCATAATTAAAATCAGCAGCATTGCCCAGCTTAAAATTGGAAATGTTAACAGCACTGCATGACTTTGTTTCTATTTCGTATATGCATATATACGTATATACATATATATGTATACACATGTATATATACACATATATATGTGTATAAAGAAAACAAAGACTATTGTGTGTCCTTTCCTAAAAATTCGAATCTGCCATGCTACCGAACAAATGACTGATACCTGACACCGCAATGGAGGCACCTGGCGACAATTTTTGAATGATGGCATGTGTCAAGAAGCGCAAGTTCTGAGCTATTAATTCACATGAAGTAAAAACTTTAAATGGCTTACCGCATGAACTCCAAAACACAAGCCTTCACAAGGAGCTATTTACAACACAAATATTTGGTAAGGTAAGAAATACTCTAAAAAAAGTCATTAATTTCGAAAAGTCTGGATTTCTTCATCAGAAAATCTATCAAAAGTATATTTGGATGAAGAGGAAAATTTGCAATTTCACAACTACTACATAGAAGAGATTACAGAGGAAAAAGTTGAAAAATCTACACGAAGTACCTCAGATGAAACAATTCAGAAACTTTTAAAGAAAGTTTTACAAGATAAGCAACAAATATCTGAAGTAAAAAATTTGAGAAAAATTGCCAATGATTTTATTATCGATATATTTAATGGAAGAAACTCAAACGCATGCCAATGGATAAACGAGTTTGAAAAAGAGTGTGATCGCTGTTTTGTGGAAAAGAAATTCTAAAATTTTCCCTTGACAATGCAAGCACAGATTGGTACTCAAGAAGGATTTTGAACATTTCTCGTCCCGACCGCTGAGCGGGGCACATCGTTATCAGTAGTCGCCTTCGTGAGCACCGGAGAGGCCGAACCAGTCTAGGCCCGGTCTTTCAAGTGCAAAGTGTTGTTCTGTCTTTGTCTGTCATTGGCACACTTTGGATGTCACTGGCATAGGCCAGTGCATATCGGAATCTCTCAACATATTGAATTCTAACACCCAAAATGAGCTGATGTCAGCTCATCTACTGCAGTCATCATTTGGTCATCAACAAATTTATCAGCAAAACATGGAGTCTGAAAACATGGATTCCCACGCAATTGGCCAACACCACGTCCCACCAGGTGCAGAATTCTACCTTCAAAGTGGAACGTCCTCCAACGGAAATATCACTCCGATTCAACTGTAAGTGACGGTACATCAACTTCCCAGGCAAGTACTTTCACGAATACTTCTGTACCTGTAGCTCAATCGTCCAAGAGACCGCGTAGTAAGAGTGACCCAAATGCGCCAGCGAAGAAAATCAGTCAAGATCAAAGTGTAGGATATTCAGTCCCCATCCACAATAGTTTCAGCCCTTTACAAAATCTGCTAGACTCTGAGGAAGTCAATCCGATCCCCCCAGTGTTTGTGTATAACATTGATAATCTCACAGAAATTCACGATCTCTTAAAAAGTACTCTAAAAAGTGAATTTTCTACCGAGTTAAAATTTGACAAGGTTAAAATTCAAACGGAAAATAGCGAAGACTACAGACTGTTAGTGAACATGCTAAATACAAACAACAAATCCTTTCATACCTATGCTGACCCATTCTCAAAAAAAATTATCTATTGTAATAAAGGGTGTTCATCAACCCTTTACTGAAGATCAAATTCTCGCAGAACTTGCATCGAAAAACTTTCAAGTTGTGAAAGTGAATATACTTCATAATGAAGAAGGTCAGCCAATTCCTGTCGTTTCTGTGATAATTGTGAAAGAAAATAGATGGCAAGATATATTCAAATTAGATAGACTGATGCAGTTGATCGTGTCGAACAGCGAAAACGTCTCCCAGGGCCAGTTCAATGCTCAAGATGTCAAGACTATAATCATACCAAAAACTATTGCAACAGAAAAATTCACTGTCCTATTTGTACGGGCAATCATTTCACTAAAGATTGTAAGGAACCGAACAACTTTATACCAGTATGCAGTAACTGCAAAGTGAAGGGACACAGGGCAAATGTAAGATCGAATGTTAGTTCATACTATAACAAAATTTCAAAATCTAAATCAAACAAAACCGGTAAGGGATCTAAAAATCCACCTTTAACCAATAATAATAGTAACAATAATAATAATAATAATGATAGTAATAATAATAATAATAATAATTTTACTTATCAAGCTAGAGAGTTTCCTCGCCTGTCTTTCACTAATCCAATTCCTAATTTCATTCCCTTAACTCATCCACAAAATCCCCCACCCACTTCAACCAATGTTAATGATGCTTCATCAAATAGTTCAGCAAATGAAAATTGTAACCTAAGTGAGTTCCTAACTAGCCATATTGTCAATTTCTTTAGTCATTTAATTCAATCGTTCCTCCCTACCTTAATTAATAATATCAAAACCTCAATTCTAAGCTCTATTTTCCAGAATCATGTTTAAAACGCCATGCTTCAACAATCTAACATTTTTAAACTGGAACTGTCGAGGTGTTCTTAATAAACGATCTGAACTAAAACATTTTCTAGCTTCACATGATATTGACATAACATGTTTAACCGAAACTCACCTAATTTCTTCTAAATCTTTCACAGTTCAAGGCTACAAATGTCACAGACGTGTCAGACCAGGAGACGTTCCAGCAGGTGGAGTATTAATTCTAGTGAAATCAGACATTCCTCACTGGATATCACCTCTCCCAATAACACCAGAGCTAGAAACTATAGCAGTAACTATTAACCTTTAGAATAATAATAATAATAATAATAATAATAATAATAATAATAATAATAATGATAATAATGATAATGCAGCATATAAGCCGCCTAATAAACAATTGACACTCGCCTTCAAGACATTTTCAAGCTAAAGGCTCTCATTATCTTACTTGGCGATCTAAACACAAAACACACTTCCTGGGGATGTAGAATAAATCAACCAGCAGGAACTTTTCTCTTAAATCTCGCAAAGCAGTCAAATTTAAGGATTATTGCACCCATTGACCCTACATACTTGCCTTTCAATACAAATTACCTTCCAGATATTCTAGATATTGCGATAACAAATTTGAACTTTGCACTTCATTCGTATTCTATCTGCGAACTAAACTCGGATCATAACCCGGTGATTACAACGTCCAAATTAATTAGTTCTTTATCTAATTCTCCACCGCATCTATCTACTTACAAAATAAATTGGTATACATTTCAAAATCGCTTATCATCGCTTCTTCCTCCGTTGTTGAATCTAAAAACCCCAGCTGAAATCGACCAAGGCACGCTTTTGTTTACCAATGCAATCACAAATGCAATTGATTATTCGTCTCATCACTCACCTATCACTCGCAGAAGGTTCTCAAAATATCCTCTACCTGAACAATTACATAATCTAATATTACATAAGAACAAAATCAGACGTGTATGGATAAAACATCGTTTACCTCATTTGAAAGCTGCATTAAACCATCTAACTAAATTGGTACGATGTCCCAATTGGAAAGTTACAAAAAGTATGTCTCAAATCTTAATCCGCAAGACTCATCTCTTTGGAAAGCAACACGTCGATTGCTAGGTCAGTCAACCAATATTCCGCCATTAACAAGTAATAACAAAATTGCGCAGTCAATTTCCGAAAAAGCTGAGCTGTTAGCAGATTATTTTGCAACCACCTTCACCCAGCATGCTGTAAACGATATAGGACACCGTACAATAACCCATTTTGTGCAGTCACCAAATTTTGATGTATCAAATCGAATTTCTTTCATATCACACAACTAAATATTTGAACAAATCAAAAAACTGCCTAACAAAAAATCACCAGGCCATGACAGAATTACTGCAAACATCTTAAATAATCTGCCAAGACACGGTCTTGCTTACCTAAATAATATATGTAACTCTGCCTTGCGATGAGGATATTATCCTAATTCTTGGAAACACTCTGTAATAATACCTATTCCGAAGCCTCAAAAAAATTTAAATCTTCCTTCAAATTACAGACCAATTAGTTTAATTCCAATTTTGTCAAAAATATTCGAAAAACTGGTATTAAAAAGACTAAAAATTTCATTTTCGATACTAACGTGCTTCCTTCTTTCCAATTTGGCTTCAGATAAAATCACTCAACAACTCACCAGTTACTAAGATTAACAGAGCAAATTCACTTTTCATTTCAATCTGGTTTTCACTTACTTGCAGTTTTCTTAGACGTCGCCCAAGCGTTTGATCGAGTGTGGCACGATGGATTAAAATTCAAATTAAGAAAAAATTGGAATACCATTATATCTCTATAACATTCTATCAAGTTTCCTATTGAATCGCACTTTCTCTGTACGTCTTAACTCTTTCATTTCTTCACCTCGGGCTGTTCTTGCTGGCCTTCTACAAGGATCCCCATTGTCTCCTTTCTTATTTAATTTGTACGTCGCTGATATTCCCACAATTAATACAGTTAATATAGCTCTCTTTGCAGATGACACTTTACTCTTTTATGCAAACCAAAATCTAAACACAGCATGTCGTGTAATTCAGTGTCACTTAAAAAATATAGAAAATTGGTCAAAATTGTGGAAAATCAAAATTAACCCAAATAAATCAATAAAGTATTTACTTTAAGGTATCCTGTCTTCCCTCGCCCCTTATCTCTGAACTCTTCTATCATTCCTTGGTCTCGTCTGAATTCATCTATTCGTTATCTCGGGGTTTTGATGGACACAAGACTAAATTGGCACAGTCACATCTCGTCCAAAGTAATCGAAGCCAATAGGTTAGCTATTCTACGTCCCATTCTCTACCGTAACTCTAATTTAAAAATTCATTCCGCTTTAACCATTTACAAATCCATTCTTCGCCCGGTATTAACTTACGCATACCCTGTTTGGATTTCAGCTGCTCCATTCACATTAAAGAAATTAAAATCTTCCAAAACAAAATGCTAAGCATAACAGTAAGCGCCCCCTGGTTTGTCAGCAATAAGACCCTTCACAACGATCTTGCAATAGAACCAATTACTTCCTTTATTACGAAGCTGGAACATAATATCTTCAATAATCTAAGTCATGTGCAAGGTGCAGTCACTTACGAAATAGAAACCGATCAACCCCCACTCTCCCACCTAAGAAACAGACTTCCATTCCACATTTTCCTTCAATATCTCTGACATTAGATAAGGTAAGAACATTTCTTCCAATTACTTGTTCGTCCCATAGTATCCCCTTTCCAAACCCTATCATTACTCTCTAACAAAATTTCCTAGCAATAACTTTGGTTGAAGTTATAATCATTACCAGGGAGGTAACACGGAATTACCCCCTTCACGCTTTGCTGATTCAAAATTGCTCGCCCAGTCAACTAAAGAGCCTCACGGCTGAACGCTGTAATGTCTGACAATGTAAAATAAATACATTTAAAAAAATGATTTTGAAAAATACAGTAGAATCAGAATGGAACAATTGGAAAAGGAACGCACACATAAAAGAAATTGGAGCTGTACTAAAACAAGGACAAAAATGGGGATAATAAGCCAGTGGCATATTTTTCGAAAAAATTGAGTGAAGCTCAAAAGGGAAAAACAGCAATTTACCTTGAGTTCTTGGCAATAAAAGAGGTTGTGATGTATTGGCAACATTGGATACTTGGAAGAGAATTTTTCGTACACTCCAATCATAAATCTTTGAAAAATTTAAATATAAAAGCAAGAACAGATGAAGAACTGGGCGATTTGATATACTATCTGTCCCAATACAATTTTAAGGTTAAATATAATCCTGGAAAATTAAACCAAGATGCAGACTGTTTAAGCAGGCATCCAGTTCTAGAGCCTGATGAAAATTGAGATGACATATTAAAAATTGTAAACCTAGTGAACTTGTAAACCTAGTGAACTTATATGACATAAAAAAGGATCAAAGAAGATGCACAGAGCTACAAAACAATAAGAAAAAACTAATATCCTCAAATGAAATTTATTATAAAAATTAAAAAGAAGAGAAAAAATATCATTATCTGAAGAATTTAGTAAAATATTACTAAAATGTGTACACAATACTTATTGTCACCTGGGAAGAGTGCAGATGATAAATAAAGTAACACCATTCCTTACAGCGCAAAATATAGTCATGAACCTAGAGAAGATTTGTGAAACTTGTGACATCTGCTTAAAGAATAAATCATGAAGAAAATCAAAATTTGGATTAATGTCACACCTAGGTCGAGCAACGTACCCATTCAAGATAGTTTCTATAGATACCATCGGAAATTACAGTGGATTCCGGTTAACAAAAAAATACCTACACCTACTGGTCGACCATTTCACAAGATATGCTTATATTTTAACATCAAAAATCAAAACGCTGATGATTTTGTAAATCTAACTGAGGAAGTAACAAAAAAACCATGATGTTGAGATGGTACTAACGGATCAATATTCAGGAATAAACTCAAAAGAATTAAAACAATTCCTAGTGAAGAAAAAAATAAGTTCTTCCACGAATTATTTTCTCATTTATGTAAGGTCTCTCCTATCAACCTCACAAGACAATAATGATTGGCTTGTATCACAATTACTGACTCACTTCTTGTATCATGTTGATGACTGTATTACTGCTTTAAGAGAAAAAATATGCAATAATAGTTTTAACAATTATAATAGATAAATTAAATGAATTTATATACCAGTCATTATGAACAACATGTTGGTTAGGAGATTTTTAAAAGAAATTTGTATTTGTTTTAATTGTTTCTAGTATGATCCATGTATTTTAGAATTACGATTGCTGTCCTTTGATCCCCATTTGTGTTGTCGCGGAAGGCCGTGTGAGTCTGCTGACCACAGACCGAGGAACCCGCAAACGTAGATGGTGAAAACTGTCGCAATGAGTGCACAATGGGTAAACAATGGACATAGTGGTTACCCGGCTCAGATAGTGGAAGTCGACATTACTTGAAGCTAGAAAAAACGCAGGGAGAAAAAAATCATAATATTATATATAGAAATACGAAATGTTCTTAAAAATACGTAGAAAAAATCTTTGCAAATAAGTGCAATGCGAAAAATTCACTATGTAATCTTCACAATATATTCTTATGCAGCCAACACAATAACTACTAATTCCTGTATCCACGGACATTTACCTCAAAGCTTTCTGTGACAAACTTTTCTAGATATACAGCACCGATGAGCGGAGAGTTTCGCTGATATAAGTAAAAAAAATATATTGCGTAAAGAAATTCGTAAATTAGTTTTACAGGCTTAACACTATATGTATTAGATATTTTTTGCATATGCCTACCCACCCCGCTCATTGCACATCAGATTAAGGGCCCACTCAAACTGGAATTTACTGTGCAGGCTTCTAGCGTCCCTGCAGGGATGTAGACTGTAAAGCCCTGTGAAATCGCACTGCTTCCATCCCCTCGCCGCGGGCAGTCTGCCATACTGAGCGCAAGCGTGCTCCGGGGTGGTGCGTGCCCTGTTTTACGTCCCTGGGTTACAAACAAGTTGTCCGATTAGTTATTTTCTGCTGACCATTTAGGGAATGCCGAGTTGTTCATTGTGAAATTTGTATTTCAAAAGTCTTTGTAAAGTTAAACGGAAATCAGTCTAACGAAACTCTGACGAATTGTTTGGAACTTCAATGGCGTTGCACGGTATTTCATTACCCGACCAAGAAACCCAATTAATCTGTTGAAATATTTCAACACTGCTTTAACCGAAATAATTTGTTTTTGCCTAGTTTTTCATTACTCTTCGTAGATGAAGAACATTGAATTATTTATGTTCCTTCTTCAGGTATAGGATTTTTCGACATCCCTTTTTTTCTGTAATTATATACGTTTGGTTGCTTAAATTTTATTTCGATTATTTCATAACGTTTTAGAATTTTAGTGCTTCCGCATTAACAAGTTTTTCGAAAAATACGAACGTAGTTTTTAATTCGTTGTTTACGTTTTTTCATCTTTTAATGCTACTGTTAATAACAATAATTAATTTCCAGAAGTTTCCAATTCAATAGTGAGAATACTGTCGCAAAACAGAACGGTAATTCTTTTGTTTTAAGGGCAACAATGACGAGGTTTTACTCGTCGAGATAGATAACAATACTTTGAATCATGTTTTCCTATTCCGCTCATCGATACTTCCAATTTACTGAGCTAACCAGTGAACCGGATGTCAGTAGTTCTTTTACAGCTCTCGGCGACATCAATCTCGGAGCAGCTCCCTCTCTCATTCATTGTTGCGCATTGTAACATAAATCATCTCCATTTCAACAGTCATAGCGGGAACGAAACAGACAAGCCCTCTGTTCACCTAATACTGCGTTAATCGACAAATTAATTTTCTCGTGAGTTCTTCCCCTGTCGAGGGAACCTTTCATTGGCGCTCAGAATGGGATCGCAACGAGTCTATTATGATTCAGTCCGGGCGGAAGGGCATTGCGAGGGACGGGGTGGGGGTGGGGGTGGCGCGGGTGGGGGCGGGGCGGACCTTTCAGAGCCGAAACAATGGGCGGTCGAGCGCGCGCGGAGCGGCCGACTGACAGCCGAACATCGACGTCGGCATATAAATTATCGCCATTGGAGGGGCGGTAGGGCGGCGCAGGGGGAGGGGGTGCAGCGACAAACACGCAGCTCAATGAAGTGCTCGGCGCGTGGCGCGCTCGCGGCAGGCAGAGGGCGATGGAGGAGAGCCCAGCAGCATACTGAGTGGAAGTGGGACAGAGGTTTACGATACAGGAGCAAACCGACAGAACGAGGTATCGTTCGAATATGGAGAAAAAGAAGTTTTCGTTTTCTATAGTTTTATATGCGGAATACAGCAGTAGGACAAAGAGTGCAGTAAAAATAATAGGAAGGTCAAGAAGAGAGCTAGAAAAATACTCACTCGAATTCCATTCGAATCTTCGTGTTTTCGGGTGCGTCGAGTAGCTACTTAGGTTGTTAGTTCCGAATCAGAAGAGCCGGCCGCTAGAATTCTTCTCCAGACAATCGTGGAAGAATTATTCTCCAGACAAACTGCAAAACTGAATTACGCGTTGCCAAAACTACGAAACTGTAAAGTTAGATGTCGTGCTAGCGTCACATTTTATAGCCACCAGTTCGATTTTTAAGTTTTTATTGTTTATCGAGATGCGCTATCAGAGAATTTTTTGGAAGCGTATTCTTAAACCATCAGTAACTACATGAAAAAAAAAGAAGTTTCTATATTGCTTCAGTGGCTCAAGCTCTACAATACAATCTCTGGGAAGCATAACATTATTATAGATTTATTATAACTGAAATTGCTTATACACACTTCTTTTTAATTTACCGTTTAGTTAATACATTTGAACCAAAAATGTTTTTTCATTTAATGTTTTCGATTTTGCGTTACTTCCCTTCATCATCACCCCCAAAAAATGGAGGTTCTACTCTGTACGAAGGACGTTACATACAATGTTTCCTGTTGAGAAATTGAAAATTCGACAAAATTTGTTCCACCTCCGCGACTAAGAGCAAACTAAATAGTTTATTAATTATACAATAGAAACATGATAAGTTGCTAATAAACGACATTTTGTATTTTATTTGGAAACAGTACAGCAAGGGTTATTACCATCTTCATAATGTTCTCGGACTGCATTCTTCCAAGCTTTCTGCAATATTCGCTTTATTTACGTTACTTAGGTATTAGTCTTGGGTCATTTTTCCCAACTGAACCTCCGCATTAACCTTCCGCCAGCAAGTGTCTGAGCCACTCGCACGTGAATTCGACGAGCAATCCAGGGGGAGCGAGCGTGTTGAACCCGCGGGGGGGGGGGGATCTCCAAATTTGGGTGCGTGGTAGCAGGGACGGTCGTGGGATGAGGAGACACGGGCGCCGGCCGTTTCATTAGAGACGCTCTATAAACATGGGCTCCCCAATTGGGCGTCGGGCGGCGAGGGGCGAGCGGGGAGATAGCGAGCGAAGTCCAGTGGGCGACGCACACTGGTCCGGAATGGGTCCAAAACGCGCCCACGGAAAGGGAAAAAAGCGAAACGTGAAACATGTCAATGCGCAATCTTTTGGAAATATTGAATGAGTAAATGAATCCTTTGCAAAATGGAGGCGTTAATTATAAGTAATAAAGCATTGCAATGTTCAACTGAAGTCATTTTCAGCTCGTGGGAGAGTGATTTAACGCAACGATAAACCCGAGGAAGACTAATTACATTAATGTAATTTCTTAATTATTCTACAAAAAAGCATTGAAAATAGTAAAGAAATGTTTTATTTAGAATTTTTATATATGTTTCATGTAGCTTTTTAACTACTAGGTCATATAGTGACCACTGTGATTTTTTTAATGGGTTAACAGTAGGAAGAATACGTAAGGACTACACGGATTCACACAAACATCCATTCCCGAGGCGGGATTTGAACCCGGGATTCTTCGAGCCGATGTAACTACGGCCCTTCAAATTTTTTTCTCTGCACTCTTCGCAAAAATGGAATTATTGCATCGAAGAACTCAGAAACACTAGTGGACACGTACAATTCAACATTATTTTTTGAAAAAAATAATCTGTGCATTTCGGGATTTGAATAATCCGTAAATAACTTTCGCCTGCGCACAAGTAGCCCAGATGATTACGGTTACATTACGGCTCTGCGCGGAACAAAATGCCATGGGTAAATGTAGTACCAGATATTTTTTGATGATAGTGAGCTGAAAGTCAATGAACGTATCCCATTATTTATTAATGGTCATTGAGAGAAAAGCTCTCACCATCCATAAGATTGCATTCTATTTAAGATCTGTATTATAATATTCGGTTATCTGAATTAATCATATTTTTTAGATTTATTTTATAAAGAATTTAAAGGAGAATACTTTTAGTTCTATTTAGTCAATTCAAATTCATCAGAGTTAGAGACAGATTTTTTAAAACTGGGAATGCTTTAAGAATCTAGGCAAAAAATATTCGGGACTTATTGAGTAGATTTCGTCTCTCTAAACGAAACTACTCCATACTCCCGCCGCGAGGCTCAAAGCAGAGCGTCGTAAAATCGGTGAACAAAGCGTTTTGTCGTAACTTGCATTGCAATTAAGTTTATTTCGTGTTTTCACAAAGCCTCTTCGTCGATTTGGACACCACAGCGAATCTATGACCTGAAAGTATTATCTGAGAAGATGCCACGTGGATGATGTTATGCAAATAGAGACCAACCCATGATTAATATATTTGTAATGAGAGAAAGTTGTAATGCAACGTACTAAACATATTTAGTAAGCATTTATAAAGTAAATCAAATTATTGGTGTCTCAAGATTCACTAAACGTGATTATGTTTCTTTTAGAAAACGAAACAATTCAAAATCGTAGATGAATATACATAGTGAATTGTCAGTAGTACTATTTTTGTTTCATAGAAAAATCATTCGGTGACTTCTACTTCTCATGTTGTCACACTTACTAAACACTGATTAGTATGCGCGCGTTCTCAGAAATCTGACCAGTTCAAATGGTTGTAGAGCCCACGTGAAGGGTGAGAAATCTACGCTGTGGTATGGTACGTATGGTGCGCTGCTTTGTTTAGTATTTTATTCTTTACAAATAATTATTAGTTGTATTATAAACTAATGGTAGAAATACCGTGTGTAGCCAAATTTCGGAAATCAGCGTCCGTAGTTGTTCTACTTCGCTAGGGTCAGACAGATAACAGAGGTTACGGAAGGATGAGCCTGTGAGGTCCTTTTGATAGGTGGCCGTTCGGGAACCTCAGCTCCTAGGTAAAAGGATAGAGGGAAAATCTTCCCTTTCTCGCTTAATAATTTTCACTTCGAGTTACGGAAATATTACAAAATGCATTAGTCATTGCAACTATTCGTTTAGAAATTTCAACTAAAAGCAGATTGGCTTGGGTTACAACCTAATGTATTAGTTGGTTTACCTAAACAGCAGTTTCGTGAACGCGACTAAGAACTTTGTTTTAGACTTTGAACCACTTTGGTCATTAGTCCCGTTAGTGTAGTGCATGTTTTTCTCCGGAGATGGCAGTGATCTTCCCCCGCCGGATGCCGAGATCCGGCGCCGACCTACCGTCGGCTAGTGGGGTTTCCCCCTAACCAGGACTCTCCCACCAGCGGGAGCGGGGCGAGCTCTAAGCTCCCGACCGGTCTCCCGGAATATGTGGTAGTGTAGTGCATGTTAGTGTAAGTGTGTGTGTAAGGGGAGAGGAGAGGACAAGACAAGGAAAGGGAAGGTAAGATCGCACGCGGCCCGTGGCCCGTTTGGTAGGGTACTGCTCCGGCATTCGCCTGGTGTTGATCGAAGAAAACACGGAAAACTACCGATCAGAGCAGCCGGCCGCTAGAATTCTCCTCCAGACAGCGACTGAATTCGACCTAGCTGAAAAGCTAGTGTCGAAAATCCTGCCACCGTCGGGACTCGAACCTAGGACCTCCCGGTCAGAGGCGCTACAGTGATTTCCAAATGAGGGTTGGATCTCTTTTACATTGTGTTCTGAGAAACCAAATAACTTATCAACTCAATATTTAAAACTTTGAAATTGGTCTTCGCCTGCATAATACCGTTCATTTCGTTTTCTCAGTTTAGTGAGTCTATTCCTGCGCTTTGGGCGCAGTGGAGAAGAACCAAAAGTGCTGTGCGCTTAGGGTTTTGTCCCACTGTGCGTGCGGATCCATGACATAGGGCGAGGCTCTGAGGCGCCAGCGCCGCCGCGGAAGCTGTCCCTGGTCGGAAACGGGCTCTATTTCCTCCTCGCCAGGCCTCGGCCGCTGTTCCTGGCCGCGTCTGCCGATCAACGGGCGGAGAAGTCAGCGGGAGCGATTGATTCACGAGCAGCAGCCAAATGAAGGAAGTAGAAGCACCGGCAATGCTGCTGCTGATGGTAGGGGGCTTTGAAATTAGGAAACCTCTCTGGATGGTGCATTGTTGCGTGAGTGGATTTTCGAGATTAGAGAAAGTGTAGTCGTAACAGACAACACATTATTAATGTTGGATTTAAAGTTTTTTCTTTTTTCTTTTAAGGTCACATCAACATCTAGGTCATTAGCGACCACTATTGGTGTTAACGTTATGGTACTATGAAGATGAAACGATATGATGGTGATAAGGGGTGAAAGGACGAACAATACAACCATGCCCGAGGCGGGACTCGAACCCGCGACGCTCTGGTCCGAGATCACTACGACACTACTGCCTTAGCGATCTCGGCCACCGGATCGGCTAAAATATTTCTTTATCTTTAATGTAATTTTAATTGAATCAAGTGAAAAATAATGAAGTATTTTTAACCATAGGTCTTGCAGTAGATGTGACAGTGTTTTATCATTAACTGGGAAACAATTTCTGCATAGTCGAATGGTTTTAATGTGAAAGATTTAATAAGTAGTTAATCCAAAATATTCGCAGATATACTTCCTAAGTTCATTGCAAAATTAATTTCTTTGGGGCTTTTTAATTTACAGATTATTTCAAGTACAGTTATCTCTTTATGAATACAAACTTCGCAATGAAGAGTTACTCAGTTATGAAAATACTCCATATTACAGAACTTACAAGAGAAGATCTTAAAATGTTAACCTGTGACGTTTCGTATAATGTCCCCGTTTATCGAGAACTTTAGTACTCGGGCTCACAACAGGTTTGTTCACATTAGAAATAAATGAATATAATTACAACTCTGTGAAAGGTATCAGATTTGTAACTTTGTTATAATAAACAATTGTTAATTATTCCAGTGTTAAATAACGTTTTGAAAGCTTATGGATTTAAGTAAGAAGTATGAAGTTTTTTAACAAACGTATCTGAACAAAATTAAAAATTCACTTATTGATACAATTCACTTATTGACACATTTCGTGATAATTAGGTAAAAATTAAGTTTTGTAGAATTTCACTCCGAAAGGGACAAGCTTTTATTTATGATGCCTTATCTTGCACATTCTTGCTAACTGTAAAGTCGAATGCGTAATGCGTCATTTCAATAAATACTTTCATTTTTTGAATTCGTTTTATAATTGTTTCCACGGAATATTTTCGTTTTTCTTACATGTGAAAATAACTACAAGTGTTGGTAATCGATGACGCACAATAACAGGAATGAAATTGGTCGGCACGAGAATTCTATTGATGGAAAATAAAGATTAGAATGTTTACCCAATCCACTGTACTTTCTGCGACATTATTTGATGCAGACTCTCGTACACGTTGGCCAAATTTCTTTCTACATTTCACGCACAAATTACTCGAGCAATGTTACAGGAAATGGTTAGTAGATTTACAGAGAGAAGAGAGACGAAGACAAGGAAAGAATCTCGGCCCCTTTCGTATTGTGAGAAGTTCTATCCTTTGGAGATGGATGGCTCGGATGTGCTTATGTGCGCAGTGCATGAACTACGAAGAGAAAACTCAGTATAGGTAGTGTCAATATAGTAACATTTTCACTTGAATAAGTTGCTTTGATAGAGGGAACCAATCATAACGGATTTTCCACGCCAAGAAATTTCTACAATCAACATTATCCTTTATATTTCTTAATATTAATCCTGACAACCCTGAAAAATTTTGTCATTCGTCTTCTTTTTCCCGATTGTTTGATGCATTACGTCGTATCGGCCTTCCTTTCAGCATCCCACCTTACATAAGGCAAAAGAAAGGGAAGCAACGACCGAACGGCGTTCGTGGATTCCAGTAAACATTGCTTACAAAAGCCACCTCCCCCGATTCGCCAGGTGCGAGCGGAGATATCCCACGGCGATACCCTGCGAGCGCGCGCGAACCGGAAGTGAAAGGCGAGCGGGAAGCCTCGAATGTTTATCGCCGAACGTGAACGTAATTCGCGCAGCCCAGCCGGCTGGCTCCTCTATAGGCCAAGGTCGCCCGCCTCGTCCTCCTCCTCCGCCACCGCCGGCGCAGCTCTTCCCCTTCCGCCGCTGCCCCGCCAGGCCGCGCCGCGCGCTGTGGCCACAACCATTCCTCGAGGACCAGAGGTTGTCAAATGCTTTAAACACTGGCGTGGGGAAGGGGAAGCCGTGCCTCCCCTCCCCCGTAACACTTTGAGAGGGATCCCATAGTCCTACGCAATAAAACATTTTATTTCCGTATATGTAATCAATCTCTGATCCCCCCTACACTTTTAAAGTTAAAAAGTTTGGGAATTGATACATGTCATTTGAGGAGGATGCTCTCCAAACCATCTGCAATCTGTAAATCGTTCATCATGAAACCTATTGTACCATCAAATCATTTTATTCTTCTTATATTATACGATATTTATTTACTAGTAAAATGTGTCATTTGTAAATAAAAATTAACACAAAGGTGACTCAGTATGGATTACGAGGTACCAAAAATGTAGCTGCCCCGGCCCTTGTTTTAGGCTGCGCATGCCTATGGTTTTTAAGATTGCATACTTCCCATATAACTAAGCGTTGGGGGATCTCAATGATGACATTTCCCTAAATGACTGGTTTTAAATATTATAGCATGCTAAAACGCCTGAATACTGCTGAGAGTTGACGTAGAAACGATTAGACAATTTTAATGATCGATTAATGTTTCCGGGCGCGTCAACTGCTAAGGTTATTAGTCCGTAAGAGTAGTGTAGGTTTTCCTCGGGAGACGTTGGTGACTTTCCCTCGTTGAATTTTGAGATGTGGGGACGACCTTCCATCGGCTAAAGGGATTTCCCACAACTAGGTATCTGCCACTAGCGGGGCACTGCCCTAGCCGGGACAAGCTCTAAGCTCCCGACTGGTCTACCAGCATTGTAATGAATATTAGTTTAAGGGTGTGTAAGGAGTGAGGATATGATGAGGAAGAGGAAGGAAAGATCGCGCCCGGTCGGTGGCCCATTTGTC
Organism: Teleogryllus occipitalis; assembly: GCA_011170035.1. Lineage (NCBI taxonomy): Eukaryota > Metazoa > Arthropoda > Insecta > Orthoptera > Gryllidae > Teleogryllus > Teleogryllus occipitalis. The sequence goes on along the minus strand of BLKR01001066.1, from coordinate 294,505 downwards.
AAGGTACGGCTTCGGCATTCGCCTGGTATTGATCGAAGAAATCATGGAAAACTACCGATTAGAGCAGCCGGCCGTTAGAATTCTCCTCCAGACAGCAGCTGAATTCGACCTAGCTACTTGTCACTTCGTATGATTCTTTTGGACAATATGTGAACTCAGTACCTTGAATGATTTCTACCTACGATGGCTTCGCCCGGATATTTCTTGAAAGGAAAAAATCTACCAATGAGGTCACTGCGCTGCCCTCCGCCTTGTGGCTTTGAGACCGCTAAGATGCCCGACCCCGCGCCACGAACATCCGAATACCTGCATTTTGTATGAGGTCGGATTTCAAGCTCTTTTTTGGTTGTTATGTGTTACTGATGTATGTCTTCCTGTCAGACCTATTTTTTCTTGTAAAAAAAAGTAATGTTCCATTTACAAAACGATGTTTGTTCAATATCTTTAAAAGAAAAAGAAAAATTCTCCAAAAAACTAATACCTACAACTGATGAGCCGCCCTGTATTCTGAATCGGTTGGTGAAAATTCCGAATAAATATTTTCAACTGTTTAGAAAACATTCGAGGTGGACGTTTTTATGACTAACTCTGTATAAACGCAATGTCCAGGATTGAATCGAAACTTGCGTTCCTTTACAACAAAAATCATTTATTATTATTGCATGTGATCTATTACGTTTGTAAATTAAGGTGAATAGCAGGATTTCTGATGTAGTTTACTATAACATACATGTACAAATATTGGTAAATATAAAACATTTCAATTATATTTTCAGAAATATGTTTAAATGTGTGAATAGTGAATGCATTGCTATAGAATGTGTGAACCTCTCGCATTTCTTAGTTTCAAAGAACAAGTACTGAACGATATGAAAAATGGTGGAGATGTTAGCGATATTGTAGAAGGATCAGGTTTAGTACTACAGAATAAGATGCGAAGATGTTCCAGGAAAACTTTTGATGCGAAGATGATTTTGTCGTACGCGCTGAGTGGTTGAGGGAAACTAGCTGAGGAATATGTTTGAGTGGAGCCTATTGAAGGAAGCACTCTAGGAGGGAAAACCAGGAATGAATAGGAAGATAATGCGAATGAATGAATCCAACGAGAAGGCGACTGGAAAGGAAAAGTTAAATTCAATTTATAGTACCTACGAAAACTTATGGGACTTCAACAGCACGTACTTTCTCGTGTATTATGTAACTTTACGTAATATAATATTGCAATATATTGGCCAACATTTGTAAACCTCATTACTGGAACCCGGAACTTCAGGCATTTATTTATACTACAATATGCAGGGGGAGGAGGTCGCGATGACCTAGGTTGTCGCGGCTTCTGGTGGAGAATCTGGTGGAGACCCGGACCCTGAGTCTCGCGGCGCCGCTCACGTCGTTAGTCTGAAGGTGCAGGCAGTGAGGTGATGCTAAGCTCCTGGTGGACGGCCAACCGGCCACCCGCCAGTTGGGCCTACGGCGCGTCGGCCTTGGAGTAGGATTGGACGAAGGATGCTTTTCGAACTACTCCGGATCCCACTTTAAAGTCCGGCGGGAAACTGGTTACCACCCGTCAGGTTGCTTCGGTACCGGCGTTACCCACGTCGTGAGCTGGCGGTAAGCAATGGGGAGACGGGATGGGGGTCCGAGCCGCCCGAGCCATAGTCCGGGTGGCCCCCAGTTGGGCTCTCGGATTCGTCGTGGCAATGGCCCGATACTCTGGGCAAAGAGGAGGGAACTTGTTCCCGGCGCATGTGAGTGGCGCATTGTCGAGAGTCCGGTACTAGCCTGAATAGCTAGGAGCTCTGAGCTAGCAGGGCGGTCCCCACCCAGGTATTAAATGGGAAGGTTGCCGCGAGGGTAAACTGGGTTCCGTCTGGATCCGGCCGTCAGCCTGTCGGCGTTAACGCGTCGGAGGGGGGTGCGGATAAAAGCCCAAGAGGCATAGGTGCCCACCCCGGGGACTTGTCCCCCTGATGAAGTGTATAAGTGTGGAGGTGGTAGACCACACGGGGTTACTTACTACAATAGGCACGCAAAAAGGCATTTACTCTGGCTAAAGTAGGGAGTAAAACACAGAAAACATTAAAAAATCAACATTTAAAAATTATTTTGTGTAAAAAAAAATTAATTAAAATGATTGACATTTTTATTTAAATTCTAAAATTTACATTAACACTCACGTGGAATGAAACTACCTTTTCTTTGTAATCTTTACTGCACATGAACAATTCGGTATGACGACTACTAATTTATTTGACTCGTGACGCTCTCTATGAAAAACTATTGTGGACTCCATTTTGAATCTTGAAATGGTATCAATGAAAACGAAATTGTAGATTTCGTTCTCCAGACTTGTGCAATCGCCAGAAGGGAAGAAACAAAAAGAAACTGAGAAGGGTTTATCGTGGTGAAACAGCTCTGTCCTAAAAATGGATCCGAAGTCATTCACAAGCACAGGATGAGATTTTTCGTGAGCAAGCAATCCTGTAAACGTCAATGAAATATATCAAAAATCATCTCTGGTATCGTCTTACTTTCTCTTTTAGATTTTTAACACAACCAGACACTGGAGCTGCCGCGTCCACAGTAAGACAATACACGACCGTGCTATCATATTGTCCTGGTTTGCAGGTATGTTTCCAGCTAGATAGAAATTGAAGTCAGGAGGGAAAATAAAGACGAAAAGGGCAAGGCACAAATGATACAGGAAAAAGCACAAAAAGACCAAATGCCAAAAATCGTCATCAGAAGCTAAAAGAGGTAAAAAAAGGCAAAATGAAAATCTACTAAAACAACTCCAGAAGTACAATTAAGTGATTGTACTATTGTACCTATTGTTAAGTCATAAAATCGTTACAATAATAAAAAGGCATTTTGCCAAACTTCCGGGCTCTACTCATTACCAATCGTAGCACTTTAACTACTTCTTTTAAAGCTAACACATGTAACAAATACGAAAATCCCAAATTTCCAGAAACATTGCCCAAAATGAAGAAGGAAATCTGAGAATTTCAAACAGCCTTGTCGCGGTGTTGATATTGTATTGCAACCTGATATCCCCTGAAAGACTTCATAAAAGAAACGCTGGAAATTCGAATTTGCATTTTCGAAGGTTTACAAAAAATACGCAAAACTGCTCATATTTTTTTTTAAATTGGCAAATTTCGGAAATACAGAGGGTATACCGAAAATAAAACCTGTGTAGTTTTTATAACCATATTTTTCTCTTTTCGAGAAAAATAAAAAAATGGAGCCATTCATGAAGAAATAATATTTGAAAAATTGCTTATATTTCACACAAAATTATGCGATAATTATTGGTATTTTCGAAACAATGCACATGACCTTGTATTTAAAGAGCTGTCTTTGATAAACATATTTCATTGAGATAGAGATTTATCTGAAATATTGTAACAGGAGGAAGACACCGAAACGAAATGCGAACTTTGCAATTTTCGAAAACTTAGAGATTTCAGCGAAAATGTTACCTGCACTGTTCTTAAGCGTCTTTTGCTTTATCCAAGGTAAATATTTAATAAAAATAAAGTATTATAGTAATAAAGTATATCGGATTGTTATACATAAGTTCGTGGGTTCAAACCCGATCGAATCCGTGGAGTTTAAAGGGCGAAAATATTGCTCTTTCTCTGGAGGGGAAGTAAAGCGGGTTGTCCCGTGTTGAAGATGTAAAAGATCCTCTAGCCTAAAAGAAGCCTCGCCAGAAGAAGAAGTTATATGCAAATCGCCTGTTTCGTCGCCCAAGTGATATCTTCTTTCGCTGTGAGATGGTGCAGGGAGCGATGGAAGAGCAGCCCTGATGGCTTGAGCCTCGTCACGTAAAATGATGCATTATCGATGATTGAAGGCGCGGCGCCCTCTCCCTGCTGGGAGAGGAGCCGAGGCGCCCGTCTTCTTCGCCCTGTGTGCTGCTCTAGTCTGTCAGCGCAACAACGTCAGAACCGAGAACACGATTTTCTGTAGATGAATGAGGGGTGGAGGAAAGGAATTATAGATGAGGGGATGTTACGCGCGCTAGTCGACCAATCAAGCATGTCGTCAGAATCACGTCGTACTTCGATTTCTTCTTTCATTCATTGTTTAGTAAATGAAGTTTGATTTGTAATAAATGTTTGGTTTGGTTTGTTTTTTTCGTGTTTCCGGGCGCGTCAACTGCTTTGGTCATTAGTCCCGTTAGTGTAGTGCATGTTTTTTTCTCGAGAAATGGCGGTGGTCTTCCCGCGCTGGATGGCGAGATCCGGCGCCGACCTACCGTCGACCGTAGTGAGGTTACCCCTAACCAGGACTCTCCCACCAGCGGGGCACCGCCCCAGCCGGGACAAGCTCTCAGCTCCCGACCGGTCTCCCGGAATATGTGGTAGTGTAGTACATGTGTGTGTAAGGGGGAGAGAATAGGACAAGGAAGAGGAAGGAAAGAACGTGCGCGGGCCGTGGTCCGTTTGGTAGGGTACTGCTCCGGCATTTGCCTGGTGTTGATCGGAGAAACCACGGAAAACTACCGATCAGAGCAGCCGGCCGCTAGAATTCTCCTCCAGACAGCGACTGAATTCGACCTAGCTGAAAAGCTAGTGTCGAAAGTCCTGCCGCCGTCAGGACTCGAACCTAGGACCTCCCGGTCAGAGGCGCTGCAGTGACATCACTTGATGCACTGAGCTACCGCTCCAGGTAATAAAGCCCTGTAATAAATGCGATTCTGTAGTAATCATGATTATACTATTACGTTCCTACTTCTGGCCGGTTTGCTAACACTATAGCTTGCCTTCGACGACAATTTTCATGTTTAGAAACTTTTGTTTCATGTTCATAATAAATACAAATTGTACATAGTATAATAGAATTTGCATGGCTCGTTCATCCTTGGGCGTAGAAATCATGAAAAAATACTGAAAGAAATACCTTATAAGTAATTTTAATGTTTCATTACAAAATTAGATTTAATAATTGCCAATTTCTGATGAATCAGGTTGTAATAAATAATGCTTGTACAAAAAGGCAGCAAACTAATTCACAAAGTTTCATCACTAAATATTCCTTTTGACAACTCAAAACATTTCCTTCTAAGATTTTTTAGAATATTCTTAAAGGATCCGGCTGAATATAGTACCGATCCATTAGTCTTGTCGAGAGTAATCAAATTAACCACCTACACACGTTTACGCTTTACGAAACACAGGTTTTAGGTGCCCTCTTCCATACGATATTTCTTTCGAAAATTCTATGAGAATGATTTTAAGAGATTCGAAATAAATTGCCAGTTCCCCATCAGTTTTCCAAAAGCGTCAAATAGCACCTTTTTGTCTCCATAATATAGATTGACATGGTTTGTAACATGCAGATGTTGACGTGATGTACTGAAATAGTGTTTTATCAGTTGGAAGGAATTATGCGTTTGCATTATGTCTCTTACTTTTAATTACTATTAGAAATTATTGACAATTAGTAGTGTATGAATTTCATTTTTATATTAAATTTGACTAGAGTACAATTCGTCAGTATATATTTTATTTTAAAATGTAATATAATAATTTTATTACTTTTAAACATTTACATTTTTATAGCAAATATAACATTTAAATAGTACAATGTATTGATTGAATTCGATGTTTTTATTGGCTCTCAATGCTTCACATTTTACGGAAATTACATAATTTCATACATAATCACACAATAATACACAAAAGTAAAATTTACAATCGTACAAAAAGCATAAATATCAGCAGTATAAAAAATTTCAAAATAGTGTTAGTACTCAGTAAAACAATTTTGATTTTCATGATTTTTCTTGTAATAGAATGCAGATGATATTATTTTTTGACGTAGTTATTTAATAAATGCCTCCCTCGGTGGCTCGTTGGCTAACGTGCTCTCTTTCCACGGCACATTCCTGGGTTCGATTCCCGACCGAGGCAAATCATACCGTGTGCTTTCCTTACAAATGTCCTAGTATGTATTGCTGTGTGATGTTACGATGAGAAATCTCGTCGTAAACTTATGATGACCAGAATAAACGGTGAAGGGATGTCTTCGTGCTAACCACACGAACCCTTTATTCCATGGTCGAGAGGCTGGGTCACCGCTGGTCGGCTAGGGCCTGTAGCGGACTGCTGAGCCAAAGAACAGGAACACTTAATAAATAATATACATTAAAATTTAGAGTGTACAAGTTCACACTTGTCCGATGTCGTGCTTTACTATGTTCCTCAAAATTTCTCTTATTTTTTCAAGTCCAATTATACTTCGAGGTTTGAACAATTTTTAAGAGTTTGAGCTGGGAGCATACTCTCACAAGTTTACCTTTACTCCTCAACAATATAATCACCATAGCAAACGGACAAGTTTCAAAGATATTTGAGACATATAAAACTCTAGTCACGAAGATATCCAAGAGTGGAGCGGGAGAATAAATTTTGCTCCTTGTAGAACAGTCTGTGCTTCAATAGTGCCTCCAATAGTAGACTGGACGAGGTGTGACTATGAGTGAAGGATGCACACATACAGGTTACCCGACGGCTATATGAGGGATGTGAAGAGGGTAGGACACTATCGTATCTTCTGCATTATTCCAAAGAAAACTGCAATTTTAAATTTCTAATACACGAAGCCTTTTGTATGTGAGTTAAACAAAAAATTCATTTCATACAGATTGAGAAGAATTTATAAATTTAGTGAGCATGACGAGCATTATATTATCAAGCTGTGTGGACGAGATGACCTGAAAAGATTCCAACGCGCTACTATGAGCGGACGCTGGACTGTGGCGAAAGAAAGGTCATGTAGTGGAGGTACTGCAATCCTGATTTACAATTTGCAAACCTTACAAAATGTTTTTCGAGAACTGTGATTATTATTATCGTGTTTTAATCACCTTCGAGCTAGTCTACAACCCTCCCGGAGTAATCTTTCGTTTCCTTTCCGGACGCTACGATCTCGTGAAACCATGTACTCGCAGAGATACTTTAAATTTAACATTTTAACTGACCCTATTTCTTGCCACTTGCACAAAGAAAAAGTCAATTTCTAGAACATGAAAAATATGGACTGATAATGATATTCCTGTTTCCCAGAACGAAAAACAGCCGAAACGATGCTTTTAATGTTGCATGTTGACGACTACAAAACAACAAAAATTTTTGTTTCCCGATGCACTTTACATTTTTCCTCCACAGGCTATCATAAATACGGTTACAGCTTTGATGACGTAACTGCATAAATACTATAGATTTTGGTACCACTCTTCGTGTAACAATTACACATTTTTCTGTCTCATCGGCAATATTTCTTTGTTCCCATGGGCCATTTGAGAATCAGTTAGTACAGCGACCATTGAACCTTACTTTAAATTAAGTTTTTTATTTTTTACGTAACCTAAAATATATCTTCCAAATGTTAGTTTATAACCTACAAACATTCAACCATAACTTTTTAATCACGGGTTTCGTATTGATTTCCCATTTCCATCAACATTGGAAATCAAAATTATCCTATGTGAAATTACCTAGTCAGCTGTACCATTTTCATTGCACGCTTAACGCACTTTACAGTCGCATTCCAGCGCCATTCCATTGCCCGGAGAACACCAACGTAGGGGCCACGGTGGACCCCAGAGAATATTGCAATTGCAGGAAAATTGTATATGTTTAAGAAATAAATTATTGTATTGAACAATATTACAATTGTTTTCTGTAAATATGTGGTAATTTTTTGTTGAGATCGTAACAGTTTTGAACATTGCGATCCTTTCTCTATGGATCCAGATGACCACGTTTATTTATTGAAAAACTAGCTCAACTTTCATAATGTTTGTGACGATTTAAAATCCTTTCGTGTACATCCGATAGACGTTGACTGATGAAATTATCACGAAGGGTTTAGAAAGATTCTAATAATGTACGTTTCAAAAGATGAAACAGAAACCTCTTATATAAACAAATGTAGATGAAAAGAATTGCTCTGTGGTCCTTCGTTGTCCCTCCTCTCCTTCATATGCGACTGCTACTGAAAGAATACACCACAGAAAGAAAGATTAGCCAGAAAATGTGTTCTAATACGTTTGGGTGGAGAGGCATTAACACCATGGTTATAAGAGGTTAAAAAATACTGAGGGAGATAGTTTCAATTAAGAAGCTGGGAAGAAAGGAAGAGAAGACCCAAAAGGAGATAGAAACTAAAATCAATGGCCAGAAATGGAAAGAAAGAAAAGATAGAAATAGAGAACGAAAGAAAGATAGAAAGAAATATGCACAAAGGTAAAAATATATAGAGGTAGAAAGACGTACGTAGAATGGCAGAAAGTCAAGGATAGATAGAAATATGTGGACAGGTAGGAAGATGTACAAAGATATAAAGACTCAAAAAGGAAGTAAGATAGAAACAAAATGCCCAGAATATCTTCATTTTGTTCCGCAGACAATGCGGAGTACAATCGCTGCATCCCCTTTCCGCCGCGAGCAGGCGCTGCCAGTGGGAAGGGAGAGGGAGGGCAGGGCAGTGGGAGCCAGCACGGCCCGTCCGCTCCCCACACGTGACGACGTCACGTAACTCCTACGTAACCCGCACGCCCCCCGCCCTGCCATTCCACTCCGCCCACATCCGGTCACCTCTTCGCCCGCAACTGGTGATGAAATCGCAACCGAAATCAACTGTTTCTCGGAAGCCGGGTGGCCGAGAAAACTTCATACAATTTTTGAAGTTTCGAAAGTAAATCTTCTGTAATAAATCTGAAATGTTTGAAATTAGTTTGGAAAACTATAAAATTAGTCATTAAAAATGGCAGTAATTTTCAGTACTTATTAAATGATATGGGAGATATAGAAAATTTCTTTTATATATTTTCTATTGCATATTGATTTTTTTATATGCGGATATAGTACGTTTAGAATAGACGCTTTAAAATATTTTTTTAATGTATTCGGTGAACGTTTCTGCATAGTGCTACACTGATCCCTAAGGGCAGATGTATAGATTTTATTTCACATGATTGGTATTTGTAAATATTCGACAGGTAGGAAACACCCTCTAGAGAACTATTTCATGAGTAAAATGTACGATTAAAATCGATGGACGTGAATAGTGAAAAAATATAGTTCCAAGTCCAGGGTGGACCAACATTTTTACTAGTTGAAAGCCATATTTACTAGTCTAAGTAAAACTAAGATATTATGTAACACAAGTAATGTAACACCCTGTGTGCTGTTATATCATGGCTAGTTAATTTTATTACTATTCTTCACAACCAATGTATAAGAATGCTATGGTTACAAAATAATCATTTATGATATGAATAGTTGAGCGACATTTTATTTCGCGAGTAGAAAATATTGCAACACGAAGCCGAGTGGCTGAGTATTCAAATGACTTCATTGGGTTGGGTCTCGGAGAGTTTTTTTCTTTGTTACATTCACAGTTTTATTTGAATATTCGAGCATTGTCTCACTCTTGCTAGCACTACTGCTAAATATTGAACTTTTATCTCTCTGGGCATGCCCTAAAAGAAACCGATTTTACTAGTGGCTGTCTGGAAACATTATTTTCCTGTTAGCGTGAAAACAATGCGTCACTGGATGACGTGAAAATTCCTCCGTTGTCACTTCACAAGCGAAAGTCAGAACCAAAGGAAGTTACTCCTTACGGTCCATCTCATCATTCGCCATCTCACTGGCAATTTTGAGTGCGGAAATAAAGTCCCATAAAACATGAAATATACTCGAGAGAAAGACCCACACTTCGAGGTAATGAAATTCGCAAATTGATGAAACAAATACCAATTAATACATAGCTTAAAATACTCCCATACTACTAATATTCAATGCGAACAGCAACTGGACGAAAACTGTGCAGATTACGGCCATGTGAGAACTGTGGTTTGGCTAGATACCAAAGAACTCGGGAAAATCTCAAAACATCTGTATTATTAAATTTCCAATGCGAGCAAAAATTGAAAGAACGCAGCCTCTGGCCCACTGAGTATAATTCAAGGAAACGAACGTATCTTTACAACGGGTTCTACTCTTCCACATGCTATTCCCAAATTAGAGTTGATAAGTTAAAGTTGTAGGGTTTTTAAATTGACAGTCTGAAATGTCGAATCATCTATACTTTCGTGTATATATATATATATATATATATATATATATATATATATATATATATATATATATATATATACACACCGAAAAACGGAGAATTACAATTTTGTTTCTGGAGTTTCATAGCTATTGCCACATCCCTCAACTCCGATTCCAGCCGAAGAATTTATATCTTGCAGATTGGACATTTGATATAACGCGTAATATCAAATGTCAAACGTCATGGGGTACGGGGGTAGGTCCTTAGTCCGGCCCATAGAAAGGGAGAGGCGTAGGGGGAAGCATAAGTCAGTTGTCGGTAGGCTTCGACGGAGATTCATTTGCGGATTCAAAATGTAACTTTATTTCGACCAATACTTCAAAAAATAACAGTAGAAAATGCTTATTTGTTCTTAAAGGTATTTTCAGTAACTTTGTAACAAATGATCCAAGCAATTATGCAGTTACCTACGTCTCTATGTTCTTACCAAAAAACTAAGATATCTTCGCTTTCAGCCAATGGAGATACGCATTTTCTCCTCCTCTATCCTAGCTCAAGGGTAACAATTCAAGCTAGTCTCAATAAACGCACAGCCTGCAGGCCGTGTGCTGCCCGCCCCACCCCCGTGACATAACGGCGGCCTCCACGCATTTTTCACCCCGAGCTTGTTACAGGGTGTTTATACGCTCGGCTCTAATAAATTGTTCGTTATTTACTTTCTGGTTTTAAACGCGTTCCGCCGGAGCGGAAATCAAACAAATAAACGGGAAACCTGCGCTCGCCAAATAAATTAACTCCTACGCCACCACCGAAGCAAGCGCGCACATGCGGTGGCGGCCGCTGGCTGAACTTCCAGCGCCTCCTCTCGGCTTGGGGTCGATCGGAAGAGAGAGGAAGAAGCGAGGTTCGAAATTTGCTACTAATATTTGCAGCATTCGAAGATTCTGATGGAAATAGATGAATATGTGTCAGCATTTCTATCGTGTCCTATTTTATTTCAGTGGTATACATCTCTTTTGTGGCTCTCACAGGCAAACAATCTTTATAAATGAGGTTTCTAAAGAAAGAGAATTTTACGGAGACGTGACGAATTGCACTTTGATTTTAAAAATATGAAGGATTTGTTTGAAAAACGCATATAAATATTAATGTTAAATGCAACCCGCAACACATGTCAGATATATTATTAAATAACTCCTAAACTAAGCGTTCTAGAGCGTTAAAACTTAAAAATGTTTTGACCAAAGGCCTCAAAGAAACGTTTCTCGCACCGTAATCTAAGGATGAGATTTTGAACATTCTATTACATTTGTATTGTAATTTTACTTGAACCAGTAAATAAGGCTTTCAACCGGTAAAAATGTTGGTCCACCCTGGACTCGGAACTCCTTACATTTTTTCACTATTCATGTCTATAGATATTAATCATACATTTCATTCATGACAGAGTACTCTAGAGAGGGTTTCCGGCCTGTCGAATATTTGTAAATACCAATCATGTGAAATGAAAGATCTGCACATCTGCTCAATGGGGTAAGTGTAGTGCTGAAACGTTCACCAAAAAACATAAGCGTCTATTCTTAATGTACTAAACCAGCATATAAAAAAATCAAAACATTGTATTATATTTTTGAAGATCCGGCGCTACTGGATATTATCCAATACTAACTATATTACTCGGCGCTCGAGGTGATCTTTGTGACGTCACGTTTATAAGGCTTAGATTTCTCTAACTTATATGTATGCTTTCTGTGTACACCGTGGTTTACTCCAATTGATGAGGTTTATATGCATAATCATTAATTGAAGATTATGCAAATAAACCTAATTACATTCGCAGCAACAATTAGAGGTATTAATTGTTGCTTGATACCGATGAAGATTGCTTTCTATGGGTATAGTGCCTACGTTCATTTATGGAATGTAAGTATTGACATTCTTGTTTCAATGAAAAGTTTTGTGATATAACCTACAGTACTCATGCCCTTGGTATGGTACCACATCGAAACTACTAATCATTAAACGCTCATTTTATTCTTATTCAAAATACTTGTCCATTTTTATCGCTCACCCCTCAACTTTCAAACTCCGATAATTTAAGTCAATTGACATTCATGGTTAGGGGAGTTCAAGAGGGTAGCATTTATTTCTTTGAAAACATGAATTAAAAATGAAATTTGATGAAAGAGTAGGCCTATATTTCTTTCAGAATATTGTTTATTTTTCTGGTGTGATTGATTTTAAAGACCTAACATGTCATTTAAGAGATATAATTATTTTACCTTGTTTATTCGATCTCATTTCTTTGAGGGAGAGTGCACTTCACTTTGATAAAAGGGAAATTCGCAGCAAGATCTTATTCTTTGGTGGAAAGTTGCGAACGGAGTGTACTATTGGAGGACGGAGTCTCAAGGAAGGAACCATCTCCACAAAATTGCCAGGGTGTCCTGCGTGTGAATCCAAAATATGAGGCAGAAGGCTCAAGAAATTTTGAGAAGAGCATTATCAGAGAGCTTAGAAACTAAATCAAACTATGATGGGAAGAGAGCTCTTATATCTTATAATGTTCTTCGTCAGAAAAGATACAATATTGAAAAAAATGCGATTGTGTACTGTGAAGAGTAACGACTATGTCTTGTTAGGATTGGATTCTGTTTTGCCTGTGCCAGTATTTTCTTTATCAGCAGTGATTCAGTGAAATTTTCAAGTCAGCGTGTTCAGTCATAATATTGCATGGAAAAACCTGGGAAATAATAATTTCCCTACAGTAATTCGTAGGCATCGCATCGACAACTTTCAATAGACTTCTTGAGATTAAAAATCTTTTGTAATATTTCTGTGACTATCAAGGAAAGCGAAAAGCTAACTATCAAGGGAGATTTTATAATTACTTCAAATGTTTTTAAGAAAGTGTTGTGTTTTCTTCCAAGAACATGTCTGTAATACTGAATAAAACTTTAATTTAAATCTTGGACAAGTTGAAGCATTTGCAAGAAAACTAGGACTGTTCTCGTAGTACATTTAGTACAGTATATGCTCTTTTGAGCAGGTTAGTAAAAGATCTAGATGTTACATGCAAGCAAATTAAATTTATTATTTAACACATCGATTTATCAATCATTGCAAGTAGGTGGAAATATAGTTGGTACAGCATATAATAGTTCAGATGCTGCTACTTCAACTCATGATTTATTGTTTATATTATATAAAATCCTCTCCTATATTGTTCCAATAGTATACATGAGGTCTCCGAAGAAAGAAAACTTCAAGGAGACGTGACGATTTTCACTTTGACTTTAAAAATGTGAAGGATTTGTTGAAAAAAAATATCTAAATAGTCATGTCAAATGCATCACGCAACACACGGGCAGCGTTATTATAATATATCTAATTGAATAACTCCTGGACGAAGCGTTCTAGGGCTTTAAAATCTGGAAGTTTGAAGACGAAGGCCACAAACAAACGTACCTCGTAACGTAATCTATAGGACGAAAGCTTCTTGGACATTCTACTACATTTTGCTGATCCGGCGCTTCTCGATATAAACTTCACCTGTTCAAAGTCATGCATAATCTGCAACTGTATGTGAAATGAAAGTAATTGCTTCATATTCCAGGCGATTAAATTGCACGGGTGTACCTCTCAGTTCGGTAATAAAGTTAAATAATATTCCAAAGAGTAGGGTTAGGCTTGCACGATCCTGAATTTTCGCATCGACAACTTTAAATAGATTTCTTGAGATTAAAAATCTTTTGTAATATTTCTGTGACTATCAAGGAAAGTTAAAAGCTAACTATCAAGGGAGATTTTATAATTACTTCAAATGTTTTTAAGAAAGTGTTGTGTTTTCTTCCAAGAACATGTCTGTAATACTGAATAAAACTTTATTCAAAATTTGTTTCAAAAATCAATTTCATTGTTTTATTTTAATTTATATCAGTTCATTGCAAGTTACCTTTTTAAATTGTTTAAACAAATAAACACGTTTCGTTAAATATTTCCCCTGTTAATATGGAAAAGGAAAGATAAGGAAGACGGTGGAATTTAACTTGCCAGAGTTCTTGGTGGAATTTCACTTACAGCTTTTACTATGGTAAATGATAGGCATTTGTTCAGCGAGTCTGAAGTATCTAAATACAAGTTGTCAGAGAAATGACTCACCAGTTTTAAAATATGCCCCTCGACATGTTCATATAACTTGAAGGTTTTTTTTATCGGTTGAGCGATCCTCGTGCGGCTGGGCGCGGCGCTGCGGTGCCACGTGGGGCAAGCGGGGGCGGGCAGTTGGGGGCGGGGGTGGGTCGCGGCGGGCGGGGGGTAGGTCGGGGCGGGCGGGGATGGGCCGAAGCGGGCAGGGGTGGGCCGGGGCGGGCGGGGGTAGGTCGTGGGCTGGCGGGAGTAGGTTGGGGGCGGGCGGGGGTGGGTGGGCCGGGGCGGGAGGGCGCGGGCGGGCCCCAGTGGGTGGGAGCGCGGGGTCTTTTTCGGCGCGCCGAGCTCGTCGCCTGGCACGAGAAGCGGCAGTTGGCGCCGCCCGCTGCGCCCGCGACCCCGCGCAAGAAGCGGCGGCGCATCCTGTCAACCGCCGCCACGCGCAGTAATTCCACCAGGATGCGGCCTTCAGGAATTAAGGTTTTTACTTGCGGGAAAGAACTCAATGACACGGCGGAGAGGTTATGGGGAACCTTCGATGACTGCGACAAGTGAATGCATGATCTTGAAAATTACGTGAATACTAATAGTTAGACAAACATTATTATTATTATTATTATTATTATTATTATTATTATTATTATTATTATTATTATTATTATTTCTTCTATAATAATAAAATTAAGAAATATTAGACATGAGTATTGTCATTATAATATACTAGCGGACAGGAAATAAATACAATTGAAGTTCAAAATCAAATTATTCAATGAAGATTACGTATTAATTACACTTTAATATATTACATTCCACTTTAAAAATCAAATATTTGAATAATGTTGTGCACCGCCCCCATTTCGTTCAGATTTCCTGCTTTCTAGATTGAAACTTGGATGTTATTCGATATTATGAATTGAAGCGAGGCGTGTGGTTCAAAAAGGTATCCATAGATCGTACTTCAAGAAAGATCCTCTGGGAAGAGACTAGAGCCCACTTCATCGATTAACTTTGCAAAAAACAACGCTCACACATCATCGATTTAATTCAAAGCACTCTTTAAATACTTCCAATACTAATAAGAACAAAGTGTGAAAATTTCAGCAAAATAGGTGGAGAATTTTTGCGTCTGTATGCCACAGACATACATACATTCCCTTTTATTTATATGTAGAGTATATTTGTGATGTTTTGAATTTTATGATTATCGATTAATGTGATGGGATTTATGCAAAGGCGATTAAGTTTCAATAAAATATCACCTGGGGTTATGTTTCCTAACAAGACTGTCTCGAAGTTGGGCCTTTATTCCGGACACGTCTGCAAGGTTGAATCGCAGACACAGATGACTTAAAGCATTTGATGTACTCTAAGTGAAATATTATTCGTAATGCACTAGTGTATGGGAATGAAGACAAGAACTTTTCTCTGATACGTGAATGGCCATTTTGTTTTCTCCTTATTCGAATGTAAATTTTTTTGCAATTAATTTGATTTTTCACTACATTATGATGACGTCGGAAATAATTATGTTTTCTCACTTCAAAGAAAACTTACTTCTTAAGAAGATTTTGGGATGTGCAAATTTTTATACTCGGCCAGAATTTTATTATCAGTTAAGAGTTACATGAAAATTTATGACTCATTTATTTGGTAACAATTTTTTGTCATTCAATCAAATAATAGAGAAATAGAAATTATTAAAAATCCCATTTTAAAAATGTTCATTGGTTATTGACTTCTACATATAATAAAATGTAGTTTTCCTTTCATATTCAGATTTACAAGAGAGAGAATTTACAATACATTTTTTTATCATGTATTATTCACTTCATTTATTCATACATTGTGAACTAGAAATCAGTCTCAACTGATAATCTTCATTCAGAGAATCTTTACGTCGTGTTAAACTTATCATTATGATAAGGTGCAATGTGAGGTAAAACGGAAAAAGAAATTCTCTCGACCGGGGTCGGGGGCGGCGCGGCGCGCGGGTGGCCGCGGGGCGCGGAGGGGCGTCAGGGCAAGGCGACGACGCGGCCCGCCCCCGGGCGCGAAGCCCGGATACCGCGCACGCGCCGCGCCAGACACCTGGGCGCCTGCGCGTGCCCCCGCCCCCGCCCCTGTCGTCGCCCCTCCAGCCTGTCTCCTCCCCTCTCGCAGGAGCGTCTCTGCCTTCGCTTGCCAGCTCCGACGTGGCGGCCTCTTACGTTGCCTTCGTTGCTCCGTCGCACTCGTATTGTCTTTCTAGTGCAGCATATCCGCACTCCGTCGCTTATTAACCTCACCTGCTACGCAGTATGACACCTTAACAGAATTCTGACTCCACCTCTCCATACGACTGTCTCCTCACCTACCCAATCTTGCGTTCCCATCCCTCCGCTCCTCGTTCTCTCGTTCCCCTTCCGCTCGTTCTCTTGGTCCCTCGTTCTCTCGCCCCCCTCGTCCTCTCGCCTCCTCGTTCTCTCGTCCCCCTGTTCTCTCGCCCTGTCGTTCTCTCGCCCCCTCGTTCTCTCGCTCCCTCGTTCTCTCGTCCCCCGTTCTCACTTCCTCCTATGTCACAATCCCTCGCTGCTCCTTCCGTCCTTCAGCCCTCTTGATCCTCTGCCGCCCATATGGTTGCGATCCCCGCCACTCCGTCATGTAGTTTACGTCGTCGCGGCTGTCGACTTTGTTAACCATATCGCTCACTTGATTTCCATTGTCTACGAAGCCTACGTCGTGTGTTCCCCGTTTCTCTGCAGTGTCTATTCTTTCCAGTACCTCACCGTCACGTCATCTCTCTCTAAATATTTGCTTTCTCGCTGCTTCGAATGTTGTGACATTTTCAACTTTCCATCATCCCGTTCTCTTCGCACCATCTGTGACTGTTTTTCATTTCGTTTTTGGATGGCACAAATCGGTATACCTATTCTTCCTCTTGTACTATCTATGATTTCTCTTGCTTTTATCTTTCCATTAATTTTTACAACACTCATTGTTTTCAGGCATCCTCAATGCTCGTAATTTCAACCTTTTAATGTGTGTAATTAGATAAGAAGGATTGAAATTCGAGCTCAATTAAAAAAAAAATCGTTGACAAACTATTCTTCATATTGCTTATACGACATTCTAATATTTAATCAAAGTCATGTACAGGATTAAGGGAGTTAAAAAGTAAATTATGTTCAATATTTTATTAGGGCTTCCATATTTGGATAGTTATAATTTTACTTATTAATATCATATTTCCTATTTCACTCAGTATCTTTTACAATTCCCTGTTTCAGTTTCCACATTTAGTTCTTTTCTGTTTCCTCAACTATAACTTATCTTCCTTCGCTTCTGTTAAAGGTCGTTCCCCTCTGTCAATTAAATATTAGTTATTCATCCGCAGCCTGTAATCCACATGATTATTATTTCTTTCCTCCCCAATGCGTCGTCTCTCTCCTATTTCTTTCTCCTTCCTCCCTCCGCCACTCGAGCTCCTCGCCTCAAGCGAAGCAACTTTTTCCCCAAGACAAACCCAGTGACGTCGAATCCTTCATGGTGTTTACACAAGAAAATGCTTCCCCCTCGACAGCGCTGCGGCTGGGGAAAGAGAGCCGTAATGAGAAATCTCGGTCCTCTGTCTTTCATCTCCTTAAGCCTCACGCCAGCGCCTTGGTTCCTCCTCCTCCTCTCCCCCCTGCTGCCTCCATTGGTGCCACCGGCGACTGGCTGTCTCCCGGCATTTTCGCCATCACACTTCCTAGAACCCCCACCCACCCGCCAGCGCACAGGCATCGGCCGCCCCCCCACTCCATCAACCCCCTCGCCGCCAACCTACCATCCCTCCACCGAACTACCCTGCCTCCCCTACAGCCTACCACAGCACCAAGCTCCCAACCCACCAACCTAACCCTTCAGTCCCACCACTTCACCAACGAACCACCTCCTCATCCCAACAACTTTCCATCGCAATATTCTTTCACCTCGCCATATCACCATCTCACCACGCTACAATCCCGCCAACCCATCACCTCACCACGCTCGCTACGCTTCCTGTCACGCTGCCACCCCACTACTTCCCCCCCCCCCCCGCCAACACTCTTGCCTTGCAGTTCCCTCAAACCACATCCACAAAACTCTGCGACCTGCACCACCAACATCACCACCAGCCCTTGCCGATGCCTTGTCTATTTCCACCCTCCACAACTACCCCTTGTCTTCCTTCTCCATTCTAACGGGCGCCGCTTCTCCGTCGCTTCATCGTCCTCACCTCTTCCACCCTTTCGCGCTCCCACCCGCTCACGCCCTCGCCGTCCCCGCAGCGGCGCCGGTAATCAATTTTCTCTCGCTTACTCAACGTCAGCTGATCGCTCACTCACCCGCCGCGCCGGCCCGCCTCCCCGCCCCCGGGGCTAATGGGCCTGCGAGGTTGCGGCGATGGACCTTCGCCGCCGCCCTGCACTGACATCACGCAGCCTGCTCCTCAGACACCACGCAACCCGAATGGCAGTTGTTTAAAAAAGACGGTGCTTGTGTTCTGCTTAAGAAGTTGAAAAGGTCTGATGAAGTGCATGCTCAGTCAGTCTGTTTCACTTCTGAAGAGGTGGCAGCATTTGGCCCCAATGGACACGCTTTGTTGACAAGATCCTATCGTCATAACCCTTCTACTTAAAGTGACTGATTACACTAAACAAACCATTTATTAATACGCGATTTTTAAGAAGAAAATTAACAAATTCAATTTGGGACTGAATGTATTTGAAAACAATTATAAATTGCGATTAATTAGTTTATTTATTTATTTATTTATTTATTGAACGTCAAAAAAACAGTTAAAACTGCGTATGACGTGCCATGGGGAAAAGTGAATTGTGTGCACATTTTCAAAATTCTGTGATCCCTACACTGTCATATACTACTTGAATTTTGAATTAAAAAAAAGCTCCCATGTAATAAAATCTATTTTCTAGGATAAATAAGCAATAAATTTTGGGCTCTTATCCATGTTGTCCATAGTTTATATTCTTTTGTTATTAATTTGCTAGTAACCCGCCGCAGCAAAATGCTGCTTAACAAAACAACAAAATAGTTTTCCAAAAATTTAAATAATCTCGCATATCACTGCAATCAATAAAATATTTTCATTATCACAATATTCACGAATATTGCAATAACATAGTATAGTGAGTGTACAGTAGAATTGTTCGTACGTACCAAGAATATAAAAAAAGTTGCTGTCCAATTATACAAAGCATAAATAGCAAATATTTAATAGCGATCAAATAACTGCATTTTTTAAAGTCGTTAAAGTTTTAATAAACAAGCAAATAATTGCATTTTTCAAAGTCGAAACTGTTTCATTGTTTTCTGGTTTTCCCTAGTTACTAGGTTTCTAACGAAACCACTCATTTGGATGGAGACTACATAGTTTTCTTTCAATGTCTGCATGCAATGCAAAATTATTAATATACATTTTCTATTCATTTGCGTATGTATTGTTAATCCTGACAAATTAACGAATTATATTAAAGTCATAACGAAGTTCTTAATTGACATTGTTCTTAATATTTCAACATTTAGTTAAGTCTCAAGCAAAGTTACACGGTAAGTACTGTGATGCCCTTACGCTTGATTGTTCTTTAAAGAGTGGTATACTGGTAAAGGAAGGTGGTGGTAAAGGAACGATCCATGACCATTCAGCACGGACGTTATTTCATTATTTGTGAACTGTCCCGTTTACTTTAGTATGTCAGGAAAGCTGGAGTTTCAATTAATTCTGATGACTAACGAGAATGTTATTTAATTAAAACATTTACTAAACTACTAGTGTGATTTATGACGTACAATATTGAATGCATTGTGAGAAGTATGAAGCAATGGCACATACGTAGCCAATAGACTTGAACACTCAAATTTTTTTTAAACAAATCTCGAAGCCTGAAATGTATTCTCATGATTGGTAGAGATTCAGCCCTGTGTAGTAACTTACCAAGTGGGAACACAATATTCACGAAATATGTAACATACGTTTCTTATGTGAGCGAAGCAACCTCGAACAGGTTATGTATCCACTTATAAATCAATATTGTCAAACATCATACGAAGAATATACAAAATGATTTTGTTTAACCTGCTACCGCATGGTTGAAACAGATTTGTCTGGATACCTACTGAATCTAAAGTTAGGAAGAACAAGACTCAATTTAAAAAATAATTGTTAACGCGTACTTAACCAAGGAACGAGTTCATAAAACAAACAATATTGTAGGAAAAGTATTTTCGGGCAAATGCCATCATCTCTCTCTTTTTGTCCTCCTTCCAAACGCCACCCTCAGACAATGCCTAAATGACTCTCATCCTCGAATCTCCAATCCACCATCATTATTTTCCTCAACTGTTCATGTTTGTAGGCTCCCTTGCCTTCTCGGCGCGCGTAATGTCTAATCTACCGCCTCACATTTTTTCCTAGATCAACCTCTCTTTCCCTTGCCCCCTCGCCCTCTCATTCCCTCGCCCACTTTCTCTCTCGCCCCCACTTTCTCGCTTCTTTGCCCTCTCGCTCCACCTCATCTCTCCGCGATTTTCTACCATTCGTCATCCTCTCAGTACAGTTCAGTTCATGTCTTATTTTACGAGGTGAAACTCCCCCAAGTCAGGCCCGCTTTTCCGTCTGTTCACTCAAATTTCGCTATGCTCCTTCTAGCAGAGAGAAAAAGGCATCACTCGGACGACGAAACAGGCGATTTGAATTTAGCTCTGAGGCTTCTCTTAGGCTTTAAATTTTTTTAAAAACATTTTTAAATTGCAGTGAATCTACAACCTGGGACAGCCGACTTTACTCCCCCTCCGAATATATATATATATATATATATATATATATATATATATATATACCGAAACCGCTTCTCTCCTCTCTTATTTTCTTTTTTACGAAATTCCAATTATTTAGACCTTTCTCTTGAACACGTGCATGAATTTTTTCATTATCCCATCACCTTCTACGCCCACGATACCCTACCCCGCTATGCTGTGGCTAACCCGCTCGCTCGCCACATCAAAGCCCACAGCCGCTATGCATCCCCCAGGGCAGCGAACGCACCTTGCAAACCTCGCTTTGTGCCGCGTCTGTTGGTTCGCTGTAGCTCTCCGCCTCTCCGCTGATGCCGAGCCCCATGCGGTCGGCCTCTGCAACCGGCAACTTTGCCTTCTCTTCCAATCAACGCGTTTTTCCTGATTTTATGTGTAGCAATATTACGCATGAAAATTGCATAAATCGTAAATTTGCTGAACAATGAAATAATATGTCTAGTTAAAAATATTCGTGACGTAGTATTAAAAATATCCTAGATTGAAATCGGTTACCGCAGAAATATTGTGGAAATCCAAGTGGATAGATAAAATTGAGAAATTCCTTCACAAGGAGAGTGGAATTGTTGCAGAAAATAAAATCGGTTACCGCAGAAATATTGTGGAAATTCATGTGGATGGCTAAAAGTTGAGAAATTCCTACACAATAAAAGTAGAATTGTAACAGAAAATAAAATCCGTTACCGCAAAAATATTGTAAAAATCCATGAGTAAAATTGGGAGAAATTCGTCCACAATAAAAGTACAATTCTTTATTGTGGAAGATTATACACATTTCACTCAACTGTATTCTAAATTGCTTGGGGTGTTTTTAGAAAATTTCTGTAATTCCCATTGAATAAAAATGTTGCTACCCTAATAGTGATGATGATGGAATGAAAATACCCTACATTTATTTTGAGGTGTTTGGTTTAGAATCCAATATTTTTATTAAGTAATCATTTTTTAAAGTTATTTCTTCCCGTTCGACTTTCGTCTTTCGGGGATTTTAACGGGTACGATGTTACATAAATGAATTTACTTGGCCATTCTCAGGCAAATGCGGATCTCGGTATAACCCTTCACTATTTTTTAAAATTTCGTATTTGTATAACTTGACTAAGGATAGTTTGTATTTATTGTTTAGAAGTGGAGGGGTGTGTTTTGTGGGAAATTGTGGCGAATGATTTTTATGAATTAGGGAGTGCGAAAGAGGTCTTTGGGGAATCTGGATCTAATGTGTGAAGGATAATGAGCGTTTTGACCGAGATTGAATATTGGAGTGTTGAGACATGCTGCGAGGAGAGAGTAATATTTTTGAGAGGTTTGTGAGGTGAATTCTGAGAGGAGAGGTATTTGAAGCTCTCGGTGTATTTGTGAGTTAGAGATGAACCAGGAGACTATGAAGGTTTGTCATAGATATTTGTTTTGAACTTTCTGCAAAATGGATAGGTTGGTTGGTGCTGTGTTGCGGCATATTGGGCAAGCATATATCATTGTGGGTCTTATTATCATTTTATAGAGGAGCAGCCCAGTTTCTATACTAAGGGTGGAGTTTCTATTGATAAACGGGTAGAGTTTTAAAACTTTTGCGCATGTCTTATGGGCTGTTGATTGAATGTGCGGTTTCCAAGTTAACAGTTTGTCCAGTAAGACACCTAGGCATTTGGCTGGCGAAGAATGAGAAAGCCAGGGTACGTTGGTGTTATTTATTTGTAAGGGTGTTGGGAAGAGAGGACGTCTGAGTGTGAATATTTTGAATTGTGATTTTGAGGAGTTGATTTTAGTTCTTCATTTTTTGGTCCAATTCGTATAACTGTAAATGTATGATTGTATGTAATCATAGTTGATGTCCGTATGTGAAGTGAAGATAGCAGTATCGTCAGCATAAAGAGCTATACTTGTTTCGTGTCGAGTGACTTTTAGTCATGTCTGAAAGTTTCTTAAGGTGATTTTTTGCAACCCATTTAAATTCATCTGAAAGTAATTATAAATCTGTATATGTATTTAAAATAGACTTCCATTAGAAAAAGAAATGCTCCACCAAATATTCCACGAAAAGGAAATTCGTCATCGTCGATCTCTTTATTATTCTTGCTTTCATTTAAATGCTTTAAAAATATGTTTGTAGCAAATCATTACAAATGATATAATTCATATAAAGGAAGTTATGTACGTTGAGAATATTAGAGTAGACCATATAGAACATATTTATATTTAAAATAGTAGTTGTTTTCGAAACTTTTGTAATTTGTATTCAGAATATCTAGTTGTGTTAAAAATATTCCCTTTCTGTTAAATAACTGTAATGGAATTTAATTAACTAAATCTAATAACATTCAAATTTCTAAATATTATTGTTCAGAGTCAAATAACCAAATTAAATTTCGTTACAAAGTCAATTTTAATTTTAAAAGTCCCTGCCACGCACACTATTTTTCCTCGTTGCTCCATGGTGCAAGCGTCCGACCCGCGCGTTCGAACGCACAAGAAACAAGCGGCAGATTGCTCGTCCATCCGTTCTCCAATACTCGCCGCTGTAATTCAACGCCCCGGGCCGCCCAATCCCAATCCCCAAGACCGGGCGCGCCAACCGCGTTGCAGTGAATTTTGTCCCAGAAATTCGCGCAATAAAACACAATCGGCCCTAATCGGCTTTGCGGCGTCGCGAGCGAAGAGTGAGGCGTGGCGCGGCGATGAATAGTGGCGGGACGCAGGGCGCTGCCTGCGGGACCGAACGAGTTGGTCTGTGGGCAAGGAATACGGCCAGAGTGAGGCAGTATAGAAAATATGAGTATTTATGTTTTTCTACTCCCATTGTATAATTCTGTCCTTTGATGGCTGCAACCCCTTGCGTAATGATACTCTTTACGATACAGATTTCATTATGATACAGGTTCTTGACCAATCCCAGAAAAAATTACAAACCAAGTATTGACACTTAATAATTGAGAATCGTTCTAGTAAAGGTTTCGTTCGTTTATGTGCATTAAAATTGCATTGAGTATTATGCTTGACAATTTTATTGCCTTTTATTAATAATATTTTTGGTGAAATGTTGTTTAAAATAATTTGGATCCTAATTTTACTTTAATCCTATTTGACTAACGCAGTAAACCAAAGCCACCTGTAGGATAGGGAGCTGTCCGCTAGGTGGCCTTGACTGAATCATACATGTCAACTACCACGAACCGATTCAATGTAAAAATTTAAATTATAAAAGTTACTATAAGTCGTAGAAAGAATTCCGTGTAAAACTCGATGTAATAGGTATGAATACACTCGTGTGAAATTTACGATACTCGCTCGTTCCTCGCTCGCATCCACACTCGTGAAATAATACGCATCATTACATCATCCTTTCATAATGTACTATTAAGACACGTTCTTTTAAAAATTTGGTAATTTATATTTCAGGTCAATAATGCATTTTGGAATATGTATTCCTCTCTCGCCCACTACTTACGTAGAAAAGAGAAAGATATTTAATGCTACGGAGAAATACGGCGATTTTTCGTCAGAAAAAAGTCGAATTGAAGGTGTCTGATCCCAAAAAAAGTGGATAATTCTTGTTCCTAAATGTATTAAATTACTTCTTCTAATATGTTGAGTAGTTCCAATCCACGTTTGGTGAGCGTTTGAAACCGAAATATTGGTTTACGACAAAACGTCTGTTTGTCAGTTTGTTATCTCCATTCCTCCTACAGTCTGCCAGTCTATTTATTTATTTCTATTACTAAATTTAAATTTAAACAAATCTTTCTTTATATTTTTATGGGTCTGCTGACCCCCAGCTCATGCCAGTTTTCGCCACGAAAGAACGGGATAATTAATTCCAAATTGTGGCAACTAATCATTTGACATGTTTCATTCCAGTGTGCAGACATGGCTGTTCCAGCTTGACGCACCTCTTGTCGTAAGGTTCAGGTGGAAGCGAGTGAGGAGTAACATGGAGATGAGGAAATAATTGTATTTATGAACTCTGGAGGGAATTTCGGAGGGGGTTCAAAACTCACCCAAATTGTCAAGAATGTTCTTTTCCTTTTGAAAGAGAGGATCGATATGGATTCATAAACAACTCAAATATGGGGTACGAAATTCCACTGTTATGACGTTGAACGAAATGGGGTACATAGGTTTGTGATCGGAAACGTCCTCTTGTTTGGAATGTTTTTATAATTGCTCGTTTCACTGAAATTCCATGAAGTTGAAGTAGATGAGATAGAATAGAAAGAAAATTGTGTAGTTGGGAAAACATGATAAAAAAGTAAAATGCAAGAGGGAAAGTGATATATTTATCGAAAGTGATTCAAAATTAATATTTAGTGTAAGAAAAACTTTCACTACATGATATTTCCACTTTCTTCAAAATACAGGATCAATTGTACAATTAAATAATGTTCTTGCTATTTCTCGTGGTTTGTAATTAAATATATAAACCAGTTAATATGAAGTTAGAGTATACAATCTGGAGTGTATAATGATTTACATGATCAGATTCATTAAACTAGGTGATTTACTATTTTTTGGAAAAAATATTTGACTGTTACGAGGCAAACAATAGAAAAGTATAAATACTTTCGAAAGACTTCCAATTTAATAGTCCTACGAAGATTTGGGCAGAAAGTGAGATATTATCATCTACATATTATTCAAACTTCCAGTTTATGTCTGAGTAGTTTGTCAACCAATGGCACAGTAATACATACAGTAATGTTTGTTGTAGATTCCTTATACCTATAGTTACGCTGTGGACGCATTTGGCTTTTATCTCCGTTTCAGCCTGAAGAGACATAGGACCATCACGTTAGCACTGTCGAGCCCTTAATCTGTAATGTTAACTTGAAATAAACTCTTTTCCATCTCTTTGAGTGATAAATAATCTATTTAGTTCTCCATACCAAAATTGTTCCTTCATAAACTACATAAAAATAAACTTCCCGTCCGTATGTGAGTAACGGTTTTTGATTGATTGATTGATTTTTTCGTGTTTCCGGGCGCGTCAACTACTTTGGTCATTAGTTTCGTTAGTGTAGTGCATGCTTTTTTTCTCGGGAGATGACAGTGATCTTCCCCCGCTGGATGGCGAGATCCGGCGCCGACCTACCGTCGGCTAATGGGGTTTATCCCTAACCAGGACTCTCCCACCAGCGGGGCACCGCCCCAGTCGGGACAAGCTCTAACTTCCCGACCGGTCACCCGGAATATGTGGTAGTGTAGTGCATGTTAGTGTAAGTGTGTGTAAGGGGAGAGGATAGGACAAGGAAGAGGAAGGACAGATCGCGCGCGGTCCGTGGCCCGTTTGGTAGGGTACTGCTCCGGCATTCGCCTGGTGTTGAACGGAGAAACCACGGAAAACTACCGATCAGAGCAGCCGGCCGTTAGAATTCTCCTCCAGACAGCATCTGAATTCGACCTAGCTGAACAGCTAGTGTCGAAAATCCTGCCGCCGTCAGGACTCGAACCTAGAACCTCCCGGTTAGAGGCGCTGCAGAGACATCAGTTGATGCACTGAGCTACCGCTACCGGTGTGAGTAACGGTGCATTCATGGATCTTCCTACGGATCGCTTTCTGAAAAACGATCCGCGAAGCAGGGCGCTCCTTGGAGGCGGAACCCATTTCGCGTCTGAGCGTCGCGTCGCATTCAGGACCAGGGAGGCAGCGGCGTGTGAAATCCCTGATAGCCCCCGGGCCCTTCCCCCTGGCACGCACCCTGCGCCCCTCCCCCCAACGCCCCAGGCGACATTATCCGCCGCCATCGGCAGGGTCGTCGCCCCCTGCCACCCCGGTCGGCCGCATCGCCCGCCCGGCTCACATGCGCGGAAGGCAGGATTGTCAAGCTGGCGCCCGCGGGTCGCATGTGACCGCGATGAGAATGTTGTTCCCAAAACGACGACTTGGCGACTATTCCATTTGATGGAATATTGTGCGAATACAGACTCTCTTTCCAAAAAGTATGTATCAGTGGACAAGCATGTCAAACTTCCGTTGAAGGAGTCCTATTTCAAAATTTGGAAACGAAACTAAAACGACTACTCACGAACACGTTCAATGAATACGTTATAGCAATACAACTACATTATCATGCAATAGTTCATTATTGCTCCTGTTGATTGTCTTACCTTATCTCATGATTAAATATGATTTTCTTCATAGTTATTTATGCACCAAGGACGTTATAAGGGTTGTAATGATCGAGCCCGAGATTGTCAGAACCAATTAACGCCCGTGATACATAATTTTATTTTTTACCTAATTTTATTGATTCGGATTTACGTATTTACTGATTAACTAGATGTTAACTTGCCTCGGTTTGTCTTTTCATATTTCCCTCCCATAATTCACTGTCATAATTCCCTCCATAAGAGAATGTGTTGCATCATTCAACTGTTTTTATATTTCCCTCATAACCACGTTCCTTTCAACCAAGGTAAGTTATACAGTGTATATTGCGCTCCATATCAAAAGGAATAACAAGCTATGACGTATCAGTAAAAACTAAATATAATTTCTACTTTAAGCAAATACATAAGTTCACATTGTTTTAGTTGCTTAACAGTGGTGAATTTAAAAATAGTTTAAATATAAATAATACTGTGCGTGGCGCATGCATTGCACCTCTCCACTTGCATTTCACACAGGGTCCCTTGTTTAAAGGAAATTGCCACCCCTAGGGCAAGGGATTGTCTCCGCGCAGATCGCATCGCGGGCGGAGCTGATTTACGCGCGCGAGCTGGCAGCCGCAGAGCTGTGCCCGCGCAGTCTTCCAGTTGCCAGCGTTCGCCCTGTGCGTTTTACGGATGGCCCGCCTCTGACAATTTCTCTTCATGAGGTGTACACTGCGTGGAACCTAATTTTGAACTCCCGAGCCAGAATCGATCGTTCATCTGTTCGTAGGCTACATATTCAAGATAAAAATATATGGTAAAAGTCACGTTTGATAAGGTCTCGGTTTATGGACTATGCGTTTTTAGACTTGAGTTTGGAACATGTTCATGTTTGTTTCTCCCCACAAAGTTAGGAAGTATCGCAAAGTAGATTTAGATTAATTCGTAAGTATCTAGTTTGTAAGCAAGGCCGTAAGTGTTCAATGTAAATAGCTTTTAAGAATATAATATGAAATGACTGTGACGTGAAGGAAAGCCTCTTTTATTATTTTTATATTGTGAGAGAAATCACAACTTTGTGTTTGTCGTTAACAAAATTATTTTTGACACAGTATATACTACTATCAGAATCTCTTGCAGAGGAAAGCTTTCATCTAGATTTTAATTTTTCTAACCAGGCAACTTGACCATGAGGATCACCAACATCTCAAGTTCAAAAGCTTCAAGTTCATCAAAGCTTACAACCATTAATAGTAACGTAGTTAATTATTTATCCATCTAATCGTATAATTAATATGGTATATTCGATTTTAAATTGTAAATGGTGCCTATCTAATTTGGTAAGTTACTAATTAAATTTTTTTATGTTATTAATTTTGTATCATTCCTACGCTTAGTACCGGGAGTGGTAGCTCAGTGCATCAACTGATGTCACTGCAGCGCCTCTGACCGGGAGGTCCTAGGTTCGAGTCCAGACGGCGGCAGGATTTTCGACACTAGCTTTTCAGCTAGGTCGAATTTAGTCGCTGTCTGGAGGAGAATTCTAGTGGCCGGCTGCTCTGATCGGTAGTTTTCCGTGGTTTCTCCGATCAACACCAGGCGAATGCCGGAGCAGTACCCTACTAAACGGGCCACGGACCGCGCGCGATCTGTCCTTCCTCTTCCTTGTCCTATCCCCTCCTCTTACACACAGACTAACATGCACTACACTACCACATATTCCGGGAGACCGATCGGGAGCTTAGAGCTTGTCCCGACTGGGGCGGTGCCCCGCTAGTTAGGGGGAAACCCCACTAGCCGACGGTAGGTCGGCGCCGGATCTCGCCATCCAGCGGGAGAAAATCACCGCCATCTCACGAGAAAAAACATGCACTACACTAACGGGACTAATGACCGAAGCAGTTGACGCGCCCGGAAACACGAAAAAATTAATCAATGAATCATATGCTTAGTGTTCCTGCGTAGGGTGAGGACACTTGTGTCTGTTTTATTTCGCCATTTCACTTCCCATCTCTAGGGTTCTCTGTACAAGCTTGAAACGGTTTTACAACAGTTTTTACAACGAAAGTGGAGAAAGTTGCATACGCCAGGCTTCAATCTGATATTTACCCAATATTTACTCTCAATGAAGCCAATACCTATTGGTACTTATTTGGAAAGTAGGTTGAAAGGACCGCAGGATTCCCTGAATGGAACATAACCAGATAAAACTTTCCCCCAATTTTGGTTTGAATACTGGTCCCTCAAGTTAATGTACATGTGTGTTAACCAGAACACTTTCACGACCCTAATTTATTAATTTAGTACAATTAATGGTTAACAAATCGAACATTTATCCAGTGGCGGAGCGTGGTAATTGTTTTCTGGGTAGAGTAATAATAATAATAATAATAATAATAATAATTATTATTATTATTATTATTATTATTATTATTATTATTATTGTTGTTGTTATTGTTATTGTTATTATTATTATTATTGTTATTATTATTATTGTTATTATTATTATTATTACTATTATTATTATTATTATTATTATTATTATTACTATTATTACTATTATTATTATTATTATTATTATTATTATTATTATTATTATTGTCTTCATTTATGACGAGGCTCAGGCCTTGAGGCCTGCTCTTCCGCCTAACCGCTTTAATGAATTTACAATTTTAAAAATTACAGTTGAGGCGTTCAGATGCAATTAATATTAACTGACATTTCATGTCGAAGAGGAGAAAAATAAATTTGTGACTACCATCTACATCAATTTATCTGTGCGAGTCAAATGAATTTATTGTCATTTTTTGTTTTTCTTGAAATTTTGCAAAATGGAAAAGTAGGATGTAAGGAACGTTCTTAAAAAAAAGAGAGAAATAAAAAGAGCTGCTACTTATTCCACTTAGAATCAATAATTCTAAATTCGCCCGAAATGTCAATTGTCATTACTCGATATGCCTCATCTGTGAACAATAAACAAAAAGGGGGTATATTTTACTTTTACGTCTAGGATGCAATACTAGGGACCATCCCGGCATACGCCTTAAGCGATTGAGTAAACCCAGAAAATACCTCAGTCAAGATGGCGGCTGAAGGTCGAAACATTGAGTGCAAGAAATATCAGGGTTGAGAGTGAAAAGCAAAAGAAAAGGGAAAGAAAAGAAAATGGAGATGGACAAGAGGAGAGAATAAAGAAATGATAATGAAAAGGATACTTTGGGATCAGAAAGGAGTAGTTCATAGAATTTAACAATTACACAACAACAGGTAGTACTTGAGGACATACACAATACATAATCTCAAACCAAAACATGGAAAATTACCACATTAATGATTAGGTAAAGGCACTTACAAAAGGATATCTTATGGTATAAAATACAGAAAGTGTCAGTAAAATGACAGAACTGTGTGACAGAACTGATTTTCTTTGTAACAATAATAACAAGAAAGAATAATAAAAGTGACATCATGATTTCAGAAAGATTTATAAGCTATAGTTTTACATAATTGTTTTTTATTTTACATTTAGAAATCTCTTACATTATTTTAACAAAGTGTGTGTATTTTAGAAATTGCTACGTAATTTCTCTAATGTTTAAACCTTGTATCAGCAGTAATAGGATCAGCTTTTACTTTATCATGAAGTAGGAAAGGAGGAAGATGGCCAGGAGGAAAGGAGTGGGAAGAAATATTTTCGAAAATACGACTTTAAAAAAAGGTATAAATGTAGGATGATATGCAATAAAGGGATAATGGTTATTGTTTCAGAAAAAAGATCTAAATCAGATTTAATTTATTATTAATTGACGTATCTCAAGACAACACTGAGTTGAGATTGTGTTGAAAGATCTAATGCCTCGTCGTTCAATTATTTATTCATGTCGCGAATTGGTCGTCTAGGACCACGCGGACATACACCTGCACTTATCGAGGATTAGTTACATTAATCCCGTCGCAAGTGTGTCTCCTTTGGGGGGGATCAGCATTATGCTGAATCCAATTTTTATTCCCCAAGTTTGCTAGTCCTGGGGGGGGGGATGGGTTATGGAATGATGATAATGAAGAAAGAATGGAATATTCAGACAAACACCCATGTTCGAGGCGGGACTCGAACTCGCAATCCTTCCGTTAGAGATCGCCAAGGCACTACTGCCTTAGCGATCTCGACTATCCGGATCGCCCATCGTTCTTTCATTATTGTTATTATTATTATTATTATTATTATTATTATTATTATTATTATTGTTATTGTTATTATTATTAAAAAAAATTATATTACATTATTTCCCATGAATTTCCGCACTATTCTTGTTATTGAAATAACAACTGCCTTCTGCATGAGTTTGTACAAGTCTTCATTCAAACCTAGTTGCTTAAGGCCCCACATCCGTCTCCTAGGGATGACTCCGGTGCTTGAAACAATTATCGGGATAATGTTGACTCTTTCTATTTTCCACTGTTTCTCAATGGGTTCAACAAGATCTGCATTTTTACTGATTTTTTCGGTGTATTTGCTTTGAATGTTGCCAGTATTTGAGACAGAAGCATCAATAAGCATGACATGTTTCTCACGCTTGTTAATTACAACCAAATCCGGTCTGTTGTGAATCACTGTCTGGTCTGTTAAGATAGTTCTATCCCAATACAAGCGCCACTCTTCGTTCTCCAGAACACTCACAGGTTG
Source organism: Teleogryllus occipitalis (assembly GCA_011170035.1). Taxonomy (NCBI): domain Eukaryota; kingdom Metazoa; phylum Arthropoda; class Insecta; order Orthoptera; family Gryllidae; genus Teleogryllus; species Teleogryllus occipitalis. The sequence goes on along the minus strand of BLKR01001066.1, from coordinate 262,671 downwards.
GTACTTAAAGTACGGTAATTTATCTTCAGTCAGAAGACGACATTTCTGTGCCAACGCTTGATGTAAAATTTTGGCCACCGAATCATATCGCTGTTTATACTCGGTGTCCACCAAATGTGTACAACGCGAGGTAACATGTTGAATTGATTCCACTGTTGGACAACCATAACGACATAACTCATTCTGCACATTGCCATCTCTAACAATTCTCTTCAAATAGTTATGGGGTGGAATAACTTGATCCTGAATATAGCCAACAATTATTATTATTATCATCATCATCATCATCCTTGCAACCCTCCCTGAAAGTAAGATATATTTTAAGAGAGGTTCTTGAGAAAAGAAGAGTATTTTTAGGTAATTTATTTTGTTGTTAGAGTTGTCTGGCTCACCATCTCTAAAACTTAACTCTTTCATCAATACGTACAGCTCCTGATATAGCATGGTCAATGCTTCTTGTTCCCAATTCATAAAATTTTACGATCTGTTTAACTAATCTCTTAAGCTTTTTTAGTCTCTGCCATGATTTTTTTTAAACTTTCGTTTACTAATTTCTATGCCAAAACACCTATAGTAATTTCTTGAAAATGAGAGAAAATTGAAACAATAGTGTTTCTTTTTACACCACCATTCAACCACAGCCTTGTGGCTCTCTCGCTTTCTCAAACTGGGGAGGGGGTATTTTTCCCCATCTGCCTTTTTGAAAGTAAGACTTGGCATAGGTCCTTTAATTTTAACTTCTTTTAGAACTTCATGGCTTAAATGACCGAACGTTGGCGATTGTAACAAAATATTTGCGAGATTGTTATCTTGTGGTAAAGTGATATTTCCTTCAATACACAAGAACTTATATTACTAAGCTTCTAGAAAGGTAATACTAATTTGAGACAAACCCGATGAAGTAACATTAATTTTCCATAATGCAGATCGAAACACCAAATATCTTAGGATTTTGGACACTTGTTCGAACCACATATTATTTAGTAAGATCTATATAGTGCGATATTTCAACACTAAGAGCTCATAGGAGCTCTCTCAGCTTGCGAACCAATTACTTGGGCAAACAATCGTAGTGGAAGCATCACGGTACCTTGAACGGAATGCTAAATGAACGGAACGGAATGTGGAATAGCCGAAAAATCCATTCATGCCAAAACGTTTGTCTGTCGGTACGTCTAGGTCAACACTAGTGCCTAAACATTTCAGTCGAAATTCTTCAAAGTTAATATTCCCCGATCGATCTTAACAAACTCGAGGTTTTGGGAGTTTAAAACGGATGTTTTGATTTTTGATGGTACTTTACATGAATCTTCAAAGCATTTTCAAAAATTTCTTAAAAATGGCGCCAAACTTTTTTATTAAATTTTGTTCTCGAATATCGTAAAGAACACTTAAGAGTATAGAGCAGATCTCCTGTTCGTTGAAATCGCAGATTTTTCGGAAATTGCAAAAGTGCAATTTGTTTTGGGCATCTTCCTACAACTATAATATTGAAGATAGATTTTTTCTTCATAAAATCTGTTTCTTAAAAACAAGTCTTGAAATTAGGTCACGTTCAATTTTGCGAATATGAGCAGTTCTCACGTACTTTTGCGCGAAATGTAGGAAATTTAAAATATTTGTAACAATTTTTTTTCTCTGAAATGGCACCAAATTTTTTCTTTGAATTTTCTCCTCATAGGCATCAAGGGATGGTAAAAAATATGGTGAAAGTCCTATTTTAGCGAACTCTCTGTATTTTCGAAAATTGCGTAAAGTTAACATTTCAAGATTTCAAAATTGAAGAATAAGATTTCAACTTTAGACAAAGTCTGTTCCAAAAAAGAAGTTCTCTAAAAAAAGTTCATGTATATGTTTAAAAAACGAATAGTTTTGGCGTAATTTTTGCTTGAAATTAATACAATTTATAAAATAAACATTTTCTCAGAAATAGCTCCAATTTTTTTTTTTCGCTTTTCCCACGGATAGAAGAAGGGACGCTTAAAAGAATGGCGATGGGCCCATTTTCGTTGAACTCTCTAAATTTTCAAAAACTGCAAATTTATAAATAATGCGAGACAATATGTGCTGTTGTAGCATCACTCTTTTGGCTATTTAGAGATGCACGCACATACAGCTAGCGACCTTAGTGGAGACAAGTAAAACTATGGATAGCTACCTCTGAAAAATTCGAATTTGTTTATGAAATTCCGTTTATTAAGAGCTGATTAAAAATAATTCGTACTGTTTCTTGACTTTGTAGATTTATTCCCAGAACTTCAAGGGCAAGTTATTAAATAACACGTAAAATTACGTAGAACCAATGTTTTAAATTTACATTCTCACATGAATCGGGATCTACTCGTATTTGATATGCATCATCTGAAGTCTTATACTTTTCCAGTTTACTCATAATAACAATGCGTGAGACGAAGAGCGCGCACTGTTATACAATTAAATGCAGCAATAATAAAGTAAATAACCCTGAGTTATGTTTTATTTACTTTTCAAAAAGACCCAGAAAGGAAAAATAGAAAGATGTTCAAAAGCACAACAGAAATATTATTACTTCCTATATACTCTTATTTAAAACTTAGATTACTTACATTTTTACATATTTTCATGAAAAGTACAGAAAATAAGTTTCATGAAAAGTACAGATAATAATGGGTAAATAGACAATCACAAATGCAACTGTGCTTAAGCAGGACTCGAACCTGTAGCCTCCTCGCCGCTGCTGACGGCTGTCGCTACCGGACCGGTATTATAATATAGGACCGGTATTATAATATTTCTTATTATCTTTCTTATTATTTTCGTTATCAAATAAAATAATAACTAAAATCTGTTAGGTGTCGGTTAAACATAAAAACCTACTCCAGATTGCAACCAGCTTCCTCAGGTACATCTCCAGTGCCCGTACAATACTTTGTAAAACAGACGTTCTCATTTCTCCCTACGTACGAGTACATCGTGCCCTCGCGCGGGGCGAATGGCGCAGGGTGGTGGCGTAGGGGCGTGGCCGGAGGGGGGGGGGAGCGTCGCGTCGTCTCGGTCGACGCCGCGGCAGCGCACGCCCAACAAAGCCCAGCGCGCGCGATAGGCGCCGCCCGCGGCCTTCTTTTGTGCGGGCCTCCATTAATCTCCCAGAGGATCGCCGCGAGACGCCCAGCTCAGGCCACTCCACCCCGCCCCGCCCCGCCCCGCCCATTCTACCCCTCCCAGCCCTGCTCAGCCCCGCTCACCCTAGCCTAGCCCAGTCTAGCCCCGTCCAACCGACATCGCCCCGGCCCGCCCCGCCTGGCACTGTTCTGTCATGCTCCTCTCCGCTCTGCCCCGCTCCGCCCCGCCCTACCCTGCCCCGCCTTTGCCCGCCCCGCACGTCCACTCGGAGAGGACGGCCACAGACCTCCTCGCGCCCTCTGGAAAATCCGCTTTGCGCTTCTCGCTTTCCGCTTGTTTCTGGGATTCCAACCGTATGGTTTTCGTTTCTGATTTAGCTCCGGTTCTCGCAGCACTTGTGGATTAGATTGTTCGATTCTCAGAAAGCTGGTCGCCTGTTTCGCGCTCATGGCGCGCTTGTATTTCTTCGCGCCTTCCCCTTCGAGGACTCTGACCAGGCTTCCCCGCACTCTCTAGAAATCCTCATTTTGCTTCTCTCCTCTGAAGCTTATTCTTTTTTTAGTAAAATCAGAGCTAGATAGATCATGTTTCAGCCACAGTTCCGATTCCCGCAGTCACCACAATTAAGAATTAAGTACCATGGCATTCTCCCCGCTATGGCTTCGCAAGCCTGAGTCTGCTTGACACACACACAAAAGAAAGCCTCGTTTTCCAAACTCTGATCTGCCGCTTCTTTGGATTTCATCTGCATGATTTTCGTTTCAGACTTAGTTGCTGTTCGTTCAGCACTCACTATTTAGACTTTCAGTTGTCTGGAATGTGGCTCCACATTTAGCACTCGAGATTTAGCGAACCATCTCGTCCTTCTTCGGCGACGCAAAAGTCTCCTATCAGGATCGCGCACTCAGGCAAGTGCCCTTTTCGCTTCTGAAGCTTCTCTCTGGATTCCAACATCACCCATTTTTACTTTCTCGCACGTACTTCGTTAGAAGAGAAAGTTATCTAATCGAGGTATGGAAAATGGTGAATTTCCGGAAGAAAAATTATTATTGCCGGGCCCTTGCAACGAAGAAGTGGATAAATGTTGTTGCTTTATGTATTAAATTACAACTTCTAACATGTGGTGTAGCCAGAATCCATGTTTTCTGAGTCCTTCGTTCCGAAAAATCGATTGACAGCTAAACGTCCGTCCGTCCGTCCGTCCGTCCGTCCGTCCATCCGTCCGTCAGTCTGTCAGTTAGTGGTCAACGTTAGTGCCTAAACCGTTGGGCCGATTTTCGCCAAAATATTGTTCCCTGATTGGACTGAGTAAGTCTTTGGAAGTTTCAATCGGATATTTTGATTTTTCAGAATACGTTACATGAAGCTTCAATAACATGTTCAATTTTTTACAAAAATCACGTCAAATATTTGTATTAAACTTTGTACTCGGATATCGTAAAGAAAGCTTATGAAAACAATGCATGTCTCATGTTCGTTAAAGTCCTTGATTTTTCGAAAATTGCAAACGTGCAATTTTGGAAGGAGTCTTCATACTGATGATGATACTTCATAATGATGAACAATGATAAATTTTCCTTAATGAAATCTGTTCTTTAAAGGTAGAACTTGAAATAAGTTAACGTACCATTTTTTGAAAATATGAGTAGTTTTCACGTATTTTTGAACGAAATGTAGGTAATTTTCAAAAGTTTTAAAACCATTTTTCTCTCTAAAACGGCACTACCTTTTCATTAAATTTTCTCGTAGCCTATGTATCAAGAGAAAGTTGAAAAATACTGCGCTAGTCCTATTTTCGGTGAAATCTCGGTATATTTGAAAATTGAAAATTAACATTTCAAAACCACGAAATTGAATATTGATTTTGAACCTGGTAAGCTGTTCCAAAAAAAGCAGCTCTTTAAAAATGGTCATGTACAATTTTAAAAATAAACGAGTAGTTTTCGCGAAATTTCAAATAATAATAATAATAATAATAATAATAATAATAATAATAATAATAATAATAATAAATTATTATTATTATTATTGTATTATTATTGTATTGTTATTATTATTATAGTATTCAGGTGTATTAACTACAGATACAATGCTGCTTAATGTTGTAATGATCCCGTCATGCAAAAAGAAACATTATAAACAATTATTTAGTAATGGTGCCATGGGAGGTGAGCGCCGTCAAGTGTTTTAAAGCATGACGAGCGGCGAGAAATCGCATTTAGAAATTGAAGGAATATTCGTGTACGAGTCAAAAGAATACAACAATATATGGACATTTCGGAAATGATACGAATTTCTAAAAACATTTAGTTGTGTATAATTAGTAGAGGGGAATTGGAAATGGAAAGGATAAACAGCGTAAGGAGAGCCGTCGAACCGTTTTTTTTGTTTTTTGTTTTTGTTTTTTTGGAAAGGAAGCGCTTCGAAAAAGTGGAGGAGTTGTCGGAGAATGATTAGCCGTCGTAAGGCACGGACGGAGACGCGTGGTAGGCGCCGTGAATTCTAATATACAGTTTTGTCAGAGGCATAGTGCTAAGTTATTCGTGAAGAAAATGGATGGAATTAGAATGTGTGGTCGCAAGAAGGTTTGTGGAAACTGATGGGGCCATGAGTGTACAACAGCAGCTACTCTAAAAAGGGAAGTGATAAAACTTTTTGACTTTTTTTTGTTTTTGTGTAGCAAGACCAAATTTAAAATACATTGTAGGACAAAAATTGTGAGATTGTGGTTGAAAGCAACGCTAAATGGATTCAATAATGAGTAATAGTAAAGTAAATTTCGGAAGGTGCACCAATAATAAATTAAAGAAAGTAATTCAAAATATTTAGTAATAATTAGCAGTGTCGTTAACTTAAAAAAATATTTGTGATTGCTGTATTTTTCTTTGGCTAGAGTAATCATTTAAATAATTACAAGGAAATAAACGCAGTTGTCGTTATTCAACTATGGAAACAAATTTCAGATTTTTATTTTCAATTAATGAGAATTAGTCCCTACAATAATAATAGTGTTATTTACGGTTTTCCGTATGGGCCGGTTCTGCGTACCCACGGATATAAATTCGTTGGTGTGGCTTCCTATTATTACGACGAGCTAGTAAAATAGGATAATGGTATCCAATATCTCGGGAGAGATTGATGGAAATATAATATTGTTATTGTGATAGGAGATAAGGATAATAGGAACCATGACAATGTACAATGTTATATATATGTGTTGGGTATTGTCCCACACAGAGATTAAAATCTATTTGAGAACATAATATATCTTAAAAAACATTTATATCTTAATATAGCAAACAAAAAATACGAATTAAAAACGTAGTGTATAACAAAAAAGAAAAATAAACAAAAATCTATAAATCAACTTACAATGTAAAATACAAACTTACAAGCACACATCAATAAAATACAAGAAGAGATAAAAAACTAAAGCTCAACTTACCCTGGAAATAAGAAAACAAAAACAAATTAAGGATGTACAAGGAGAGGCGAAAACTTGAAACTCAACTTACAAAGAAAATACATGCAAAGACAAATGAATAATGTAAAAGAATATCACCGTAATAAATAATTCACATCGTACACTATGTACTTATGCATTAAATGAATACGCTTATATAAGGGAAAATTATTAAATTATACATATGCACTTCTTTTAATTTATTTTTTGTTAAATCCTTAAATAAAATTTTAACGTAGATCTCTGTTAATCGGATTCGCTGGTTCGTAAAATTCTTTTATTTTTACATGACTAACACATAAGTTTTTCAAATCTGTAGGAAACATTAAATATTTCGAAAATGATATATGTATGTGTTCTTCTAGCGATTTGTATTTAATTTTTCGAAGTGTTTAATTTTCTCTGTATTTTTATTGATTTTTCAAACTGATGTCACTGCAGTACTACTGACCGGGAGGCGCTAGGTGCCTTCCAGTCCCGTCGGTGGCAGTATTTTCGACACCAACTAGATAGCTATGTCGAATTCAGCCGCTGTCTGGAGAAGAAATCTAGGGGCCGCTCTGATCGGTAATTTTCTGTGGATTCTCCGATCAGTATCAGGCGAATACAAGAGCAGTGCCCTAACAGACGGGCCACGGACCGTCCGCGATCTTTCTTTCATTTTCTTTGCCCTATCCTCGTGCCTCACACACACTTACACTACCCTACTACCACACATGCTGGGAGACCGGTCGGGGGGTTAGGGCTCGTCCCGGCTGGGGTGGTGTCCCGCTGATTGAGGAAAACCCCGCTAGGCGAAGGGTAGGTCGACGCCGGATATCACCATCCAACGGGGGAAGATAACCGCCACATCACTAGGAAAACGTGTACTACACTTAGGGGACTAATGACCTTAGATGTTGACGCGTCTGGAGTCACCAATCAATAAAAAATGTTTTTTTAATTATAAGAGAATAATTAAAAATAATAATTATAGATTATTTTCCAAGAAATATTTTTAATGTTAATAATATATTCTTCATGTAGAGTTTCGTCGAATAATTATAAGGTTTCTTGTTTTTAATTTTTATAATTTTATTTTGTATTACACCTAATGAGTGCAAAATGTTTTTGTACTCTCCACACCAAACAATTATTCCGTAAGTATCTATTGACCAAAATAATGCATAATATAGTCATTAATTGGTTAGAGTTAAAAACGATCTCATTTTATAAAATTAAGTACCTTAGTCTCTTAACATGATTAGTTATATGCTCATTCTATTTTAAATGTTGGTCAATATTTCAAAAAAGCTCTTATTTTCGAGCGCTGGTGACGAAAATATGAATAAATATGTTCCCTCTTGCAATTTCTTGCCCCATGCGCTCGTTGCCTGCGCCATGATCGCGGCGTTTCGCTCACCCTACGCACCCAGGGCCCCGGCCCCGACGTCACACGCTAGTGATATCATGTGCGAGGTTCGGTTGTGCCATAAATACGGGGTCATTTGTAGTTGTGTCATACCGACACCTTCCCATCCACTCTCACCAAAGCCGATTTTCGGGGATCCCTTGGCACCGCTTCTTCAGAGCTGGAGGAAGCCCCCTCCGCTGTCAATTCCTTGTGTCTTTGCAACTGACATCCCGACACCTTGAAACTCTAAATAAGAAAGCTGAATAGCACCGAACCCCGTTAATCCCTTAGGACGCATTGTAACTTCTTCAGAGTAGCAATATTCAGCAGATATTTTTACGACTCTCCCCTGAACGATCGAGAAACAGCAATGGCGCCCAATAAATTTTCTGAAAAATAGGTCTCTAGAGTAGGAATTATCTCTAACCAATGAACACACCATCTCTCGTGGAACCTTTTAAAATGTCCTAATGTAGCCAATAGAAGAATATTTAGCACTCACGTGATCGGTAAACTGTACATCCGGAAGGAGAGGGAATTTTTTGTGAGGAAGCTACGTGTTACGGAGATAACATGGTATTTTATAATAATGATAATGATAATGATAATAATAATAGTAATAATAATAATAATAATAATAATAATAATAATAATAATAATAATAATGCCTTTATTGATATGACGAGGCGATATTTTCGATCTTTATTCCGCAGAGTGCGGACGAAATTTTTTCTTGCACTTACATCATTATTCCTTTCAGTGCAGACAAAAACTATACTTGTTGTTAAAAGTCTCTCAGTCACGTACATTCACATTCGGAATTAATTCCGTAAATTAGGGTCGTGAAATATTGCTGTCCGACGGGCACCTTCAAAGGTACGCTGCATATTACCGAAGGCAGCCTAAAGCGAGAAGGTAGCGTTTGACGGCCTTTCCTAGCGTATGCAATCTACAAAAACACCACTACCCAAGAGGGTATTCGCCGACAGATGTCTCTGCACCGCCCACTGGCTTCTCCGCCTGGGAAACGTGAGGCCGCTTCTAGTTCCTGGCGGGCGCGTGCCTTCGTCACCACCGAGCCGCTGCCTGGCGCACGCGTCCCAGGCAACGACTTCCTCGGTCCAGCGGACGTGCAAGTTATCAAGACAAAGTAACTACAGCCAAGGTAACTCACCGGACTAAAAATGCTGTACGCCCTGTCCGCAAAAAGGACTGTAAATTCCTCGAACACCGAAAATTTGATAGTGAATTTTATTGAAATAGTAGTAACTATATGTAACATGTGTGTTAAATTCAGAAATAAAAGTTCATTCGCCGCTCTGACGGATAACACTAAAATAGAATTTCATAGTATACAATTTCATATTAGAAATTGCAACCACTATCATTCCGCCCTAGACCTGCTCACCCCAGAGGTTCTCAACTGCAGACCACCCGGAGATCAGGTCTGAATCACTCTTGGCGCCCTAATAGAAATTCAGCGCGTGCTACCTGAGCTCCATTTCTAGGGGGCTGATTTTCATGACCTAAAACATCACCAAAGATGATCAATAAAATGCTCTTAAAATTTAAAAAATGCCCTAAAAGCAAACAAATATGACGTAAAAAATTGATCAAAACCAGTTCATATGAACAACTCAAGCTGCTGGATATGTTATTGATGTAATCAAGGCTTCTGCCAAACTTTTGGTTCGCATCATTCTTTACCAGGCAATCTCTGTCTTTAGTTATTCCGAAATCGGTCGAACTGACAATGGCACTGAAAGGCGTCACAGGAACCTTAGATTACATACAACGGCTGATATTACAATATCTCAGCGAAGAAACCGAATAGGCTATTGAGCAATTCTGTGGAGAATCTTTGTTGCAGCCAATCAATATTATTTGTAATAAGTACCATTAAAATAGATTAAATCAGCGAAAAATTATTTAAAACTTACAGAAAAAGGTAAAAAAAATATTTATTAGTTGAAATCGATGAAAAATGCAAAAAATGTCATTTGAAAATGAGTCATTTGCTTTTTTCATAACATCAAATTAATGTTTATACGAAAAGGCATTGCTCTAAACTGAAAAGATGGAATAGAATGTCATTTCATTAAAATCCGGCCCCTATCCATTACCTTTCGGAACCCACCCGTGTGTTCCATTACATTATCTGACGTCTAATATGTTATTATACTATATATAGTAAATTACTTCCTGTAATCCGATGTATAGTCAGAATCGAGCACTTGTAACTACTCTAGTACGCCACAAAAGCGTTGTATGGGTCAAACTCACGCCGACTCTTAAAAACGTAAATGATCGGTTCATGTAAAATCTCCTCAAAAATCAAAATGTCCGTTCAAACTCACAAAACCTCGAGTTTATTCAGATTGATCGGGGAATATCACTTTTGAAGAAAATCGACTGAACGGTTTAGGCGCTAGCGTTGACCACAATCTGAAAGACAGACGTTTTGCCGTCATTCGATTTTTCGGTATCAAGAATCCACAAACTCGGGTTCTGGCTACACCTCGTTTTAGATGATATTTTTTCCTAAATTTTGCAACTGAATCTCTCCACTTTTTCGTTACCAGGGTCCGGCAATAAGAGTTTTCCGGCGCATAGTTACATAACTTTCTCTTCTTACGAAGTGTCTTCGAAACGGCGAGAAAGCAATAACTTTCACTTCTTACTAAATGCCTTCGTAATGGCGAAAAAGTAAAAAAATACGGTGCTGGTACCATATTTGGAGAACTCTCAATATTTGAGGTTGCAAAAACCGCTTCTCAAGTCTTACTATTGCACTTTTCCTTTCTCTGTAACAGAGCTGTACATTACCCGCAGCGCTCACAACATTTTGTTAAAAGGAGGTTCATACATACTTGGGGTATGGTATACTTTGCGTTTTTGCGCGTTTCGGGTTTAACCGCATTCCACCGGCGCTCGGCTGACGTCTGATTACCCCCCTCCCCATGCCAATCCATTGCTCCTCGTTGTTCAGAGAAAGAATGAGATTTATCTGAGCAAGAGCGCGCCACCATCTTTCCTGTACAGGACTGCATTTGAAACAGGCTGACGCGCACATACCTCCAGGAAATCAGGTAACCAATAACATTTGTCCTGAAGAAAATCAGGACCCGATGAATTTCGCTTGTTACAGTGTAATATCTGTGGAGGCTGATGTATATCTCATCGCATCGGTCTTGGCAGCATTCGCCGCCGAAGGAGATTATCTTAAATATATTTCACATATGGACATGGTGGAACGCACTTTTTAGCTTCTTTATGAAATGTTACATCATGTTACATGAAAAATCGTGAAATGTAGAACTTCGTAACAGATATAGCCAAACGTCGTCTAAAATGAGAAATTTTCCTAGGCAAGGCGTTTTTTTCGATTAATTCCTTAACTTGAGATTGTAGTTTTTAAATTATGGCATATAATAAAGTTGTGGAAGCAAAATCGAGAAGCCCATCTTGAACATAATATATTATGCTCTATGTCAATGTTACCTATTAATGAGCGTAAATGATAAATTGATATGATCTCTGCTTTCTTTTTCTCGTTTCCATAAACTGTAACTTCATAAATGGTATGGTCTCTGGTCTCGTTATGCAGCGATTGTCGAATTCCACGTTCCTGTGAAAAAGATACTTTTGATAGTTTCACGTTTTGTAGGGTCATATTTCTCCTTTTCCGGTTGGTTAGTGATGATGTCGTCCACTTCCTGAGCTATTACGAAGTATAAATTAGATTCTACGTTAAAAAATTTGTTGAATAAGTGGTAAAATGTGAATTGCACCTCTGCTTAGCGAACCATAAAGAACCATAAAGAAATTTGATACGATGATGTACATCAAAATTATTTACATTAGGCAGCAGGAAAAATATGTTATACGACCTACGAAAAATTAATGGTTTATTTAATTATTGTTATTAAATTTAATGATGATTTTAGCTTAGTCTGTTGATTTCATCTCAAATAAAATATAAAATATTTTTACCTGGCAACTTGCTCCCAACATCGATACTTTCCACAACGTTATTTCTCTTTTATCTCATACTCTTCATATTCAGATCTTTTGATGACGCGGATAAAATCTCTTACCTCCAACAACACTAGTCGACAGTGATTTTGTTAAATGGTTAACTAGCTGTTTTTTATATACTTAGCTACAGTAAAGCCGAATGTAACCCCAAAAATTGCCCATCGGACTCAGTTTTCATGTGATCGTACATATTCTAAAACTAATACATTTCGTGTATAGCCACCTGTCGTTTATGCTGAAACGCAAGTTGCTGGCAGGTTTATTATAAAACGGTGGTCGCCAACAATGTATGATATTGTAGATTCCACTCAAGACATGAAATAGATGTCGGACCGGTAAAATCTATTGAGCAACTTCGGGCATTGCGAACGGAACTTCAGTGACCCACGTAAATGACGTGCGCCGACTCGACGCGTTGTGTACGTGGGTCACTACATGTTCCGAGTAGTTGCGCCCCGCGTGTCGAGCCAGAAATGTGTTGATATTTCTGTAGCGCAAGACTCATCTATTCGTTGCGATCTAGTGTTAATTTTTGTACAAAGATTCCTTGCAATACCGCGGCAGTGAGTAAACGAACCAAACAATTTCTGTTAGGTATGTGGTAAGGTAACTTTGAAGAGCCAAAGGTGGAATATTACTCCCTTAAAAGAAAGACATATAAACTGTGTGTCGGGTGTCAAATCGATGAACAGGACGAATCATAGTCCCCTCATGCCATTTGCAATTCCCATGGCCTGGAGGAATCCAAAGGACCACCCCACAGACTGTTATTTCTGCATTACCAAAGTTGCTGGAATTACAAGAAAGACTAAGAAAACCATTCAATATCACAACTTCCTTTCAGCTCTCAGGACTGTTTCTCACAGTGGCGACCTTCCAATCCCACCGGACTATTTGTGTTTGCATTCCGAAAATTCTGGCGATGAAGATGCGATGAAGTACCGAAAAGAACGACATTGAAGACCCAGATCTAGGTGGAATATCAACAGAATATCACAGAAACAAGCAGTCAGAACAACAAGATTTAGTTGTTGATTTAAACTTGTTGAAAAGATTGCAAAAATATCGCTTCAAGAAATCGTAACGGAATTCCTTGGTAACAGAAAAGTTGAGACCTATGAAAAAATAGGGTCGAAACTCCTTCACTATTATAAAGCTCTGGGATGTAACATGTTCCTTACTTTACATTTTCTGCATTCACACTTAGACTTCTTTCCTGAAAATCTCGGTAATGTGAGCGACAAACACGGTGAGTAATTCTACCAAGACGTTGAAACTTTTTGATACAAATTTAATAAGGGGAAATAGAATCAAAACATGCTTTCAAAGTATTGATGGGCACTAAAAAGTATACAGAAACGAAATACAGTAAATAATAATTTAAAATTACATTTTTATTGAGATTATTATATGTAAGTTAAGTAAAGAAAACCAATAACTTAACAACAGTGTGTATTTTTAATTGCTTATTACAAAAATCTTACCCGTTACAAATAAATGCTTCACAAATTTGAAATCAGAGCATCATTTTCCCTAAGCAACAGCCATTATATTTCATTTAACAGACAAAAAGTTAAATTTTGTCGACCAATGCAATTAGAATTCTTACAGAGGTAGAGGTTTGAAAATGTGCTACATATCATGTACATGGTGATGTATTCCATGTCTCAAGGGATTAATTACCTTTGGAATTGCTCTAACAAACCTTATTCCAGACGTGGGTCCTAAGTTACAGCTTAAAAGATTATTTTCTGCCGAAGTTGTGCGTGACGTCCACACATCTGCGCATCATATCAGTCCTTATATCTATCCTCCACCTGTCCTGCCTAACTCCATCTCTCATCCATTTATTCATCTGTTCAGACGCGGCAAGTACCACTTTCTTCGTATCAGATTCTCTTAAATCGTACTTTAGCTAGCAATCGACTTTTTGGGCCGTTACCAATTACTTTTTCTACTCTATACTATATCTATGTACTATGTATAGTCCGGGATAAGTAAAAATAATTGTGCTCTACATGACTCAAAAACTCAAACTTACTTTATCTCTATTTTTTATGCACATTTTGAGATTAGCTTCGCCTTGTGTTCCTTGTTAATCTGCATTATTGCTGCCTTCACCAGGGGAACTGCGAGCGAAATCGCGGAAAAGTGGTTTCGCTTGTGTAATCTGCTATGTTTTCGCGACGTAATGGAAGAGAAACATGAAGCGAGGTTGTAGCTTGTTTAGCTCCAGTGCTCAGCTTTAGGAATAACCGGGACCTCGTTTGAGCATTCCATGGTGACTTACACCCATCAAAGGCTTTGGACTCTCTCTGTCGCTAAGACAATATTAGAAAAATTAATTTGTACTAAACACGTTAGTAAGTCAGTTTATTTTTCTAAAAATAAGCGCGCAATTGAATTTCATTTCTCATAAGTGCAATCTCCTTGATAGAGTGCGTTCCCTAATGATGAATATCATCGTTTATGATTGGCTGCTAGCCAATTTTCTGCAATGGGTAAAATTTAATTTGAATTTTGTGAGAAGTAAACATAAAAGTATTTTGTTAATTTCCAATGACAAATTTTAATAAAAACAAGATGTGACTTTTCAGATTACGTCAATGTTAATTACGATACACCGCTCTTATATAAGCGGGTATTGACCGAGTGAGGGAGCGATTGTCGAGTGATTCATTTTGTTCAACCTTTGATATTTGAGTTTTATGGCATAAATCTAATTGTAGTAGAGGAACCTCAAAAAATTGGTCGTTACTTAGTTTTTAGCAAAAATAATTCTTTTGTGGACAAAAGATACATTCATACGCAAAATAGGAGAAAAACAATAAGGAAATTTTTGGAGTTAACTGTCTAATGGGGTGGTTCCAACAACAGTTATGTTATTGGAATTTCAAAATTCAAGTTGAGAGTTGAACATTTGCAATAAAAAAGTTTTTAATTGTGGACTACGGTTTTTCTTTTTAGAACTGTATTTTAATTATTCGAGTTATTGCTGTTGTCATTAATCAATCAAACATTTGGAAAGTTCCTTGTGTTATTGAACAAATAACTTGTATTGATATAAGATTTAATAAGATTCTATACCATATTATTATCTTAAGATCATGAAACCCGGCAAAACATTTTTTATCCATTTATTCAATTTTAAAATGAGTATGTTAATTACTTAATATTGTAGACCTTTCTTCAATTTCAATGCCTCTTCAGAAGATTCTTTAACTAATGAAGTGAATACTGTTAAAATAGCAACTTTTCAGATTTACTGAAAAACAATCTTTCCTGCCTCTTGTAATTATTTTGATGTGACCATGCCTCTAAATCTTACAATGCCTTAAGCTATATAGCTATTTTATTTAATTAAGTTCCCTTAAAAATACGTTGAAGCGAAAATCTGACTATCACGCACTATCTACTCCCTAATCTCTATTTCTTTTTCTGAGAGAAGAAACAAATATTTGCTAAACTGAAGAAATTAATATACGTTTGAACGTCTAATAAATGTTTATCAAAAATTGTTAAATACATTTACAGATTGTAATCAATTTTACAACCTCGCTAATACTTTCGCAGTGTAGAGAAAGGATTGTAATGCTGCGGAGACAAAAGGCGAATTTTCCACAAAAACATTCTTATTGGCGGGCCCTGGAAACGAAAACGCGGATAAATCGTGTTCCTATATACAGTAAATTACTTCCTCTAACATGCTGTGTAGTCGGAATCCATGTTTTGGGGCTCCTTGATACCCAAAAGTCTAATGACTATAAAGCGTCTGTCTGTCCGACCGTCCCTCTGCCTGTGAACAACCCTAGCGGCTAAACCGTAAGTAGGAGTTTCACCAAAATTAATATTCTTCAATTAAACTTGCTGATGTCGCGGCATCTTGAATTTGAAACCCATATTTTAATTTTGGGAGTATTTTACGTGAATCCCCTGGGACTTTTGCAAAATTTTCAAAGCAAATTCTTTTTATTAAATTTTGACCTTGGATAGCGGAAAGGGCGCTTAAGAGAACGGTGCAGGTCTCATTTTTCGTTAAAATCCCTATTTTTTCGAAAATTGCAAACATTCAATTTTTTTTCGGCGTCTTCCTACAACTACAATTATGTTTATAAATTTGTTTCTTAATGAAATGTGTTCATCAAAAACATCTTCAAATAAGGTCTAGTTCATTTTTTAGAAAATGTGAGTATTTTTGTTTAATTTTGTTTAAACGTAGGTAATTTTAAACAATTATTTTTCTCAGAAATGGCTCCAATTTTTTTTTCGCGTACGTAACAAAAGTCAGTAAAGGAAGATTGGTTCTAGTCCCATTTTTGGCGCAATCTCCATGTTTTCGAAAAGTGGAAAAAATTGAAATGAATAGCGTTTTTAGCAAGAATTAAATAGAAAATATGTGCGCATTGTTACTACCACCCATTATCACATTCACCCATTGTTGCCAGCACCCATTGACTGAGATGTGTTGATATGGACAGAAATTGCGTTATCATAATATTACCTAACCTTTACTAAAGGAAATGAAATTTTAAAAAAATCTCAAAAACTGCTTCAAAGGTTTTCTTTAAGTTTTTTCACGTATGTCGCAAAGAATAGTAAAGAAATGGTGCTGGTCCCATTTTCGACCCACTCTCTGTATTTTCAAAATTTGGAAAAAATCGAAATGGACAATTCGAATTTCCTGTGCTTAGTTTGACGCGCTGTCAGTTGGCAAGACGACAACAAGGCTGTTTCAAATTATATTCGAATGCTTTTCGTTCTTGCCGGTCGTAATGATCTAATGATATAGATAAAATTCTTACGAAAGGAAAAAGATGTAAGGAAGGTAATATATTTAACGTAGAACTAAGAAATACATTTGTTTAGTTTAAGCAGATCTGATCGCTTATTAAGGTATTCAAAAATTAACAGCTCTCTTCAACGTAATGAAGGTAAGTTTGTGTGAAATATTTTTTTCTGTATAATTTGCTGCTAATACAGTAACAGTTAAATTTATTAATATTTGTTTCGTTTATTAAAGTAAGATATGACTACTTTTCCTGGCTATCGCAAGAAATGCCGATATGCACCACAGGTGCTTCGTTTGAATTGAGTGAATTGGTTCTTTTCAAGTTACAACGGAGTATTTAGTAGAAATTGTAACTTCTGTCGTACTAAAAACAATCATATATCTCAATATTACGTAACTATTTCCAATAATGCGAGAAAGGATATGCTGTTGTAGCTCCTCTAGTTTTAATATATACACATAATACACAAAACCTTTGTAGAATCAATAAGACACCAACGACACAAAACCGCTTAAAAGTGCTACTAATGGAGTAAATTACCCTCTGACTTGCGGCAAACATATTTAAGACAAAGATATAGAATTCCGCAGATTATGATATAAACAAAAGACCAGGGGGACATACAAACCGCAAAACACGATATGATTGGTGCAACACATGTTACAATCATGCATTCGTAACTCTGAAACAATGTGCTCTAGGCCCATAAAATAACGTTCATTTTTTACTCATACGTTATAGCGTATTATTGCCTTCGATATTCAACTCGATATGCACTGCATAACTTACCTGGATAGAAAGGTTCGGTGTTACGAGGGAAATATGAAAACAGTTGAATGATTCTACATGTTCTCTTATGGAGAGAATTACGAAAGGGAATTATGGGGGAGAAATATGAAAACACAAACCGCGTCAAGTTAACATCTAGATAATTAGTAAATAAGTTAATCTGAATCAATAAAATTAGGTAATAGTAGTTTATGCAATTAGTTTATAATGTTAAGCTTTATTGCATGAGTACATGTTTTGAAAACGAGCGACGTTAGGAGCGAGTTTTCAAATTTGTACGAATGCAATAAAGCAACATTATAAACGAGTTGCATACGCTATTTTTTTGTATAACAGCATTATAAATTTACAAGAGAATCAAACTTAATTTCGCGAAACAACTTTCTTCTGACGTCTCGGGTGCTTGACATCCAACGCCCTCTGGAAATCAAATTCAAGATGGCATTGTTGACATCCGTGCGAGAAAACGGTGGTCGGCTGTTCCGTCTTCTTCTACCTCCCCACGATTCTCTCGCTACTATTGGCTGAATGTGTGATGACGTCATGTCGCGTTTAATAATGGCGATGACGTCATGTAGCGTGCGATAAAATACTGGATTATGCACGATTCGGGGTATCGAAAAGGGTCGTTTATAATGATGGTATACAAAAAATAATATTATGTATATACCCCGGGAGTTAACTGGTTCTAATAATCTTAGGCCCTCGGAGCAAAGGCCTTCGGGCATTTTGTAGCCGCTCGATTATTACCTACCTTGTGCATTAATAACTATTTAGTGTCCCAGATGGGGTTTTATATATGTTTGGTTTGTCGAAATCAGCAAAATGAGACCTTTTTTATCTTTGCACTTCTTTTATCGTAAGGTCTTCTGCGAATCTCACTGTATAGCACGGTTGGTCAGAAGCGTAGAGAATCGTGAACATTATATTACATTAAATTGGTTATTTAATCATTCGCGGAATTTAATTGCACGTGTGTTTTGCTTACAAATGCTTAACAGTTTTAAAATGGTTATCAGCGTACTGTATCGGCTGTAAATGATGTAACGCACAGTTTAGACCCTGGTCTTTCGAAATTGAATTCAAGAATGATCTATTTTCATCTTAAAACAATGATTTACCAAGTGAGGAATGTTCTAATGGACCCAAGCAGTGAATAAGAAAACGTCTACACAGCATATTAGAATCCTAGCACATATTTTGAGATAAACTATCTGGGGTCAATGAGGTATCTACCACAATAGTTTTAATTATAATGTTAATATGATTACATTTAGCCAAACACGTGTTTCGGGAACACGCTTCCCATCCTCAGTGGTTCTACAATTTAAGTACATAAACGAATTACACATGTATCAACATCAACCTAAATACAAAATCATATATCAATTAATGAACGATAAAATAATTATTTAAAATTAGTACTTACCCAAGGAACACAGATTAAAAACGTAAGTTCATAGAGAGTCGTGAAAATATGACGCCATTTTGTTCTTACGCTGTACGAATGCAGACTGCGGGAAGGTGAGGGAGGAAATGAAAGGATGGTAAAACTAGTCAATTAATAAATTTATGATGGGGCTGGATTTTACTATGGATTGTTCATTGAGGCATAAAAGGTTGAGATTTTTGCATAATTTTAAGATTTCTAAATTTCCCAAAATATTTAATTTGGTACCTTTCTTTTCGAAATGTAGACTTTTTAAATTTGTATCAGGGTCGAAAGAGTGATTATTTTGAATAAGGTGGTTGGCAAATGTGGAATGATCTTGTTTCAGTCTCCAGGATCTGGGTCTCTAGCCTACAGGAAAACTTCCTACCTGTTTGTCCCATATGTGCAGAATTGCAACTATTACATTTTAATATGTAGACTCCACTTTTTTCCTTCATGGGTACAGGGGGTTGTTGCTGGGAAATAAAGTTTGTAGTGTGTTGAGAGTTTTGTAAGCTACCTTAAAGTTATATTTATTAAATATATTTCCTATCTTTTTAGATATGGGACCTATATATGGTATGCTTACAAACTGTTTAATTTCAGTGGATAGATTTTGTGGGAAGGCCTTCTTAATTAATAATTTAATTTATTTTTGCTTGATACATTTTTTAATTATGGAGGGGTTATAACCGTTATTTTGTCCTTTTTTTAAAATTGTGTTCACTTCTTCATCAAATTCTAATTTTGACATGGGGACATTGAATAATCTGTGAATCCATGAATGGAAGACTGCAAATTTATGTTGATAACAATGGTTTGAGTTGTAGGGTATGATTAAATCTGTTCGGGTGGGTTTTATAAAAAGTTTAAAATGATGTCTATTGTATTTTATATAAATGGTTAAGTCTAGAAAGTTTAGGGTATGGTTCTGTTCTAATTCCATTTTAAAAGTTAAATTTGGGTGAAAAGAATTTAGGAAATCAAAAAATTGATTTAATTGTCTGGTTGTACCTGTCCAAAGGCAAATAATGTCATCGACATATCTAAAATAATAAATAATATTCTTTAGCAAGGGATTATTACTCTTAAATAAGTTATATTCAAAATGGTCCATAAAAATTTCAGCAAATAAAGGAGACATGTTAGAGCCCATAGCCAAACCTTCAGTTTGTTTGTAAATTGTGGTATTAAATTTAAAATATTTTATCTATTTTATTTCTTTTTATTTTACGTCAAAAAAAACAGTTATGTCCAATACATAAATCTAATAATTTAATTAAATCTATTTTTACATTAAAAGTGGATTTGGAATTCATGATATGTTTAATGTAAATATCTTGTACTTCAGAGGGTGGTATATTGGTGAACAAATTATTCACATCAAATGAAACTAATTTAGCATTGTTCGGTATTTCCAAATCTTTAATTTTCTGAATAAGATCAAAGGAGTTTAAACTTGGGGTTAAAATTAGTAATGGAGTTAAATATAGGAATGATACATTTACTCAAAGGTGAAATATAAGAATTACTAAAACTAACTACAGGTCTAACAGGTAAGTTTTCTTTGTGAAGTTTAACGAATCCATATAATCTGGGGCATTGGGGGTTCATAACTATTAAGGATTTTTTCTTCGGTTCAGGAAATAAAGTACTAGACATATTGGTATTTCTGACATTAACGTTGAATGGAGGAGTGGGGTCTTTATCTAGGGTAATGAACCTATTTTCATCTATGAAGGTTTGAAGTTTGTTGATATAGTCTAAATGATTCAATATGACTACTGTATTGCCTTTATCAGCTTTATTAATAATTAAACTGTTAGTTTTCACTTTCTCTTTTAATTTAAGTATAGAACTGTTGCTATGTTTGTTAGAATTATTAGGGATGGGTCTATTGATTTCATCAGAAAGAATTTTTGAACAATCAATAACTACAGAATTAAAAATCTTATTATCCTTTATCTTGCATAAAGCATCTTCAGTACAAATAGCTAATTTAGTTAGATCTTTGGTAGAATATTTTAATAAAGGGGCATATTTTAGGCATTTGGAAAGTAATTCAGCTTCTTCCTCACTAATTGAAACATCAGATAAGTTTTTAATTCTAGGGTAGAACGTCTGAGTGCAGTTAGAAGCGGTTGTGATTTTAGTGGATTTAAGTTGCTTACTTCTTAATTTATCTAATTTCCTGTTTAACTTTAAATTTTTTTGGCAATTTTCTAAGAAAAGAGTATCACGTATTTTGCGATCAAGGTTCAGAAACTCAAGTGGACAAAATAATTTTGCAAAATGAGTGTGAGCAACAAACAGGTAGTAAGCTAAAGCGTCGCTAATTGAATACCATTTAAAAATTTCGTGTTTAATCAATTTAAATTAAATTATTAATTAAGAAGGCCTTCCCATAAAATCTATCCACTGAAATTAAACAGTCAATCTATGTTACTTGGGTAAGTACTAATTTTAAACAATTATTTTATTGTTCATTAGTTGATATATGATTTTGTATTTAGGTTGATGTTGATACATGTTTAATTTGTTTATGTACTTAAATTGTAGAACCACTGAGGATGTGAAGAGTGTTCCCGAAACACGTGTTTGGGTAAATGTAATCATATTAAAATTATAATTAATACTATTGTGGTAGATACCTCATTGACCCCTGATAGTTTATCATGGAGTACCACAAAATCTCTGCTGCCACCACAGAACATATTTTGAGCATAGACGCATCATATTCTCGCGTAAGAAAATCAGCTACTCATACTTTAATATACTTACATAGCCTCCAGTTGCAAATGTATTGTTTTTTCGAGTCCTTTACAAAAGTATTTTTAGTTTCTATTGTAACATCTAAAGCGATGAATATGTTATCTTTCTTTCATAGGAAGAAATATAAGATGAAAATAGAATGTGAAGAACAAATAACACCAGAGGAAAAAACAACCTGAAATATAGCCAATTTAAGTGCACATCTCAAGAGAGAGAATCAGTGATTGTTACGTAGACAAAGAACAGATGGTCTCTTACATAATGTTTGGGTTCTATCCATTCGATCAGAATTTGCATCCGGGAGCTCAAGAATACGAGAAAGCCGTTTACGTACTCTAACATCTCTCTTTGAACTTCCGAAGAAGAAGATATTCATAGGTTTTCCGAAGGGCTGATTTGACTACAGATTTCCTGTTGACGATGTCGAGAAACAAATGAATATGAATACTTGGTTCAAATTGCTGTTCTGTTTATTTTCAAAGAAAACCTGAACAAAAAATCAGATAATAGTAATTTGCATAAAGGATGAGTTCAAGTCTAATTTAGTTCAGGTGACACTTCTGTAACATAAAATTTAAAAAATTCATCTCCTATTATTATTATTATTATTATTATTATTATTATTATTATTATTATTATTATTATTATTATTATTATTTGATGTTTCTTTTCTTACAAGACAGTCTTATGTTTGCAACTATTCGAATTAATATATATTTCACGTTCGTTAAGAATGACTTTATGAAGTTACTCTTCGAACTCACATGATATATTTAATATCAAGTGATGTTCGAAACTCTTTTTAAAGTTTCATCTTTCATCCAAAATCTCTGAAGTAGCATTAAGGTTCGACATGAGATAATTTTATATCACTCATACACAATATAATCCGGTGTGTTGTCAAACAGTCAAAATTCACAACCTGGAATCCTTTCAGCAATGGAACTGAATAAAATGAATAATATGAAAGAGAAAACATTTCATTTGATTCTCAACAAAGTGAGTCGGTAAAATGAACTACCATTCTTTAAAAGAAGAAAAAGTTTCCCTCTGCCTTGAAGACGTAACCGGGCGGCAGCCGGCCCTTAGTATTCCGGACTCCAGGTGCCAGATTCCTCATCCCACGCCTCTCCAGCAACAAAATCCTTCGCATTCCCAAAGCAACTCGTCGTCGTACGCTTTCTACAATTTCCCATTACCCGCCTTAAGCTCTAAGTCAAATATATTATCGCCTCCCATTATACGTAATCTGCAAGTAAAAAGGCAGAATTTTATTCATTTCCTTATGCAAAGTTGATAAGATCCCTTTTATGGCGGACTTTCTTATGCAGATGTACACGGGGCCCTTTAATTAAATTCCCTAACGAAGTATATTTTCTTTGAATTAAAGCGCGCCGGTCGAGGACGCCGCGAAATACCTTTAACGACGCTGCACCGCCGCCGGCAGCGCTGCCTGGTGTGGGGAGGCGGCGGCGTTTACGTCCCGGCGCCGGATTAGAGCAAGGCTACATAGGAAGCCGTTAGGAACGTAAAGCGTAATGGTGCACTGCGTTCGATTCGCCTTATTAATATTTTAATTCGTCTAAATTTATACACAAAGTAGTTATAGAAAGTTTTGAATTTTTTTTCTGAAAGTGATACGGTGACATTCTGTTCTTGCTAGAAATATAATACATTTCAGCGAAGAATCGGCTTAATCCGGTATATTAAATATTATTGTGTAAAAAGTGCTGTGATAGGAACAATCTTTGCAAATACGTTGAGAGAGATGTAGATTCCAATCAAAGAATAAATTAGAGGGATATAATACTGTTACATACGAAGATAGTTGGTCATACAAGTTCAACTTACAGGTTTGTGGATTGTATAATGTAAGTGAATTTTTATTCAATCTAGTGGTTCTTCTCATTTAGATTTTTAAATAAACAGCTCTTCCCCTTTCTTTCTGCCATAGTCATTTTACTTTCTCCCTACGGAGTACAGGAAATTTAGGGAAAAATCCTCTATCACGTGGTGAAGCCAGAATCCATCTTTTGTGGGTCCTTGATACCAAAAAATCGAATGACGTCAAAACGTCTGTGTGGTGCCTTTTCGTCTATGAATAACGCTAGTGGCTGAACTGTTCAGCCGATTTTTTCCAAAATTGATATTCCCCAGTTGATCTGGCTTATGTGGCGACACTTGAATTTGTAGCCGATATTTTGATTTTGGGGGGTACTTTACATGAAGCCTCTGGGACATTTTACAAATTTTCAAAAAAAATGCCTCCATTCTTTTTATTAAATTTTGTTGTTGGATAGTGTGAAGGACGTTTAAGAGAATGGTGCAGGTATCAGGTTCGTTAAAAACCCTGTTTTTTCGAAAATTGCAAAAGTTCAAAAGTTTTTCGGAGTCTTCTTACATCTAGAAGTAAGTATTAAAGATAGAGATTTTTTCCCTTAATGAAATCTGTTTCTTAAAGATAAAAAATTGAAATAAGGTCCTGTACAATATTTCGAAAATTTGAGTACTTTTCGCGTTATTTTGCATGAAGATACAGGAGGGAAAGTAAGTGCTTGTTTTAGCACCACTAGTTTTTTCGTAGAGGTAATACTGATAAATAGGTCGTATCGCCATCAGCTCGGAAATTTATAAACCACCTCTTTGTGTTACTTCCATTCAAGTGTTAATTAAGATATTTTGACGCTAATTTCGTATTTAGTATCCTCAAAAAAAATTATAAAATGAAATTCTTATGCGTCTCAATTTTGATAAGATTTAATAATAAAAACAGCAAAAACATGAGAAATCAGTTTTTTAATGTTTTATTTTCTCTTGTACTCCATAATGAGAGGGTTGAAATACTGGAGGAAAATGTCCATATTTTTACAGAAAACATGTTTTGTGATTCCCTGACACTGGAAAAACTGATTTTTTCTTTCTTCTCTAAATCGTATATTACTTTCTCCAATACATACTATTCTCAAAAAAAGTTTTGGAGCCCCCAATATAGAAAAAAATGTATTTTCTCGAAACACCTGTCCATCCGCCCGTCCTGCTTGTCTGATAAACAACACTAGCTACTAAACCGTTCTCGATTTCCTCGTACATGTCTCTGCAGCGTCTCTAACCGAGAGATCCTGGGATTCGAGTCCTCACAGTACCGAACTTTTGACACTAGCAAGAGAGCTATGTCGAATTCAGCCGCTGTCTGGGGGAGAATTCTAGAGGCCGATTGCTCTGATCGGTTCTTGGCGTTCCTGGCGGTTCCTGACGAATGCCGCAGCAGCACCCTAACAAATAGTCCACGGAACTCGCCAACTTTCTTCCTCACCCTTTCCTCTACTCGAACTCATTTGCATGTACTACACTATCACACATCGGGATGCCAGTTGAGAGCTTAAAGTGTGATCCGGCTGGAGCGGTGCTCTTCCGGGGAATATTCTTGGAGGGGGAATCCCTCGCAGACCACGTGTGCTTCGTCAGTAAACTGACAGGGTTAACATTGACGTTATCCCGAAGGATCTGGCACATCTTTTTCACACCTAATTCTAAATGCAGTATATGAACCTCTAGTTTCCATTACAACTGATCATTACGATATTTCTCAGAAACTTCATTCATCTGTTAATTGTGTTCAATTCTTGCAGTCCATTGTTTTATGAACGATTTGTAATTTTTGATAGTTTAAAATATGTAGTTTTGTATTTGTTTCGTTGAAAAGTGTTCATCTTAACTGTTAATAGTTTTGAGATTTCTGTTCTATCTGATAGTATGTGTAAGACAGTCGACATTAAGAAAGAAAGATTTTTGTCAACTTCATACACCTCTATGATATTGAGAGATGAGATTGATAAAAGCATGACATAAGATGATTTTTTGCCTCGGGTTTAAAAAAATAAGACATGCAAGAGTTTTACAAGGTTCATTTAAAAACAAAATTAAGAAACAATGGTATTTCAAACCCTCTACCTTAGAGTTTCGGGAAGTCTTTCTCTAGGGGAAATTGCGTCTCTTAAGATGATGCGATTTCTCCTTACGATTTGCCCTTGTACTTTGCATAAATATTCATCAAACTGAGCTATCAAAATCATAGAAGTATTTTTCCCATTCTTCCCTTATTAGGAAATAATAGTACAAAAACACAAATTATAGACCTTCGCGTAATTATGGATTTTAAGAAACAATTTTCCTTCTCCAAACAGAGGAACGGTCAGACGGACGGACGGACGAAGACTCTGACGAACAGATATACATACGGACGAACAACCGGACGGGCAGATATAGGCTTGGGGTCAATCGATGTTTAGGTATCAAAGACCAGCGGTGGATTCTGACTACACAACGTGTTACAGGAAGTGATTTACAACCTATAGGAATAAGATTTATCCACTTTTCTTTACCAGGGCCTAGCAATACGAGTTTTTATCGATCATTTCACTTATAAGATGCCCACCAATGAAAGGTAAGAACCACATCTGCCTCGTCAGAACAGAAGAATTTTTACCAGTACAATTTTATCGTTTTCGTTTTATCGTCGCGACGTGCACTGTTTCCTGAACAACCTGGGCCGAGAAAATTCCATATGAACATAATTTACAAAGGTGTCCTGTACAGTATTGTTTATGGAGAAACGAGGAAAGCAAGTGAAAATGGATCGTCTCTTTCTCAGTCCTAATCCTTCTTACCTAAAAATTAACTTATGATATCAGAACTGCCCTGTTGGTTGGAATGAAATTTCTAATAAACCAATATTTCAGGCCAAAAAGCTCGTTTGGCTACCACATATAGAAAAATTCTAACCTTTCATACGCTCATCAATAGTTTCACATAACGCTCACGTCGTACAACAAGCTACAATTCAAGAACAATATGCTGTTAAAATAATGGGTCATGCGAATGCCTTCTCTTTGAAACCCTACCTGCAATTTAACGAAGACCACTATTCGTCAACTCTGAACAAAAACACGCAAAATAGGAACCAGCTCCAGAGTCAAAATTTGACAAGCTACGTATAATTTCAACAGCTGCACACTTCAAGGGTGTTCATTTAATTAAATATCAAATTAATAGAGGTGTTACATTCATATGCCTAAGTTTGTTTTGTTGAGAGTTACTGCTTATTCTAAAAATTGTGGCTAATTTAAGAAATAAATGTTTTGCATTGTTGACCTGATATTCTGATTTCATTTTGTACTTATTTTTACACTTCTCTTTGTTACGCTTATTCGTATAGAGGGCCTTCATATCACGGGCGATGTGGCTTACTTTCTATTAAAACGTTTGTGTTTTTAGTGATATTAATTATTAAGATACTGTTTGGATTAAGATTTACTATTAATTATGTATTTATTTTCATTCGTGAAACAAATATCACTCGCGCTTTAGAATTTACAGATAAATTCCAAAGCACTCGTGATATTACATTTGAAAAAACACCGTTTTTCCCGCAGCATTACAATCCTTTTTCTCTACTGCCTAAGCAGTACACGACAGAGTAAAAATAATTCCAAACGAGACTCCTGATTCGATAACACTTCACTTTTCAACCGCGTCCAGCTGATCCAACGTCAGAAGTCTCTATATTTAATTAGGAATATAGTATTCAAGCGATCTAAACGTATTGTGATCCTCCATTGGAAGACGGCATTGAGATTATGGCAGGCTTTGCTGGTCATCAGCGCGACCAAGGACATAGGCGCCGGGCCTCTCACTAGCCGTCTTTCGTTGGCGCTAGCGGCAAGGTCGACAAAACGAAGATACCCTACTCATCCTTTGCTTTGTTGGTACGGTTGGACGACTCGGGAATCGGAAAACCACCAATTACTCCCCCTCAACCTGCCCCTTACTATTCTACTAGGACCGTAAGGCGGAAGTCTGATTGTCCACGGTTCTCACAATCAAAACAGTTCCTTATGTCTGGCATGTTTCTCAGAATGCATTCGAGTCGTGCGAAGTATTTCAGGCTCAATTGTAGGGTTGTTTATAAATAATAGTGTAAAAGCCCCTTTCCGATTGTTTGTTTTGTAAAGAAATGTCTTCCTACAACCTCAATAGTGAAGATGGAGACTTGTCTTCCTGAATAAAATCTGTTCTTCAAAGATGGATCTAACAATAAGGTTATGTCAAGTTTTCAAAAATCTAAGTTGTTTTTGCGTAATGCATTAAATATGGGAAATTTTAAACAATTATTTTCTCAAAAAATCTCCCAATATTGTCTTCACATTTTTGTCGGATAGAGCATTAGACCCTTAAAAATTGTCCAAGTCCTATTTTTGGTGAATTCTCGTTGTTTTCGAATAATGCAAACAAAAAATTAACATTGGAAAACTACATTTGTGTATATTTGTTTTATTTAAAGATCTCAGCGAAAACTCCTAACTAGCTCATTAACGATAAAAATAGGCAGTGACAGAACGAAAATAGTATTCACAACATTGTACACAGGGTTGGGCAAGATACTTTAAATTTATTATTTAAATACTTCGCCAAAATACTTCGAAAATAAGTAATTAAATATATACTAAAAATACATTTGGGTTCGAATAGCTAAATAAGTATTTAAAATACTTCAAATACTCAAAATACAGTAAATAATATAATTTTTTATTATTGTTTTTTATTACAACATTTTATTGCAATTATCAATTACAATAAATTACTAATTGATAGTCATACATTTCTGAACAGTAACTTATAAACCTAACTCACATAACCGTAATTTCCTTTTAAAGCGACCGGTTTTTCAAACAAACCACCGGGAGCAGTGGCTCAATACATCGGCTGATGTTACTGCAGTTCCTCTGACCGGAAGGTTCTAGGTTGGATTCCCGACGGCGCACCCCAGTTGAATCGGGCCTAAAACCTGGTCATAATCGCAAATGCAAGTAGATTTGCGTAAAAATGGGTATCAGTGGGTTTTTGAGGACGCTGAATTTGAATATCATAATGAAATTTCAACATTCAAAATGGCGGATCAACTCATTAAAAATAAACACAAGTGCATAAAAATATTCATATGGGATTCTGCAGATCACCGATTTTGAATATCATAATGAAATTTCAAAATTCAAAATGGCGGGTTCGAAATGGCTAACTCATAAAAATGAATCCAATATGTATAGAAATATTGATAGAATGGTTCCCGCGGTCGCTGATGTCGAATATTGTATTGAAATATCAAAATTCAAAGTTGAAGCTCGAAAGTGAAGGGATTGTGCGTAGAAATATGGTTATACGTAAAGTACTATTTTTGAAGTTGCTGAATACAAATATTGCAACGAAATTCAAAACAACTGCTTTAAAAATTATATTGGATTTAAAGGATAAAGAAATTTTTTAGAGGAAAATGTTATTTAAAAGAGGTTTTGTCTTCCTTGGTTCATTGATTTACTTAACGTATAAAAAGGGAACAATCGTTATGGTCGTAAAGAAGCAACTGCGCACGTTTTACTGTGCGCCGAAATCTCTACCCCCTTCCTTTTCTTTCCTACTCTATTTTTTAAACTGAATTATAAAAAAGGGGGTTTTTGGTAACATTTGATATATTAACTGTTCATATTAGCTCCACTAATTTTGTCTTCTTTGGAAAGAAACCTCTACAATTTGTCATTCATACTATAACTTAATTGCGTTAGAGACACTAATGGCAATTTATAATTTCATGTCTTATTCTAAATACACCGATATTGACGGAATATGTTGCCCAAAATCGAGACGATTTTAGAATATATGTGCAAATCCTAACTATCGTTAGGCATTTATATATTTTTTCATTCTTTTGACATAAAGGGAAAGAGGCAGTGAAAAGAGACACATAACGTAGGAAGTGGATTTACTAACGACTGGAGACTCCTGGGAGATCCAAACTGAGCATGAAGATCATGACACTGGAAAAAAAGATCACTTCGATGCGTCACTGCAAGTCAGATGCACGAGAAAGGAAATGCTTAAGAAAACATGCCGTCAAGGTCAAAAGGGCCGTCGAAAATGCAGTTGACACACATCTCCTTGTATCACGTCGCGAACAATTATTTACAAAAAAATATTTGAGGTAACTGTACTCACAAATACGATAATGTATAAGAAATGCCCGTAAAGTAAATATTGACATGAGAAATATTTCAAAAAATATTTTTGTTTAATTTAAAAAACAACAATAAAGAATACACTACAGTGGCATTTATGTCGTGTTATTAAGTCCATTTAGAACTATCCGTACAAAAATTTTAAAGAAAAAAATCTGGAGCCCTTTTCGAGAAAATTGCATTTTAACGTTTCTGAAAATGTGGGATTTCGAGCTATATACATTTACAATAGTAGTATAATTATATTATAAGCAATATTATAAGTTATGAGTGTATATTTATGCGTTACTCAATTGCCACCCATCTGTCGGGAATCAATGCTGTTCAGACCTAATTTTGTCGGCACTTATTTATAGAAAAATATATACTATTGAAAAAATGGTCAACTGCAGTTTGAGATAACATCATTAAGTTCACTTTTACACCCGTAGAATTCTTAGTCTTGGTTTTTGCGACAAGAAAATAAGAATCCTTAAAGTACACTAAAAATCTTAAAGTGCTCAGTGGCACGGATTAATATTGTTTAATCATTCCAAAATTTATGTCAGTAATTTTCTTATTTAAAATAATTATCAGACGAAGAATTCGAAAAAATATACCAAGAAAATAATTCCCTGTGGCGTCGAAGAAACTTCCGGGAATCTAGAGTTGAATCTTACTACGTAGCATTGCAGTAAAGTGGCTATAAAATAAAAAACGGCAGGTATGTGCCGCTAAATGTGTGTTATTCTAATTAAGGGCATTCTACTTGAAAAATACAAAAAAATATTGAAGCAAGAATACCCAGGACAAAAAATATAATCCACAATATACATGACTATCATTGTTATGCTCCATAGGTTAGTATTCAGCCCATAAAATAATTAAACTCTTTTTCTTAAAAATATACTTAACTTATAGACAAATAAGTCTTCAATTCGGAAACATGAAAAGAATCTACAGAAAAATAATGTAAACCGTTTTTTTATTTAACAAAAGTAGTCGACAAGAAGCAAATAATTCGCGTGTTTCGAGCAACGGTAACTTTACGAGACCGTGAGGACGACAAAAATGATTGAAATAACGTTCTGGAGCGAAAG
This sequence comes from Teleogryllus occipitalis, assembly GCA_011170035.1. Lineage (NCBI taxonomy): Eukaryota > Metazoa > Arthropoda > Insecta > Orthoptera > Gryllidae > Teleogryllus > Teleogryllus occipitalis. The sequence goes on along the minus strand of BLKR01001066.1, from coordinate 231,747 downwards.
CAGTGTGCTCCAATGTCTTCCAAACGAGATTTAATAAGTCAAAATTTCAAACGTGCACTTTGAACTTTGCCATTATGGCCGTTTTTGGCCCGATTCAACCAGTGTGCGGCGGCAGGATTTTCGACACTAGCTTGTGAGCTAGGTCGAATTCAGTCGCTGTCTGGAGGAGAATTTTAGCGGCGGGCTGCTCTGATCGGTAGTTTTCCGTGGTTTATTCGATCAACACCAGGCGAATACCGAAGCAGTACCCTAACAAACGGACTGTGCGCGATTTTTCCTTCCTCTTCCTTGTCCTATCCTCTCCCCTTACACTCACACCCTTACACTAACATGCACTACATATAGGCAATTTGCCATATAGGCAAATATTAATAAACAATACCGATAAAAAGGTATAGAATTAAAAATACATAACTAGTAGTGCTAGAGAATGGAACAGACTTTCTCGTATTAATTTTCTATTTTCTTTGATCCGGGCTAGTTTATCTGACTTGCAACATACTCTAGTAAACTGCCGTCTATCTCCGTCCAAAGTGAATTTTTTTTAACTTTCTCAATTCCTCATTTTCTTAATAGTAAAACAGAAATATTACTTTAAGTATATTAAAGAAGAGTAAAATCTCGTCCTAAATGACAATTTTCATTTAAAAATTTGGAGCCGCTATTAAGAAAAATAGTTTAAGCGTTACTATAAATGCGAAATTGAAGCTCTTTCCAACAGAATTTTTTTTTTTAATTTTCGGAAAACTTTATTTGAAGTAATTTAAAGCAATTTAATTCACAAATGAAATATTGCTTAGAAATTGCTGGAAATTAGTATATTAACGGCGTGAGAGATATTTAAAAAAATTACATTAGTGTAATTTTTGAAAAAAAAACAACAAAATAATACACCAAAATGAATTTTATATCATAATAAACAGTGCAATTAGCACTACTCGTTGGGAAAGTTGGAAGAAAAAATTGGAGCCGTTTTTGAGAAAATGACGCTTGAGCTGATTCTTTTGATTCCTTTGCACAATTTCAAGATGGCGGTCCGCGCTGCGCGGTGGCTCACTGAAGATTAAAGGAGCCTCTGCTTTCCTTTCTGTGTAGTATCTATTCTGTGACACAAACGCACATGTCGGGTGACCGGTCGGGAACTTGTCAAGGGCGGTGCCCCGCTGGTGGGAGAAACCTGGTGGTGGAAAACTCCGCTAGTCGACGGTAGGTCAGCGCCGGATTTCGCCATCCAGTGAGGGAAGATCTTCGCCACTTCCCGATGAAAAACATGCACTACATTTACGGGACTAATGACCTCAGTAGTTGGCGCAACCGGAATCAGTAATCAATCAATCTAACAAACCATCAGACAATAAACCTCTATTTGGCGAATGTAAAAAGGAAAAAGGTCGTTCAACTAGCGCGGATGAACGTAAACTAGTATTATAAGTATACCTTGGACATGTAGGCACTAAAAATGTCGAAAATGCGCAGGGAAATGGGCATTATGTTTTAATAATAATAAAATTGATGCTACATAACAGATGAACACAATTCTCTACTACTTAAAGGATGAACACAATTACCTTAAAAAAAAAATTTCTCTCATTGTCAAAATATATTGCTTTGGTAGATAATATTTCCTAAGGGTTGATGTGGAACTTTATACTTTGTTGGTTAAACTGGTAAAATGTTGGATATTCAAATTTTGAAAATGGCATGTTTGCGGCGTGGCACAATTCAGTGTTGAAATTCTTTGTTTTCATCTTTTGACTGCACTTGCTGATGAAGATTTGAATAGCTTTACTCACTTTTATCGCACATTCTTCATGAGTTGCAGTGTTTTATGTTGTAAGAAATATTTTTGCACACATTTTCATCACTTTTTCACAACACTGGCAACAAAAGAATCCAGTCCGCCGTGAATTTCCTCCATAAATTCACTCTATTAGGGATGCACTTTATGAAACTTGCTCTTTTGGCATTATAGCAAGCATGCTTAACAGCAACAGCAAATTTACTGATTTTCTAATTTCCTTGGTCTGGTCTGTCTTTAAGATCTATTTCCATTCTCTGGCCAGCTGCCATCTATTGTCCCTCAAAATATATTTTTTTTAATTTTCTCAACTTTTTGCTTTCCTAATAGTACAATCGAAATATTACTTCAAGAATATTGAAGTAGAGTAAAACCTCGTCCTAAATGGAAATTTTCATTGAAAAATTTGAGGATGTTTTTACGAAAATGGCGATAAAGCATTACTGTAAATGCGAAATTTAAAGCTATTTTCCACAGGAATCTATTGGATTTTCTTCATTTGAAGCCGTTGAACAGTGCAGGGGGGCAGATGGCTGACTTGGGCCTGGCGGGTGTCTACCTATGCCCGCAAGAAAAACCTTTAAAACACCAGCAATTCCCTCCTGTAAAGGGAATACCCGATTTGGGTCAAGGGTCAGCAAGTCCTGCTCTCTCCTTGCAGTGCTGACCCCAAGGTGAGAGCTTGGAGAGCAGCTAATGAGAGCAGAGCGAGGACGAGTCTCCGGTGCCTGAAAACGGGAGCATTAGGATGACGTAGGGCCAATCATCTACTCACTTATAGCAGATTCAGAGAAACTCAAATAGCCTCGGACAAGAAAGATAACTTAGACAACCGCGCACGGAATTGGACATGAATATTGGCATATGGAATATTACATCAATAACAATGAAGGAAGTGGAAATAGTAGAAGAGATGGAAAAGTACAATTTAAAGATTTTGGGTATTACTGAAGTTAAAAAGAACGGAGCAGGAGAGATTGAGTAGCATAAAGGGTATGTAATGAATGAGATATAGAGGACTGGGTATTAAAACAAGGGTAGTTGGGGGAGTAGGGATTATGGTGAATTCAGAAATTAATAAGAGAGTGATTAATTGGGAACCGGTAAGTGCAAGAATTATGAGAGTGGACATACAATTAAAGGAAAGAGTGACACTGGTGAGTATATATGCACACCCGAAGATAAAGATACAATAGAAAAGGAAATATTCTATTCCGAACTTCAGAGAGTAATAGAACAAACACAAGGGACGAATGACCATGTGGTGATAATGGGAGACTGGAATGCCCGAATAGGATTGGATGCGCGGAAAGGAAAGGGTAATATAGGGAGAAAACAAAGAATGATAATGGGAGGCGGGTGTGAGACTGTTGTATAGACAATCAACTGCTGATAGGAAATACGTGGTTTCCACACAAAAGAATACACAAATACACCTTTGAAACAAGAAGAAGCCAGATGATAGTTAAAACTATGATTGATTACTTTATATGTAAAGTAATCAATCATAGTTTTAACTATCATCTGGCTTCTTCTTGTTTACGGAGTCATTTCGATATGCAGTTATGGATAGTAGGGTGTACAGTAGTGCAGAATTAAGTACGGAACATAAATTGATGGTGATGAAAAACCGTATTAAAAGTCCACCTAGAGAACGATGAAATATTTTAAAATTAAAAGTGAAAAATTGAGAATGGAGGAAAATAAGAAAAGATATGAACAAGCAGTTGAAAAAAGACTGAAAACGAAACAGGGAGAGGTTAGGGAAGGAAACGAGGAAGAATGGAAGAAACTGAAGGACACGATGCTAGAAACAGCGTTTGAGGTATGTGGTAGGGAGAGAGTAAATACGCGTTTTAAAAGAACTAGATGGTCACAGCTGTGGAAATGAAATTTTCTACGCAGGATAGTGGAGAAAACATGAAGAGATCGAATAAGTAATCATAAAATGAGAGAGGAACTAAAAGTTACCCGCTACTCAAAGAAATGTAAAACAAGGCTCTGAAATAGTGCGGACATGTTATTAGAATGGCAGAGGCATAGAAAGCCGAAACAAATGATCGAAGCCAGGCCAGAGGGAAAGAGACCACCTGGAAGGCCAAAAGGAACATGGGACTCCCATATTTATACTAATAAAAGTGAATTCAACGACATGTAATCGACATCGATTCCTCAAAAATGAGTGTAAGAATAGATACGAAATATTTACAGGCTCTTCTTCAGAATTTGATGCAGTGTCCTAGCAAAGTTTGGTATAGATTAATACAGCAGAACTGCGAAAAATAAATAATTTAAATAATATGCTAGTAGATGCACCAGGGTCGTTATTTTTCGCCTGCCGCTAAGAGACTGTTTCCTTATATATTCCGCCAGAGGCCAGCAGCAATAGCAGCGGTAGAATCAAAGAGTAAGCATAGGGGGATGGCCGTGGGACCGATCTCCATGAAAGTTGGCACATCTATGTGTTTTCATGGAGGTTTTTATGCTGTTAATTTTTTGAAACAACGTCTGCCGGGTTCTGCTAGTACAGGTTATATGCTTAAGGAGTGGAGCTACACTAGGAGAGGTGAAGCGCAAGGCACAAGACAAAAAGGAGTATGTCAAATGGCTAATCCGACGCTGAGAGGCATCAGGGGAAGAAGAAGAAGAAGAAGAAGAAGAAGGACAATGCAATTAGCACTATCCACTGGAAGAAATTGAAGGAAAACTTTGGAGCAATTTTTTAGGAAATGGCGTTTTAACGTTGCTGAAAATGCGATATTTTGAGTTCATTTTCACAGAAAACTGGAATTTTCCAGAATATTTGTAAAACGTTTTTTAATGCAGATGTTCTCATGAACATAACAATGTAAAGAAATCACCTTGAATGTAAATATTACCGACGTGAGAGATAAGTCAAAAATTTTATATTTTTGTAATTTTTGAAAAAAAACTAAAGAATAAAGCAATATTGCGTTTATGTCTTCGTATAGAGTTTGTTTGTCACTAATTCTACCAAAAATTTAAAGAAAAAATTTGGAGCCGTTTTTGAGAAAATATTGTTTTCTTAATTTTTTAAAATTTCAAATATTGCACGCACTATTGCGCGGACACTACACACATTTTTGAAAAAATGTACCTGACCGTTACGAAAGAACTATTTATGGACAAGAAATTTTATTTGAAGGGAAAATCTGTCTTTAATTTTGTAGATAGGAAGACGCCGAAAAAATTCAAACTTTTGCAATTTTCGAAAATTCAGAGTTAACCGTGAAAATCGGTTCTATGTCATCTTTCTAAGTGTATTTTACTCTATTCTTACAAGAAATTTACAGAAAAAATTTGGAGTCATTTTTGAGAAAATTAGAAAAATGTTCGGGGAGCTTGATGTAAAGTACCTCCAAATTTTAAAGAATGTTTTTCAAAATGTCAAAGCTTCAACTAGAGCCAGATGGAGAGGGCTTCTTCAATTTGGAAAAGATCGTACGTGTGGTTTAGGCGCTAGTAGTGTTCACAAACGGACGGACAGATAGACGGACAGACGGGTAGACGGACACATGGGCAGACAGGCAGACGGGTGGCCGGTCGGACGTATTTTTAAACACATTTTCGTTATCAGGGAACCCCAAAACATGTTCCGTTGAAATCTCGAAATTGATTTTCCGCAGCATCACATAACTTTCTCTGTACTACATAATATTACTCCCGTTATACGTATATATACGAGAAAGTAATAACTGTTACTATTGGCTGTTTTCACATTTTGCAGATTTGCAAACTATTTTATGACCGACTGGAGAGATTGTTGTGGTCGTTATCTCCTCATTCTTAAATAAAATTTTAAAGAAAAAATATTTCTGAAAAAAGTCAGTGCAATAAATATTTTTTATCTCTTTAGCGTGTAGCTTACAATATGTACTTTGAAATAAAATAACCTCGGTTTTAATTTCATAAAATCTTCTTTGCATCATGTGGTCAGTTATCACCAGGAACGTAGAAAAACTCCATTTTAGTAAGTAATGGGAGTATTTTATTCGATGTGTTGCAAAATGAAATCGCCTCATGTTGGAAGTTTCCCGGAGTTGCCCATCTGCACATCCGCCCAGGATACACATCCGCCCTCCACGTTGCGAGCGGAAGCCCAAATTGAAGCGGCGGGGAATAAAACATGGAGGGGAAGCGCCTCATGTATTCATATTCTCATATAATTGTTCCCCAACTTGCTTCACACGGGACCGATCGACGACTGATTAATGATGGAAACAGACCACTCCCATGGAGAGTAATTATATTGGGCCGTGTGTAGAAAACTGAAGGATATCCTCACAAGTAAAAGATAGAAATATAAGAATTCGATTTCCAGTAGTTTCTTTACGTACGTACTACATTGTGTACCTTGTACTTAAACGATTTCCTCCAAGTAGAAACGAAACTGTATCAACAAGAAACTCTTGATTGTAGTTAAGAACTGTGGATGCTCCGATCGGTAAGTGAAATAGCAGCGCATTATTGACAGCTCACAGACCGTCGTCAGTGCATTTAGCGTGGGCGCTATTCATTTATCCATTTAGAACACATGAAAGCATTGTTTGAGAACGTAAAACAGTTGCGTACATAGAGAATATGGTCTAGCGTTACGTCGTGATTGTTGTGTGAAGAAAATGGAGTACAGAAATAATGTGCTTGAATTGAAAGTAATTGGTTGAATTGAAAGTAACATCGCGAGGGTGAAGTGAAGATTAATTCATTACCGAAGAAATATGCTGTGCACAGGTGATTTTAGAATAGTCCCAAAACACAATAATGAAAAGAACGAAGGATGGGACCATTGGGATAGTAAAATCAAAATACGAAAGAAAGTTCGAGATTTGATTCGAAAAACCTTCTGAAAAACTTAAATAGCATTAAGTCAAAATTGAAGGAAAAACTAACCAGAATGTGGTAGAAACCAAGCGCATTAAAATGTTAAATTGGGAGAGAAAACTAATGAAATCCGTGCAACATGAATCCAATCCTATAAAGGGAAAAAATGAAGGTGCCATGCAATTTGGTGTTGCAGAGAAAGGCAACAGAAAGACGTTAAAATCGCAAGCCCTTCGCTTAGTGTGCAATCGCATAGCGGCTGTCAAACAGATTGTTGCCAAAACGGAAATCGGCAACAGAATATGAAATTGATCGCAAAAGAACTGCAATGTTTGGTGTTGTTACAGCAGTGCCGCACAAGTAAAGGGCAACAAGAATATTACGAGAAAAGGATGATGCATCATGAGGAACATTGTTATTAATGAAAATAAGTCTTATTACTAACTAAAAAACATTATTACAGATTTTTTAGATTGGTATAAGACATGTAAAGGTTGCACATTTAAATTGTTTATACAACACTAATTTTTCTACGTACTTCTTTTTGTTAACGAAGAGCAAATTCATCAGTGGCATGGAGCTGCTGCACCGCCTTCCACTACTTCAACTGTTTCGAAGTCAGAATTGCCAAAGTGTTTGCAACGTTATGAATCACACACAGGTAAAAATTATGTTTGGAACATTTTCACGCCTCAAACGTACTGTAAGATAGGAAACCGACGATTCAATTGTCCAAAAGATGTTCGATTGTAACTCTCTTTTTCAAAAGTTTATTGTAATTCAGCTCAGCACCATGAGTAGGAGCCGGTGTGGCTCTATTGCGTTCCATTGTCACCAAGTAGCACAGCATTTGCTTTGATTCTTAATTTTCTATCATGTGAATTTGTCTATAATTATTTCATTGTCTCTAGTAGGAAACGTTTTCTTGCGCATTTACGCTGTCAACCACTGCATTAATACTTCGAGAGACCGTAGCCATATTGTGACGAAGGTCCGCCTCACGTCTTGAGGAACCCGTCCGTGATCAGGTGAAAATTACCTGGTGATTCTTTTCCCCATCAGGTCCGCCTTCTCTTACCTGAGTCAGGTGCCGGATAGCTCAAGAAACAGTGAGAGTCTGAAATAGGGGGCGGTGGATGGACGTTGCTACTTTACCAAATTAAAAAAATTATCTAGAAAGAATGTAAAATTTAATTAAAAAATCATAAATCCTGCACGTGAGCCCAGCGATATCATTTCCTTTCCCCTAATCCTTAATTCTAATACAATATAAACAAAAGAAAATCTTAAAAATTAAATTTACAGAAAAAATTAGGTTAAATGTTAATTTGAAAGAGCCAATGCGCGGCCAATACTTTCTATGAAAATTGTTATAATTTTCTTTTCTATCGAGCAAGAGTCTTTTCATTAACAATGCCTGAAGGGCGCAACGGAAGCCATTGCCTGGCACTCCACTGACATCACCATTTTGTCGAGGGCGACCACGCTTCACAGCTGCAGGGAATCCACTTTCTCCGGTCAACGGCCTTTCTCGTCTCAGAGGGAGCTAGTCAGGCATCACTCGGTCGGGCGTAGGGTCGGATCCTTTTGTAGGTACTCCGGGTCACTTCTTCCAAAACATACCAAATATACCCAAACTAACCCCGCTAAGACTCTCACAACACCCAACTCACAGAACCCGCATTAAAAATAAATTTCCTTTCCATACATTCCTAAATAAATTCTCAGATCTCGATCCAAAGTAGAAATATTGTGCAAAAATACCTCTACCACCCTAGTAGTCATGTAAGTTGTATTTTAAGATTATTTGTAAGATTATTGTAAATTAATTATAAGTAGCTATAAGCAACTGTAACAAATGTAGAGTGTGTTAACATTGATCTTTGTATTGTTCCATCCAAAAGAAAATAAATAAACAAAAAAATAAAAAAAACGTACTCCGGGCGTCATCTTCCACTCCCGCCAGGCGAGACGCAACAAGATCACGACAGCTCAGCACCAGTTGGCAGGTGCTCGAATCGCACGAGACTAATCGGATTTTAGTCTCTTCGATTACGTTAGAATCGCGTCGCGTAATTAAGAAATGCGCGCACGAATTAGTCTGGGTGTATTTGCCACACGTCGAACTTAGTGCGATCAAGTAGAGAGAATTTCCATAAAAAAAAAATTCATCGGCATGCAGCAGAGTATTCGAGGACTTAGAACTCTAATGAGAACAAATGTGGGCCGCAGGCACAAAGAAATCACAACTGTGCGTGACGAATTTGCCCTCCGCTCGGGACTAGCATGGACTCGCACAAACGTGGATTCTGTGACGTAGGCCTCAGAAGAAAATTCATTTCTTTACCAATTAAATATTCGGTATCGACACAATATCATTTCCAAGTTCTGCGATACCATTTAGATAGCCGGAATTTGGGTGTCAGCTTACACATATTTTCATTCTCTTAATGGATGACAGCGCAAGCCATCAAGTTTCTTTACTTTCACCAATAAATCTGTCTGCAAGCCATTACATGCTGTTTTTCAAAGCGATATAGCTCTTTACCATCACGATGAAGTGCAGGTAAGCGGGGATTCTAGTTTTTACCGCCCCTCCCCCTCCCCCCTACATGCACATCTTCCGTCATCGCGATAAAGGAGGAAAACTCGACCTTTTACTTTAAAACGAGTCTGCTACTAACCACGTTCATATTTCTTGAAGGATAACCTCAAATTTGAAATAAAAGTCATTTTAAGTAAAGGTAAGGAAGGATATTCTTCAGATTTGAAGTAAACGTTTTACACTATCTTTTACTTCTGAGTGTAGTAGATAGTTCAAGGACGAAGGATATTCTTATACTCAAAGTATAAGGTTTTCCTTGCAATGTATTTCCTTGTAATTCATTCCTTGAAGCACACGGGTTGAAGGATATCCTTCATATTTTGCAAGAATGACCTTATCCTTCTTTAAAAAGGGAAAGGGTAAAGGTTGCATAAACGTCTTTTTCTTCTTCTTCCCCTGATGCCTCTGTGACGGGTCAGCCATTTGACTTGTGCTTTGCGCTTCACCTCTTCTAGTGTAGCTCCGCTCCTTTGGCATATATCCTGTATACAGGCTTCCCGTATTCCTCTTGGCCTTCCAGGTGGTCTCTTTCCCTCTGGCCTGGCTTCGATCATTTGTTTCGGCTTTCTATGCCTCTGCCATTCTAATAACATGTCCGTATCACTCTAGAGCCTTGTTTTCCATTTCTTTGAGTAGCGGGTAACTTTTAGTTCCTCTCTCATTGTATTATTACTTATTCCATCTTTCCTTGTTTTCCCTATTATCCTGCATAGGAATTTCATTTCCACAGCTGTGACTCTACTTTCTGTTTTCGTATTATGTGGCATACTTTCAGTTATTATAACAGTATAGTAGTATATAAATATTGGTATAAATATATATACGGAATTATAATTTTGGAGTTTTGTTTTAGTGCTTACATTCTTTCTTAGTAAGGTCTTATTTATTTGAAAATACACAGAGTTTGATTTCTTCACTCTATTATTCAGTTCATCATTTTTTCCGTTTCCCGAAATTATTGTTGCAAGATACTCCTAACTTGATACTTGCTCAATGCTTTCCTCTCTCCACTTAATATTTATTTCTTCATTTTCTTTGCCTATACACATTACCTTGCTCTCATAGATGTTTATCTTCATATCCCTATCCTCCAGTGCATGCTCCCACTTAATTACCACATCTTGCAGCTCTCTTGGGTTTTCGGCGAGCAATAAAATATCATCCACATACATCAATGCTTGCATCCATACCGGTCTCATTTTCCAATTTCCAATTTCCATTTTTATTAGGCCTTTTGGTTTGTTTAATCATCTGATCCATAAAGATTATAAATAGTAGAGATCTCAATGAATCTCCCTATTTAACTCCTTTGCCCATTCTAAACTTCCCACTGAGTTGTCCATCTAGCCTTACAGTACCATGCACATTTATATAAATGCTTTTAATTATACTCATCATGTTGCTTCAAACATTTGCTTTCTTCAGTGCATCCCATAGTTCTTTCCTGGGTACTGTATAAATGCTGACTTCAAAACTATGAAAGCAGTGCATATTGTTTTCCACCTACTCAGTGTTTTTTTTTCAATTAAGGTTCTTAGAGTGTTAATATGGTATTGTGTTTGTCTGTATGGTAAGTTCTGTAAGGTAAAGGCCCCTTGCTCCTCTTCCAAATCTTCTTCTACCTCCGTCCTTAATTTTGCTGCCACTATCCTGGAGTACAATTTACTTATGCAGGATGACAAACAATCGTCCTGTAATTTTCACAGTTGACGGTGCTCCCCTTTTTTATGTACAGGCACTATTATATTTTCTTCCTATTCTCACGGTATTCTTTCTTCTCTCCATATCTGTTGACACAATGCTGTTCCTCACAATCCATGTCCTTACCGTTTTCCCAATATACTTTATAATTTCTGGTGATATTCCGTCCGGACCAGCTGCTTCCCTACTTGAATTCTTCTGGTTGCCTCTTCTACATCTCTTTCCATTATGGAATCCTCCTCCACTTCTGTTCCTCTCCCCTTGTCTCTCACTCACCAGGTTCGTTTCGCCTTCACCCTCTTTCCCATTTCCCAGTAGCTCATGGAGTTCTTGACTGTCAGTCTATTCCCTCCAGTCACCCGTGGTCATCCTATTATCATTAAAGATGCTTTCATATTACTTCCTCCAGTTTTCTAGTACTTCTATCTGTTCTGTTTTTAAGTTGTTACTTGGATTCCTTATGCTTGTGACCGTTTTGCTATGTTTCTATCTTTGTCCATTTACTCCCTGCCAAAAGTCTTTCTTGTTCTTAGGGTACTTTTCCTCCAATTCTGTTGCAAACATTTCCCATGCCTCCGCTTTTGCGTTTTTCACTTCTAGTTTTGCTCTCTTTCTACTTTCTACGTAATTTTCCCAATGTTCTTGCGTTCTTGAAACCATATATGCGGCATATGCTTTCTTTTTCGTCTTTTCCCATTCCTTGACCACCTCGTTGCACCATCTAGTTCTTTTAAAACGGGTATTTAGTCTCTTCCTACCACTTACCTCAATCGTTGCTTCTAGCATCGTTTCCTTCAGTTTCTTCCATTCTTCCTCGATTCCTTTCTTAATCTCTTCCTGTTTCGTTTTCAGTCTTTCTTCAATTGCTTGTTTATATCTTTTCTTATTTTCCTCCATTCTCAATTTTTCACTTTTAATTTTAAAATATTTCATGCATTGTTCTCTAGGTGGACTTTTAATATGGTTTTTCATCACCATCAATATATGTTCAGTGTTGAATTCTGCACTTCTATACACCCTAATATCCGTAACTGCATATCGAAGTGACTCAGAGTAAAGTAATCAATCATAGTTTTAACTATCATCTGGCTTCTTCTTGTTTCAAAAGTGTATTTGTGTATTTTTTGTGTGGAAACCACGTATTTCCTATCAGCAGTTGATTATTTTTACAACAGCCTATTATCCGGTCCCTATGATCATTCCTTGTTTTCTCCACTCCATATTTCCCTATACTATCATTTCCTTTCCGCGCATCCAATCCTATTCGGGCATTCCAGTCTCCCATTACCACCACATGATCACTCGTTCCTTGTGTTTGTTCTATTACTCTCTGAAGTTCGGAATAGAATATTTCTTTTTTCTATGGTATCTTTATCTTCGGGTTGTGCATATATACTCACCAGTGTCACTCTTTCCTTTAATTGTATGTCCACTCTCATAATTCTTGCACTTACCTGTTTTCAATTAATCACTCTCTTATTAATTTCCGAGGTCACGATAATACCCACTCCCTCAACTGCCCTTGTTTTAATATCCACTCCGCTATATTTAATTCATTACATACCCTTTATGCAACTCAACCTCTCCTGCTTTCTTCTTTTTAAATTCACTAATACCCCAAATCTTTAAATTGTACTTTTCTTTCTGTCCTACAATTTCCACTTCCTTTCCTGTTATTGATGCAATATTATTGTATAAACATATGGCCCATAACTTGAAAGTAAATATGAGGTCAAATTGTTGATTTCTCGACTTCCAAGAATTTTGAAAAAAAATCGATATTAAAAATCTTAATTGGACCGATTTTTCCATTCGAATATTTGAAATTCTCCTTTTGAAAAATATTTTCCCGTCAATTGTACTTCTTACATTTTGTACATAACATATTCTAGAATAGCTTTAATCATTACAACAATATTTTTATATGATTGTCATTTAACGATTAAGTTCGTAAAATTCGAGCATCTACAGTTAATGCGAAGGTTCGTGTCTTTCTCGTGCAGTCCTTGTCGGTCTACTTCACCGTGAGAACCAGAAATGTCCGTGACTTGCTGCGGCTGGCGAGAACGAATGCTACACCGCCGAAAGGGTACGTTGACCCTTCCAGATGATTGTGACTTTCTGGTGTTTGGTTACAATTTGACACCCGTTCATTGCTGACTTGTTCAGTGGGTTTTTTTCGCGACTGAAGACGTCTTCCTTATTCCGATGAACGGTGGGAAAAGGTAATGATTTTCATGAATGAATTAAGGTGATTATTTTTCTGTCATCATTATTTTAGTTACTTCAGCTACTAATTTGGAAATAATGCAAAGAATTGTGTGCTGTTGTAGCTCCACCAATTTTCTTTATTCTAGCTACATATTGGTTTAACGCAAACTTTCTTCAATTGGTGGAATGAGGAAAACAAATAGGGAGTACCACAGCCCAACGTTTGTGAAATGAATGCGGATCATTTTTGGATTACTCCCCGGCCAGGACCGATGACAGGATTTCGCAAAGAGGAGCGAGAGTCAAATACTTGTTCTCTTAGAGAACAGAGTGTACCAGAGGTTTTCGAGATACTTTTGATTTGAGAATCACTTGAGATTCGTATTCGATAAAAATTAATATTCGTCGCATCTCTGCTTTAAAGCCGAGACGCGACCGCACGGAAGCTCTCGTCCCTCAAGCAACTTCCCGGGCGTGGGGCGTTTTTCTCGCTTCGACGCTCTCCCACCTAATGGATGCGCTGATTCCCTCTATATATATGCAAAGCACGTGTAAATTTATAAACGGAAGTTTAATGGATTAATCCAGAGCGCCGCGGCCTCGGCGAGGCAGCTGAGCCGGCGCAGCGCGGGGGGCGTGGCGTGCGGCTTCGCTGGCGATAGCGTCCGCAGGCGAAGGCGCGCCAGTGCCGCCGGTAGCGGTTGCTGGGGCGGCGGAGGGGCGGGCTCGGAAGCGGTGGCAGTCGCGGAGGTGGTGAGGATGCGGGTACAGTGGCTCAAAGCAAAATCAAAGGTGCACTTTTACCGCTTGCGCGGAAATTCCAAGCAAGCGTCACAACTAAATTATACAAATATGTTGTTTGTAAAAATAAAAACTAGTGGAAAACCCTTCGAAATGTACCGGGAGAGGTTGCTTAGGGTATCAACTGATGTCACTGTAGTGCCTCTGATCGGGAGGTCGTAGGTGCGAGTCTCGACGATGGCAAGATTTTCGACACTAGTTTGTCAGCTGCGTCGAATTCTGTCCCTGTCTGGAGGAGAATTCTAACAGTCGGCTGCTCTGATCGGTATTTTCCGTGGTCTGCGATCAACGCCAGGAGAATGGTGGAGCTGCACCCTTCCAAAAGGGCCACGGGCCGTACGCGATTTTTCCTTCCTCTTCCTTGTCCTATCCTCACTCCTTAATTACAAACACTTACACTACCATGAACTACACTACCACATACTTGTATGCCGGGAGACCGGTCAGGAGCTTAGAGCTTATCCCGTCTTGGGCGCTGTCTCGCTGGTGGGAGATACCTGGTTGGGGAAAACACTGCTAGCCGACGGTAGGTCGGTGCCGGATCACACATTCAGGGGGAAGACTATCGCCACATCCCGAAGAAAAAGCACGCACTTCACTTACGGGACTATTGACCGCTGACTAGTTAACGCGCCAGGAATCACTAACAACCAAACAACAATCCGCCTAAATTTAACGGTAACTAAGAAGAAATCCACCAAAATTATTGTTTTATAAACTCAAGAATTATAAATGGGTTTCTTGTTTTCCAATCTATATTGCTTTTGCCCCAAACATGATTAACGCGTATTTCAGAATAAATGAAAATACGTCTGGTTTCCATAAATTTGTCTACATTACACCAACCAATGTGTTCTGTGCATCTTAACAATTCGTGAGAGAAGTGACTCAGTGTATCAACTGATGTCACTGTAGTGCCTCTGACCGGGAGGCCCTAGGTTCGAGTCCCGACGACGGCAGGATTTTCGACACTAGCTTTTCAGCTAGGTCGAATTCAGTCGCTGTCTAGAGGAGAAGTTTAGTGCCCGGCTGCTCCGACCGGTAGTTTTTCGTGGTTTCTCCGATCAACACCAGGCGAATGCCGGAGCAGTACTCTAAAAAACGGGACACGGACAGCGTGCTATCCCTTACACACACATGTCGGGAGTCCGGTCAGGGGCTTAGAACTTGTCCCGGCTGAGGGCGGTGCCCCGCTGATGGAAGATACCTGGTTGTGGAAAACTCGCTAGTCGACGGTAGGTCGGCGCCGGATCTCGCCATCCAGGGAGGTGAAGATCACCGCCACCTCCTGATAAAAGACATGCACTACACTTTCTAGACTAATAACCTCAGTAGTTGATGCGCCCGGAATCACTAACAATCAATCAATCAATCAATCAATCAGTCAGTCATTAACGGTTCGTGAAGCAATGCCTCACGAACATTATCGTCAGTAAAATACTCTACGGGAAAATGAACCAATAAGCAAATTGTTTGGCGAGATAGTTCATACATATTGTGGTCGAAAATTCTGTTGCAAAGCTTCAGATGGATTCACATACTTGTTATTTAAAAAAGTAGAGGTCTCATCCTGAATAAGATATCCATTTTTTGTTGTGATGTGCAAGTTTACATAATAGTGGCCTATGTAAAGATAACTATTACCTCATATCTATAGACTTACTTGTCTGTACCAAGTGATGAAACTTCGACCGATTGCAACTCATTGAACAAAATAATGAATATGTCGTTCATTCTATAAATTTTACGATTTTATTAAAATTTAGTGAACATACTATAAAAATGAGAAAAATTGCAAGTTATAACACAATTAGGCCCATGAATCTTTATTTAAAAAATCACATAATTTGGTTTAGTAGAAATTTCAAACTGCTTTCTCAAAGAAATCCCTGAGTATTTAAAATATAAAGATAAAACAACGAGGTCTTAGAAGAGGTAGAAGGAACGAAGTGAAAGGAATGAACGGGTATTGGAAAGAAAGGAAGAGAAAACATGTAAGGGGGAAGAATTAATATTGATAGAGCTTACCTTAACAAGAAAAGGAACAAAACATTAATGAAATGGATTTCATTAAATCTGTTTTTAGTTTATTTTCATTCCGAGTTTATTTATAGGGGTAGATGTCTCAATGTTTCTTGTCGCAATACAAAATGAAGTACAAAAACAAATTGTTTATGTGTTTTGATTTCATGTAGTTTAATTTTTTTAAATGTAATTTGTTCTTTCTTGTGTACTAGATAGAGTTAATGCTGCAAAAATCGAACCCGAGATTTCAGGGTATTTGTTCTTTTATGAATGTATGGTTGGCTTTATTTCTTTCCATTAGCTGCAAATAATTGCCTTTCAGAAGTTTGCTATTTGGTCATAATTCATAGCTATGGTTCCATTGCGTAAAGTATTAAATAGCCCACTGTCCTTCTCGTAACGTTTCGCATTTTATTGTAACAGGTTTTACCCATTGATATTACTGGAATTTTTTTTTCGGGTTTACATTTCAAAGTAGTATGAGGTCGCAACTGGACACATTTTGGAGCAATGTGAGGCGGCCGTTTGCTGACCCATTTTGGACTAAACTATGCCACTTTGGAAGCTGAGCCTGCAGTTCGACCCGTTTGGAAGCAGGGTGCGCTAGTGGTGGCGCTGGCGTCAGCGACGGCAGGGAGAGAGGTGGCGTTGGCGAGGGCGAGAGTAGAGGGCTGTGGCGGAGACGGAGGCCTCTCCTGCACAATCTAAATGCCGATTGAATTAAAGCCGTTCGGAGGGCGTAATGAAGAAACTTTCTGAAAACAATTAGGTCTTAAAATCTTTCACGACATTTTTACACCCCGTGGCGCTCTAAGAACGACGCGGGGTTTGCGGATGGTGGGAGGTCCCAGAAATCCATAAATTAACGGTTTCTGCTGCTCACTGCTCCTTCATCTTGCTTCCCCTTCTTGAGATATTGAACCAGAAGCAAAAAACATCTAAAAATTCTAGAGAAACTTCTAATAATTTCAATGTTTGGGAGAACTGAAATTTCAACTCATAACCGGGATTTAGTTTTGATTTACACACATTTCGGGCTCCTGTTTTAATAATAATCGAATCGGGCACAGGTAGAACAAATGGATAGATATCCTGAATGATGAATTTTGTCCAAGATGTATCAAAACAGATGACTCAGAACTTCATCTTGTAAACGCTTAATGCTGCACATTCTTTGGGTACAATTTGCATATCCCATCATACTTGTACTTTTTTGTAGGAGACCTGCATATAAACTAAACATGGGTTCGTAGAACGAATGACCAATCTCTTCTTTTCTAAGGGAAAGCAGCAATGACCTTAATGAAGGACACGTTAGACAAACAGATAGAAATCCTCAATGATGAATTGTGTCCAAGGTGAGGTATCAAAACAGATGACGCACTCAGTTGCATTCGTTATAAAGTAGTTTTATCCATATTTTGGTTCAACTACTCCAATTTTTTTCTTTAAATTTCCTCCACATATGTAATAAGGGGCGATAAAAATATGGTGCTAGTCTCATTTTCGGGTATTGGTCGATTTTTCGAAAATTGCAAAAAGTTAACATTTCAAAACTACATAGACAAGTCTGTTGTAAGAAATGAACTCTTTAAAAGAGATCATGTACACTTTTTTTTAAAAACGAGTAGATTTTCGTAATTTGCGCTTGAAATTTACGCAATTTATAAAAATAATATTTTTTCAAAAACTGCTCCAAATTTTAAAAAGAATTCCACGCGTAGAAGAAGGGCTGCCTAAAAGAACAGCGCACATCTAATTTTCATTGAGCTTTCCGTATTTTCGAAAATTGCAAAAACTAACATTTGAAAACTACAAAATTAAAGATAGATTTTTGTCTTAACAAAATCAGTGCAGTAAAAAGGTCACGGACATTCGTTTAAAAAAACTAGTAGTTTTCGCGAAATATCTGCTTGAAATTAATGAATTATATATAGGTGTCCCACCGAGTAAAAGCCACGAGAAAAATCCTTGGAGAACAGGAATGTATCCAAAGTATATAAAAATAGTTAATTTAATTTTAATTATATTTACTATTGAAAATATCGATACTAATTGTATTTTTACTCTATTCTATCACTTATATTCTCACTGTATTGATGTATTTCTTTCAAGCAATTCACAAAGTTTAATTGAAATTTGCGCAACAATTCCGCAATGGATATTTGAGAATTTCATTGTTTACCGGCAAAATAATGGCGGCGATAAGATAAAGCTGTTTTATTTACAGTCGAGCTTGTGTTTACAAATTAGCCTTTTAGAAATGATTCGAAACCTATTTGATAATACATATTTTTTGTCCGTATTGCGAGATATACAACATACATATTGTCACTGAACGAAAGGTCATTTATCCATGCGTATTTCACCACATCACGAGCAAAACATTCCGTATTACAATCTTACAAAATTTCAACGGGTATAAAACAATACACAAGAACGTCTATTATCTATTTCTTTAATTTTTATAAAAATAGGTTGTTTTTTTTGGGTAAAATTTTTCAGAGTTGAAAATTAAACAAAGGTTTTCAAAACTTAACGATTTATTTTATATTTTTACGTAATAAACTCGATGCTGTTTCTCGGCTACAGAACGTTAAAGGGTTCATTTTACTATATTAAATGTTTATCATATTAGATGAGTTTGGCCACAGACACTAGTTTATAAACACCGAATCACATTAATATAAACTTTAAAGTTTTATTTTCCTATGCTTCGTTTGAGGCGGTGTCAATAGACAATAAGGTGGTAATAAATTAACTTAATTTTATAAATCGTAGAACAGTAGTAATTTAATTAGTTTATTAGTCTTAGAGTTGTTCTTTATCAACTGTGTATGATGGACTATGACTAACCCATAAACAAGTTGAAATATGAATACAGATAGAAATAAGCATTTTTGCCTAGAATTGAAAAAATATTCGCCAAGCATATATGTCAAACGAATTGCACATAGTTTTGACGTTGCGCTGCTCGTTTCTGTGTAAATTGCTGCGAATACTGTAACAGTCAAATTTATTCCTGTTTGTTTCATTTGTAAAAGTAAGAAATTATTGCTGTTCCTGATTATCGAATTGAGTGCAGATCTTCATCACAGGCGGTTTGTTTGAATTGGAGGCTTTCAAAAAAGTAGCTGTGGTATTAGAAGCTCAGAAATTGCAATATTTGAATATTAAGTAACTGTTTCCAATAATGTGAGAAACTATGATGTTGTTGACACACTAGTTTTTATTGAAACTATTGACCCCTAAGAAAGATCAAGTCCCCCAGAGACCCGATATCGATCACTTTAGGTACGGCTAATTTAGCGTATTGCCTGAACCAATGGGAGATGCCACAATGGCCTACTTCTGCGACTCCTTCACACAGTGGGCCCGATGAGGTGGAATTAAGATTACATGATAAGCGATGTTTTGAAACTGAACGTAAAGATGGAGTAGATGGTGGTATGAGAGCCAGAGAAATTCCCTCAGAAAACACGACACTAACTAGTTCCGTCTACTACATTCCACAAGGATCGAGCTAGATGTGAGTTTTGTACCGAGGAATGAAAGTGAAAACCTCTGACTGTTATGGTATTGTTTTCACTTCCTCTTTGGACAGCAGATAAGATTTAGAAGTTGTAGTCACAGGAACTCTGCCTCTTTTGGAAAATATATTAATTAAGTTTATTCAATATTTTAACAATAGAAACCTAGGTTATATAATAAATATTAATTTGTATGTTATCACTAAAGTTTGAATCTGCCTTACTCCCGAATTAGCGGATTAATGTCTGCATTTTCATAATAGAGGAATAAACTCCGATGAATAAACTGTTTCGAACCATACGTCCTACTTTTGAGGATGAAGTTGAAATTAGGTAACACGAGATGTCAGGGTTGGTGAAATTTAATAATAATAATAATAATAATAATAATAATAATAATAATAATAGCCGAGATCGTTAAGGCAGCAGTGCAGCAGTTTTTAAATTTTATTTAATCAGATCAGTGGTATTAGTACTTTACAAGTGAGTATTTGTTTTATTTATGTACTATAATAGATAGTGGCTCCAAGATAGGAGTAACTGTAAATTTGCACACTATCATAACCTCATAAAATCGCGGATTCCACTCCCTCCTCGGGCATGGTTGTATTGTATGTCTCTGTATGTTTGTGTATGTCTATTACATCATCCATCATCAATCATCATAACTTTACCCCATCCCCCAGGGTTAACAACCCTGGGGTGTAAAAATGAAATCTGCATTAAATTGCAGGATTCCCCCATATTGAAAGTAACATGCACCTATCCCGATATTTCAGTCTGAGCTGATGATCCGGTCATCTACATTCATAGAACTATATCCACTCGTCTGCTTGAAGTGCGAATTATCCGGACACTCCTAACATTAACCATAGATAGGAATTAAATCGTGAATATAAGAAAATTTCTTTGTGGCATCTAAAACTGGTTTTATTTATAGTTAGACTTATCTTAATGATAGCTGAACTTACTATCGGCTACTAAACTGGTATTATCTTTTTGGTATGAATAAATAGGGAAATTTGCGCTTTCTATTTCGCCTCGGGATCTTTTCTTCTTTTCTTTTCTTCAACAACTTCCAGATTCTTGTGCGTGAAGAAGGAAATTTCGTTATTGCTCACGAAATGACTTCCAGTTTTATGTCCGGATATTAAAATCCAGTAATTCTCTGCAGTTGTTCCTTCTTTTTCTCGTCCATCTCTTGAAGGGTCGTTTAGAGTATATGTTCTAAAGTTGTCCAGAAGGTTGAAATTATAAACGTACACTGTGAGACGGCTTTTGCATTTTCTTTGCATTTTCCCACGAGAGCATTTTTCTGAGTACAAAATCATGTACTTTTATTTTTATTATTTGTACATTTTTTAAAGTTAGCCTGTGTTTATGGGTAAATAAGAAACTCCAGATGTCAACGAATAATGAACTGTGAGCAATAGGGAGGATGACGTAACATATGAAACACTCCGTAGCTGAACCCTTGCGATTACTTCGCACAAGAGAAAGAACTGTAGAAAAGTTACAACATAAATGTACAACATGTTCTCTACGGAAAATTGTCCCGCCCCCTAAAAATTCACGTCGTTCAGTATTTATTCTCTAAGACTAATGAAATAAGGGAGGTTTGCAAATTCTGGAGAAATACAATCACTATTTATTACGAACAAAGAGGTAAAAATGATTCTGAAAATGTAAATACTTTTTATCTTTCAAAATCTGTTCACGTATGATGCGGACAATTGCAAGAAATTGTACTATTCACTGTATTTTCAAAAGGTAATGCATCACAAGTAATTTAAATTACTGAATTTTATTTGTAAAAGGACACGTTGTAAACGATTTCTACACATGTATATATGATCTCTGACCTTTTCATTTAAAAAACACAAACTTTCGAAGCTAAAAACTCGCTTTCTTCAACCAGCTAACTATAACCTCATACTTACTTACGCTTGCCAGCGCTCAAAATATTCTCATTGCAATTTCACCGATTGACCTATTCATCAAATGACCGCATACAAGCGTTTACTCGATTAAGTTTAAGATATCACTTGCATTTAGTGTTTATACAACAAAAACGGTTTAACGATAGCAAGCGATAACACATCTGGGGCCTAGTATAATTAATTAAATCCAAAACCTTTAAGTTTGAATAGATAGCTCAAATTTCTTTCTAAGCGAAAACCTTTAATGTTTTATATATATATATATATATATATATATATATATATATATATATGTTGGGATTATATATTGAATTATATTTATCTAATCGTAATTTCATTTCATATTTTAAAACGATTCTTTCAGATTAGAGAAAGGGATGTGAGATGAGAATGCAGTGTTCACGGATTACAATCGCTTGTCTGATATCTGAAAATTATCTAATGAAGGGATAGAAGTTTCCATTGTAAAGTAAAATATCACAGAAGAAAACCCTTTCACATAAATTTGTATAAACAAGCGTTCTATTTTGGGTTTACTTTTTCTCATAAGTTTACTTTCAATCGTAATAATATCATCTTTGTCTTCTCCTAAGGCAAAAGTCTCATGGAAATGACGTGCGACTACCGATTGAAACATGATCGAAATCAAGTATTCAATAAAATCCTCTCACAAATAAATTGATTCTTAACCTGTTCAGTTTAATGTCATCATAAAGTCAACCAGAGGTGCTACAACAGTTCATACTTTCTCGCATTATTGAAAACGGTTACATAGTTTCACCATTTATGCCCTACTAACAACTCTGCTATAATGAGAAGTCCGATTCAATCAATTCAAACGTGCGCCTGCGGTGCCTATTTGCATTTCCTTCGACAGTCAAGTACAGTAGTCAATCCTGACTTTTGTAAGTGAAACAAACATGAATAAATAAAACAGTTAACGAAAAGAATTGTGCTCTTATGTAGTTGAAGGAAGACTCCGAAAAAGTTTCGAATTATTGCTATTTTCAAAAATTGCAAAGTGCAACGAAAATGCGATCTATATGCGTCTTTTGCTCTATCAGAGAGAAAATTTAAAGAAAAAAATGAATCCGTTTTTGAGAAAATTTTAAGAATGTTGGTTAGGCTTCATGTAAGGTACTCCAAAAAATCAAGATATCTATTTCAAATTCAAATGGCTGTGACACCCGTCAGATTGGTTGGGTAATAACAGTGTCGGTGAAAATCTTGCTTGCACTTCAGCCGCTAGAATTGTTCACCGACAGACGAATCAACAGATGAACAGACGTTTTGCCGTCAATCGATTTTTCGGTATCGCGGGCTCACCAAAAATAAATTCTGACTGCACAACGTATTAAGGAAGTAATTGACTACAGATAGGAACAAGATTTTTAACATTTTCGTTGACAACAGGAGTTTTTCTGTTGAAAATTCGTTGTTTTTTCTCGCAGCATTATAATCTGCGTAAGCAGTAGGGAGAAAGGAAACTCATGGCGCTACACAATGACATAGACTTCTCCATTCACTTTTGCTCCATCTTCTACTTTTTAGCTGCCATCGTCGGTGACTAAAACTTTTCTTTCATGTTTCTTCAAGTTGTCGGACACCAAATAGTAGAATGGAAATATTATTTTAAGAATATTATTTAAGGATAAAATATAGTTCCATATGCACATTTTCATTTAAAAAATGGAGCAGTTTTTAAGAAAATTTCGTATAAGCATTTTGAAAATTTTGAAAATGCGAAAAATGTTGTTTTTAATATTTTTGAAGATTTCTCATATTTCACTCAAAATTACGGGAAGACTACTTATATTTTTTAAATGTACATAACATTAATTTACGAACTAATTATTGAGAATTAATTGCATTTGAAGGGAAAATCATTATCTGAAATATTGTGATTGTAGCAACTCGCCGAAATATTTTCAAACTTTTGCGAGTTTCTAAAGTTCAAAGTTAACAGTGAAAATCGGACCTATATTACCTTTAAAAGTGTATGCCTCTCTGTTCTTACAAGAAATGTATACACAAAATTGATGCCATTTTTGAGAAATTTTGAAAAGTTCCAGGGGCTTCAAGTGAAGTACTCCTAACATTTGAAGAATGAGTTTCGAAAGCGCAGAGGTTGGAGTGAGGTCAGATCAACTGAGGAATACTCATTTTGGAAACAATCTTTCGCGTTAATCTTTTTGACGGACGACAGCATGACGAACAGACAGAAAGACGGACGGACTGTTTTGAAGAAAAAAGACCAACACTTTTTCGATATCGAGGGACCCCTAAACTTGTATTAAATTGTATTATTAAAAAATCGAAATTGATTTTCCGTAGCATTACAAACCTTTATCTATACAACAGATATTACACTGTACAGATTAATGATATTACGTTCATATACGAAATAGTAAAATTAATGTACTTTTGCGAAATATATAATATGGCATTAAGATCGAAGATTTTTTGTTGTACAGAATCAGAAACTCAGTTTGTTTTTCTATGTCCCATGCATTTATGTGTGCAATATATTCAACGGAATATGGATGATTTGGGAATTAATATTGGTTACAAAGGCAATTGTTTCTGTTTATTCTGCAAAATTAGAAGTGGAAACTGATATATTGGAAATGACGTCCAAGGGAAACACTGTAAACATGCTATTAATTTTGTTTACATTAATTTAGAAAGCCTTCAGTAACTATCACTGTGAGTAATCCCAATGATGCATCAATGTAAATACAGTTATCTATGTCATTATTTAAATCACTCCATTAACATCAACGTGTTCACAGCTCACATCTAGTCCAGAAGAACGTTGAATTGCTTCTTCCTAAACTCGAACTGTATTGTGTAAACTTTATGAACCACAGAACATCATAACAAGTTATTACTTTAAAAGCCTTACGCCAGAGTACACATATGCGATTTCAACTCTCCTGTCTCTGATATTATGAATATTAAAATACTGAAGTTACAAGTATAATGGAGGATTTCCAAATTTTTTAAAAGAAAATGCTTTGCATTGATGCATTATTAACTCGAGAATTCATTATTATATGATCAATTCATTGTACCTGTAATTTTGCTAGTTATAATTTTAATCCTATTGGAAAGCTCAATAACATATGGAATAATATTTACTGAATTGCATTTCACCATAAATGTTACGCTGTGAAAATGAAACAAACTGCATGTTTTCAAAATTTCATTCAAATTCCCTTCCCTCTGTATTCGAGCCTTTTTATGGATCAGAGCAAACAAGTTAAGCAATAACATCTTTTTCCACCTGAGAATTAAAAAAAAATTCTGAACTATCAATTGTAAAATAGCGCTGTTTTGTGTATTTATTCTGATTCATCGATTTTGCTCTTGATCTGGCATGTTTAGGAGAGACTGACAAAAGGGAATGGCCAGTGGCTTAAAATGAAGCCGAACTTTTGGCAATTACAAATACGAGCTGTCTTTCCAAAACTCTATTCCCAAATCGGTTTTTAGAGAAAACGCGAATGTCATGTCATTGGTATATACAAAAATCAATCAGGATCTATATCTCAATCATATCTACATTTTCCATTAAATTTTATTTTATTACAATTAAGTTTTTGTGGCGTCTATCCATAATTATGTTTGTTTATTTATTTATGTAATTATTGACTTTGTTACAAGTACATAATATTGCAATGCATACAAAAATCTCACATATAAATTTAAAATATAATTGTCAATAAATAGAGGAATGTAAATAATAAATAGTAGGAGAAAATTGTACTTTGGTAATCAATCAGGGATGAATATATTTTCTTCTAACCAGCCGATACGTTTTCAGCAGAGAACGTTTAGAAAAGGGAATTTAACAGAATCCTAAAAAATTTTAATTATCAATCATCAGAGACAAAAGACACAGCCAGAGAACATTAACGCCTAGGCTGCCTTCCAGCTAGTCGTTACAGGAAAATCTTATTAGACCATTGCTTCATTTCGGTATCAATACGAAACCCAACAATAAGTGAATGATAATTGATAAAACCGCGTGTAAAACCTGGACGTGTTGATCTACTACGTAGAATCTAGTAACATTAAACCGGCTGAATATTAATTACAGAAAATGCGGGGACTTTAAAGTAAGATGGAGGAGAAGGACCTACACTTGGAACGGCTAGAAGAAAAATTATTACACATTGAATTTAAATAAAGTTTAAGGCCGTATCAAGGAGAAAAAATGATTAAGTTAACTGAAACATGATAAGTCATTGATAATACATAGGATTTTTGAATTATTCATAAAATAATCCCACAAAAGGATTTCTGACCGGAAACATTATATGACTCCACTCTCAGTTTTAAAAAAATTGAAGATGTGTTGTAGAAAGAAGCTTGCTAATATGTACTTGAGGTTCTCACACTTTGTCACTGAAGCGCAACCAGAATGCATTGAAGGAAGAAACTCTCACCTGTCGCAGCAATTGTGCTACCACTCTGAACTTGGATTAGGTCTTCAACGGTCGTAGATTTTTGATTTTCTTCATATATCTTGATACGTCATACATACTGATGTATCAAGAATAATATAACAGTAATAATAATACAATATTTAATGGTAAATAACTTTATTTCCGGCTTCATTTCTAAATAACATTTATTCTATGAACTCATTATCCATTCGACGCTGATAGGCAAACTATTATATTTTCCTAACGTATTTACTACGCCTATGTCCATCTACGTATTGACGTATTTCGATCATCAACCTCTGCTTGCCCAGTAACCACGAATTTCGAATTCTGCGGGAGAACGGATGCCTATACTTTGTATTTGTGAATCTGCACATGAATCAAACTCAGCCGCAAAACAAAGACCATTGCTATATTTTTTATCGAATAACGCTGCAGCGGAGAGATATACGAGCGGCGCTCGCACCCCGCCGCCGTCTGCAGCGGAAGCAATCGCTGCTTCCGGTTGAAGAACTCTGTGTTGTTTCGCGCTGGCGGCGTCGCGTCGGCGATGTGGCGAGGCGCGGCGCGGAGCATCCTTCGGAACGGGGTCGGTGGGTGGGGACGAGGGGGTAACCGAATGCATCCCGCGCTCAACTTTTCCTAAGCCGTTTACCTACCTCCCCCAAAAGGCATAGTCCGATTGTATCCCATTCCGTTTTTCTCCTTGGTGTAAGGATTGATTTCCACGTTTATCGTAGTCTGATTTGTTTTATATTGATCTTTATAATAGATTTACTTCTGTCTATTTTCAAGAAACGTTTGCACGTCGTTTTAGAACACTGCAAACCTTGCGTGTGGAAACAAAACTTCAAACCACCTATCACGTATAATGTACCCTGGTTAACGAACATAATTCCTAAGATTCTGCCATGTTCACCTATATTCAAAGTTCTCCGGACTGGTACGAGTACATCTACTCGAATTTGTCCTACTTATCAATAGAAACTTAACAAACATTTTTACACATCCGAAATACTGGATGAATGAAACGGGATGCAGTCGGGCAGTGCCTTCTCAAGTAACGAACAGTGATAGGGGATTAGCTGGTAATCGAGGATGATGGAAAAGGGACCGCTGGATGCAGTCGGGCGCTTCCCTGTCGCTTTTGGCCCAACGAGCCGTTTGGAGGCGCAACGCAGAGAACAGCCGCCCACCCCACCCCGCACCTCTTCCGGTCCATTGACGCTGCGAGGGAGGCGATGCAAGGGGACCCAGCGCCACAAACATCGCAACCAGAGATGCGGAAAAAGTAGCAGTTTGGAATCGAGATGCTCGATCTAATAATCCGAATGGTTTTTAATTTGTCGATTCTCTCATCTGAATATCAGTAAATGTCAGTAAATTCATGAATATTGTAGCGTCGCCTGGTCCGACGCCGGTGCGTCGGACCGCTTCGGGGAAACCCGCGTTAAGCCGGATGGGGGTGGACGGGTGCGGCGCCACGCCGCGCCGGTTGGAAAAGCCCTCAGGAATCCCGGCTGGAATTTCCTTCAAAGGGACGCGCGCGGATGCGAGTCTAAGAGATGTCGGTTGTAGCTCTGGAAAGGCTGGCCAGCGAGCCGGGTGACGCCCGCTGCTTGTAGGGTGGGGGCGAGCCGGGGATATTTAAGGTCGCGCCGACAGGCGCCTCGCGGGATACGCTGGGTGTCGAAAGACGTGAGGTATCTCCAGTGCAATCCTTGCACGTGATCTTCAGGTCGAAGATCGGTTTGGCGACAAGCCATGTAACTGGTGTAGTTACGGGACTCTATGTCCGACAGCTTCGCACTTCGCGTTGCTTTTTGCTGCTTCCGAAGCAGTGGTTCTGGGCGAGGCCTAGGGGACGGTCGCGGGGTTTCGCGGCTAAGAGAATTGAAAGGTTGCCAAGGGGCTAGATTTTTGTATCATATCATTGTACATTAATTGTAAAAAATCTGTAAGTATATTGTATATATCAATCAGAACAGTCGTCTGTGTTTTTCACTCTAGTACGTCACAGACTCGGAACCTTTCTTTTCTAAAACTGGTGGCAGCGGTTATCGAAAACTCACGTCGGGGCGCTCGCAGCAAATTCTGCCACTTTTCTTTTCTAAAACTGGTGGCAGCGGTTACTGTAAACTCACGTCGGTGTGCCCGCACCAATTCTGCCATTTTTCTTTTCTAAAACTGGTAGCAGCGGTTATTGTAAATTCACGCCGGAGTGCCTGCGCCAATTGTTGCAATTGTAGTTCAAAATTGGTTGCAGTGGTGCTTAGAACTCACACCGGGTGGTTGTGCCAATTGCAGTTAATAATTGGTTACAACAGATTAAAGACTCACTATCATTCAGCTTTGTGGAAGCAGTCACTACGTTCGCAACGAACGGGGAACGCGGAAGTCTGCAGCAGCATCCGCGGGGACATCAGTGCGGCATCAGAGCCATCGGTGCGCGCTGATTAATCAGAACAGCACGCGTAAGACAGTGTACGCAGTTAAACGTGAATACGCGTCGTAAATACGTGGCGCCGGCAGTGTCGCGCACGCCACGAGAAACCGAAAAGTGCGGTGTTTCGGTACGGTAGTTTCGGGGCGGTACAATCCGACTCGGAACCTTTCTTTTCTAAAACTTGGTACTGGTAATTGGAACTGGTACTGGAACGAGCTGATATCGGTACTGGAACTGGAGCTGCTGAGATTGGTACCGGAACTGGAAGACATCCCGGACCGACCTGAACGAGAGGAAGGAAGGAGGCCACAAACCGGATCCAGAAGGCGCTCACGCGACACCGAGGTCAACTGAACGTAAGTGTGTTTTTTGTTCTGGCCGGAGATCAATTCAGGCAATATGGCTTTCTTAGCGGGTTATAGGAAAGAGGTGCTTGTTAGGGTCGCGATGGAGATGGGGGAAACATTAGAAGGGAACGAAACCGTTGTTAAACTTAAATCAATCATTACGGAAAGCGAGCAGTACGAGGAATCATTCGTGAAACAACTCGCTGACCAAGAAAAAGAACAGGTTGCAGAAATACGAGAGCAGGAAAGATTACGCGAAGAGAGAGAGCAGGAAAGAATACGCGAAGAGAGAGAGCAGGAAAGAATACGCGAAGAGAGAGAGTAGGAAAGAATACGCGAAGAACGCGAACGGCAATTTGAACTTGAAAAGTTAAAACTAACGAATCAGGCTCCCACGCGTGTTTCCATAGGTAGTAGCGACACGGGAAATCGAACTAATATTCGTATCAGCCAAGTCATGGACAAATTCAAAGGCGAAGGCGACGATATTACGTTGTTTTTAAGTGTTTTCGAGGCGCATGCTCGCCAGCTTGGCATTGCGCCGGTCGAATGGGTAAGCCATTTAATGGGTTTACTTCCTAATGAGGTGAACAACTGGCTCGTAGTAGGATCCGATTCACCGGATCAAGATTATGACCTAATTAAAGAACAATTATTAGATATGTACAAGTTCACGGCAGAAAAGTGCCGGCAGATGTTTTGTAGTCACGTAAAAGGTGCAAAGACCACTTGGAACGTCTATGCACGTGAATTAGCTAGTTATTGTAAAAAATGGGTCTCAGGTTTAAAGATAGAAACATTTGAGCAATTGCTAGATCTCATTGTAACGGACCAGATGAAGCGAAAGGTGCCGGCGGTTATGCGTGACCATTTCATTGATGTGTGGGGTGAGGTTTCTGCGTCCCAAGATTTGGCACGAAGGCTGGACACCTACGAAAACAACCGGGCTAGCGGATATAAGAAGGATTTCTCGCGGTTCGGCAATAAAGAGCAGGCAGGCGAACGGAAATGGCCGAAGGCGACGGAAAGCGCGCCGACCACTTCCAAAACGGCAGTGCCGAAGGTAGCTAGTAACGCGGAGTTCGAGAAGCCGCAAGAACGGACGTGTTACTTATGTAAAAAACCAGGTCACATAAAAAGATATTGTCCTCAATATAACAATAAACCTAGCGAGAAGATGTGTCACGTGGCCGACGCTAGTGCGCCAGAGTTATTGTCTCCACACACATTTCTTGCCAAAATTTGCGGCGAAACAGTCACCTGTCTCCGTGACACGGGGGCCACGATTGACGTCATCAACGCAAAGCACGTCACGCCGACACAATACACCGGCGAGTCCGTATGGGTTCAGCAGCCCCTGGACGAAGCGCCGAAAAATCTGCCGGTAGCCAAGGTAGAGATTGTAGGGCCATTCGGTACTCTTGTTACAGAGGCCGCAGTCGCGAAGAACTGCGACTTGCCTTATTACATTTTTAGTAATCGTTCTGCTACGATTTTGAAGGAAATAAAGCAAGGTTTCTTAGAACCACAGCCTATCTGCGCTGTGCGGACTAGTTGCTGAGCGCGTAAGGGCAGAGGGGCCCCCGGGTGCAGACAATGCAAGAGTCGAAGCGCCGGGCGACGCGCCGCAGACAATAGAGGCGGCAGAGCAAGCCGAGAGTACGGGAAACGACCGAGAGCAGGTCGCGTTCCAGGTAACCGCTTCGGAAGAAACCGAGGATGACTATAGAGTTCGTCAGGGCGAGGTCGACGCCCCGGGCAACTCAGAATCAAACTATCAGGAATCTGAATTAGATTTCGGTAGCATTGCTTTGGCTCGTTTGGACCCCACCGAATTTGCTACAGCTCAGAGACAAGACAAGGAGCTCGCGCCGTTGATTGAGCGTGCGGAAGGACCCGAGACGGATCGGCGCGATTATGTTATGAAAAACGGCCTATTGTTTCGTGTCCGGCATAGTAAGCGCGGAGAGCAGTTCACTATGTTAGTAATACCGCGGGTGTATCGTGGCACGATCTTAAAACTCTGTCATGAAGTTGCTCACGGCCATTTAGGGGTCACAAAAAGCAAAGATGCCATGGCCAAATATTTCTTCTGGCCGAATTGCTATAAGGATATTGAAAACTATGTGCGTAGTTGCGACAGTTGCCAACGAGTAGGAAACGGCGGCGAAAAACTTCGCGCGCCTTTGAAAATTGTTCCTATAACGGGCGAGGCATTCGAGAAAGTGAATGTCGACGCGTGTGGCCCATTTCCAGAATCGGTCTCCGGAAACAAGTTTATTTTAACGGCGATGTGTTTAGCCACGAAGTATCCCGAGGCTATTCCGATACGGGACCTAACTTCGGTCACTGTAATTGAGGCATTACTAGAATTATTCAGTAGAATAGGATTTCCACGCGAATTGCAAACCGACCAGGGCACTTGCTTCACGAGTGCTTTGACAGCGGAATTCGCCGAGCGGTTTGGCATTAAACTGGTGAGAAGTTCGCCGTATCATCCTCAATCAAACGCAGTCGAAAGAATGCATCGAACTATGAACCGGCTTATGAAGGTTCTGTGTTTGGAGGCAGGGACGGATTGGGAATGCCAGCTTCCCGCTATTATGTTCGCGTTGCGCACGAGTGTGCACGAATCATTAGGTTTCTCTCCTGCCGAATTGGTGTACGGGAAGAATCTCCGTACCCCCATGACACTTCTTTATGAAAGGCTTGCGGGAACTGCGGAAGGTGAAGAAAATTCTGTAGTTGAGCATGTATTCAAATTAATCAATCGTTTGAAACGCTCCCGTGACCTAGCTCACAATAGAATGGCTGAAGAACAGCAGAAACGTAAAGTGTGGTATGACCGGAAGGCGGTCTCACGTACTTCGAGATAGGCGCGAAGGTGTTGGTTCTCGCACCTAACAGGACGCGGAAGCTCGCGGTTCAGTGGATAGGGCCGGGCGAGATTCGCGAGAAAATTTCGGAACATAACTATGTGGTCCAGATGCCGGGGCGGAAGGAACCCCTGTCTATCACATTAATATGCTTAAGAGATACCACCAGCGGACAGAGTACTTGAATGTGCTTAGTTCTACGACTGTGACAGACGCAGGTGACGAAGACGCGCTAGATCGCTATGCGCTTAAATTGGATTGTTGCGACTTTGACGCGGAAGAATTGCTGAGCGGGACTGAGGTCGAACCGGAGTTTCGCGACGCTCTGAAAACGGTCATTTGTAAGTACAGGTCTATATTTAGTGAGAAACCCGGATTGACAGATATCACAACTATGGATATCGAGTTAACTGATACTAGCAAAGTGGTTCGAAGCGTACCCTACCGTACATCGCCGAGGCAGGCTAAGATATTACGGGAAGAAATCGATAGAATGCTTCGCGACAATATCATTGTGGAGGCGGAGAGTGATTATACGTCTCCCATGATATTGGTTGAAGCACCGGGCAAAAAACCACGGCCCTGTATCGATTATAGGCGCCTCAACGAAATTATTAAGACCGAATACTTTCCGTTACCCAATCTCGAAGAACGGATAGAACAGGTAGCTGCAGCTAAGATAATAAGTGTACTGGACCTTTGCAAATGTTTTTGGCAGATCGGTCTTACGGAAAGGGAACAAAGGTATTCGGCGTTCGTGACCAGTTTCGGCACGTACCGGCCGCTTAGATTACCTTTCGGAATAAAGAACGGTCCCTATCAATGTTGTCGTATTATGGGCACCTTGTTGAATAAATGCCAAGAATTCGCGGTACCATACCTTGATGACATCGCGGTCTTCAGTAACACTTGGCAAGAACACATTCGACACCTAGAGACGGTCTTTCGAATATTAAAATCCGCCAAATTGACAGTGCAACCGCGCAAGTGTTTGTTCGCGCGGGCTAACGTAAAATATCTTGGATACGTAGTCAGTAACGGGAAATTGCGGCCGGCCGAAGCCAAGATACAAGCAATCCAGAACTTTCCCAGACCAGAGTCAAAGAAACAAGTGCGTTCTTTGCTCGGTTTGGTAGGATACTATCGAAGTTTGATACCAGGGTTTGCGGAGAAGGCGGCGGCGCTTACCGATGTACTGCGTGGGCGCGAGCGCCAGGGTAAGATCGTCTGGACAGAGGCATGTGAAACATCTTACAATGAGCTGCGACAAGCTCTCAGTGAAAAAACAGCGGTATATGCACCTGATTATAACAAGGAATTTCGAGTTCAGGCAGATGCTTCTCGGAGAGGCTTAGGCGTGGTTCTCTACCAAGTAAATGACGAGGGAGTAGAACAACCAGTCGTTTTTCTAAGCCGTAAATTAAATGATGCCGAAATGAATTATGGCACCACAGAACTAGAATGTTTAGCGCTGATTTGGGGGTTGGATAAACTTAAAATTTATCTCGACGGGCAGGCCACAATTCAGGTCGAAACCGACCACAATCCGTTGGTCTGGTTGCGTAATACGGCCGGCAAAAACCCCAGATTATTACGCTGGTCTCTTTTAATCCAGCACCTCGATTTACGCATCAGGCACAAAAAGGGCTCAGAAAATGTTAATGCAGATGCACTTAGTCGCATGTTTGATGATGTGAATTGATCCACCGGCGAGAATGGGGAACACGCACGTTCATGACATGTATAAATGTCGGTGAAATTCTATGTAAATAATTTTGTAAATTCAAGGGTAAAATTGTTTTGTTGTTTTTTTGATATTTTTATATGTAGATACATACATGTGTCAATAAATTCAGTTAAGAACGGCACATGATGTATGTAACGAATTCCACAATTATGTAATATTTCAATGTAAAGTAAATGTTTGTATTTCAGGATCTTATGTAATTCAAGATGCGTCAAGAATTATTATGTAATATTTCAATGTAAAGTAAATGTTTGTATTTCAGGATAATATGTAATTCAAGATGCGTCAAGAATACTTATGTATATTTATGTATATAGGAGTAAGGTTTAAATGTACTGGCAACATAGCTTAGGTGAAAAGGGAGGGGGGACAGCCCAGAGATTTATTTCACACATTTCGATTAAATAGGGTTTGATATTTTGGTATAATTATGTTCATGTTCATATAAAAATTAGGATGTAGAGGTCTCACGACCAGGTAACTTAGCAGAATTTTTTTCCTGGGCATATTTTGCTGCGAAAAAAAATTCTCACCCCCCGGCATAGGAGGGTCTGTAGCGTCGCCTGGTCCGACGCCGGTGCGTCGGACCGCTTCGGGGAAACCCGCGTTAAGCCGGATGGGGGTGGACGGGTGCGGCGCCACGCCGCGCCGGTTGGAAAAGCCCTCAGGAATCCCGGCTGGAATTTCCTTCAAAGGGACGCGCGCGGATGCGAGTCTAAGAGATGTCGGTTGCAGCTCTGGAAAGGCTGGCCAGCGAGCCGTATGACGCCCGCAGCTTGTAGGGTGGGGGCGAGCCGTCGGATATTTAAGGCCGCGCCGACAGGCGCCTCGCGGGATACGCTGGGTGTCGAAAGACGTGAGGTATCTCCAGTGCAATCCTTGCACGTGATCTTCAGGTCGAAGATCGGTTTGGCGACAAGCCATGTAACTGGTGTAGTTACGGGACTCTATGTCCGACAGCTTCGCACTTCGCGTTGCTTTTTGCTGCTTCCGAAGCAGTGGTTCTGGGCGAGGCCTAGGGGACGGTCGCGGGGTTTCGCGGCTAAGAGAATTGAAAGGTTGCCAAGGGGCTAGATTTTTGTATCATATCATTGTACATTAATTGTAAAAAATCTGTAAATATATTGTATATATCAATCAGAACAGTCGTCTGTGTTTTTCACTCTAGTACGTCACAATATCAAAATACTGACATAGTTTAATACACTTTTACCAACAGGACAATAACCGACTGGAACAATCTACCTTCTACCGTACTAGCGACTTTTCACTCAAGTGTGCGTTGTTTCCTGAATCGTTTAGGGAATTGCGTATAATACTGATATTTGTTTTGTATGTTTTCTTAGTTAGTAATTAGAAGTTGTATATTCTCTACATTATGTCTTCTTAACTTGTCTTTGTCTTTGTATGTCTAATATGTTCCGTACAAAAACTGTCACTGTGCAAGAGCTCATTAGAAGAAATAATAATAATAATAATAATAATAATAATAATAATAATAATTATTATTATTATTATTAGTTTACGTTAATCAATACCCGACTGCGCTTACAAAGAAAAGAATGCTTCTCACCATAATTTTTGTGAGTTTCTTCTAGCTAGCATTACTTTTGAATAATTCCAGCCTCAAACGATCGAAGAAACAAATGTCATATTTTTAGCTCCAAAGTGATGGAGGTTCTTCGGAGTCTCTTAAAATCAATACGTCGGACACTAATAGGGTAAATTATAAATCAGTCCAACACTATTTGATTTACTATTTTGTTTTCGTATAATTTGATTTTGTAAATGGAAGATGAAATTTTTTTAAAAATTTATTATGAACTTGTTCAAATAGTGTGAACCGAAACAGCATTTGAAAATAATTTTTGGCATAAAATATGATCCATTTGCAAAACCTATCATTTACCTTCCTTGGCATGCACACAGGAGAGGACAGGCGGCCGTGCCCTTCTCGAAAGTTCGAAAGGGGCCCTACAAACTTAGGCAATGAAATATTTAATTCCATAAATATAGAGTTCTGATTTTTCAATTTTTTAAATTGGGTGAATTGATATCCGATAGTTGGGAAAGAAATCATCTGGCAAACCTAGAAATGTTCCAGCATAAAATCAGTTGGATTTGTTAATTGTATCAATCAATTTATAATATCATTCTCTTTGTAGTATGTCTTATTAATTATAAAAAATGTAAGTAAATAACACAGTTTAATGGGAGACCAGGCATCAGACATGTAATTGCTCCCCCCCCCACCTTGCTGCGCACACCTATGTTAGTCTCTGATCATATATCTAAACACGTTACTGAATAGAATCTTTTTTTGTTTTCAGACGACTTTTGACTACCAATTCAAACTACTCACGCGAATGATAAATATATGTTCGATAACGCTTCGACCCAGTTGGAGATTGAACGTTTGAAATTCTGACATATTTGCTTATGGTATTGCATGACAACATTTGAAGAGTTGATATGTTTGCCTAAAGGTATGTAATGAAAACCCCATCAATTTCGACAAGAGATATTCAGTTCGACTAATTAGAAAAAGTGAAATAAAATACGTGATGCTGGAGAAAAACAGAAAGGAAATAAAACAAAATTGGAAATGTTCAAATTTGAGGCGAGTGGTATTGAAGAAGAAAAGGAAATCAAGAAGACAGATGCAGCTAGAATTCTGGAAGAAGCAATAAAACATCTATACATCTGAAAACTAGTCACCGCGAGAAATCGAAAAGAATTTCAGTAAAGATTGAATTTTACACAGATTTAATGGTTGACAAACATAATTGAAAGTAAATAAAAATGACCTTGCAATATTACGAGATGAACGTATGAAGTTTTGCGACTTGCGCGTATGATTTCAAAATTTGGGGAGTATTGTCTAAAAATAACATGACGTACTGCCACATTTCTCGTGTACATACGGATTATAGAGAAATTTATGTAATGCTACGGTAAATCAATTTCGAGATTTCAACGGATTTTTCGGGTCCCCTGATAACGAATAAGGGTTTTTTTTTTCAAAATGTCCGTCTGTCCGGTGTCCGTCCGTCTGTGAACACTACTAGCATCTAAATCATACGTAGAATTTTTTCAAAATTCAAGAAAACCCTGTCCATGTAGTTCTAGTTGAGGCTTTGAAATTTTGAAAAACATTCTTTAAAATTTGGAGGTACTTTACATGAAGCCCCCCGGACATTTTCAAAATTTTCTCAAAAAAAGCTCAAAATGTTTTCTTTAAATTTCTGGTTAGAATAGAGTAAAATACACTTAGAAAGGTGGCGTAGCTCCGACTTTCACGGTTAATTCTGAAATTTCGAAAATTGCAAAATTTTTAATTTTTTTCGACGTCTTCCTACAAACACAAAATTGAAGACAGAGATGTTTCCTTCAAGTAAAATTTGTTGCCCATAAATAGTTCTTTTAATTAACATGTAAATTTTCTGAAAATCATTAGTTTTCGTGCAATAGTGAGTCCATTAGTAAAATTTTAAAAAAATAACAAAAACAAGACTTTCTCAAAAATGGCTCCCAATTTTTTCTTTAAGTTCTTGGTAGGGGTAGTGCCAAATGTACCCTATATGATGACATAAACACGATATTGCTCTATTACTTTGTTTTTTCATAAATGACAAAAGTGTATTTTTTTAATGTTGCTCACGTTAGTAATACTTACATTAGAGCCAATTTATTTACCTTATTTTATGTATTGGTACATGTGTTTTAAATAATTTCACATAGAGTTTCTCGAAAACTCAACAGTTTTCACTTAAAATGAGTTCAAAATTTCGCATTTTCAGAAACGCTAAAACGCCATTTTCTAAAAAAATGATTCTAAATTTTTTCTTCAAATTTTTCCGATGGATAGTGCTAATTATACTGTTTAGTATGACGTAAAGTTCATTTTGGTGTATTCTTTTGTTTTTTCAAAAATTACATATATTACACAAAATTATTAAACTATTTTTTTAAAATATCCCTCACGCCGTTACTATGCACGTTTCCAACAACTTGTATGCATTATTACATTTGTGAGTGGAAGTGCTTCAAACGACTTCAAATGAATTTTTTCGTAAACTCATCAGATTCCTGTGAAAAGAGCTTTAAATTTTGCATTTACAGTAACGGTTAAACGCCATTTTCTTCAAAACATCTCCAAATTTTTTAATGAAAATTGTCATTTAGGATGAGATTTTACACTTCTTTGATATTTTTAAAGTAGTACTTCGGTTCTACTTTTAGGAAAACAAAAATTTAAAAATAATCCTTGGGCGGCGATAGATGGCAGTTGGCACATGATGAGGTAAGACTGTAAAGGCAGTCCACACCAAGGAAATTAAAAAATATTACTACGAGAAAGTCTGTGCCATTTTGTAGCACTAGGTACTAGTTTTTATTTATGAAATATTTGATATAGTTCTATGAAAAATATAAGGAATTGATTGGACGATGTATCTGTCAATTAATATTGTTCTTTTCTGGTGCTAACTGCCACAATTGCCTGAGGAGAACCAAAACAGAACCGAAGAGTCCTGGTGGGGGGGTATATATAAGACAATATTGTGTCTATTGTTTTGAGAGCATTATATGATATTGCTGAATGAACGAAACAAAATCGCATTTATTTTGAGATATAGTGATCGTGCTACAGGTTTAAATATAGGATATTATATACGTTAGTTTCTAAACGAGGTGGTGTTTAATTCTGTTATCAATGCTGAACATCTAACTATCGCAATATATTTTATGTATTTGTCTCTTCCGATGATTGAGAAGGAGAGAGTGAGACAGGCAGAGAGAGAGAGAGAGAGAGAGAGAGAGAGAGAGAGAGAGAGAGAGAGAGAGAGAGAGAGAGATTATACCAATTCTTCGATATTTTTAGGGTGAACTGTATATAAAATGTGCGTGTTTGTGTACGTGAAAGTATTTACCTCGATCTGAATTTGCATTGAAATATTTTATCTACTCAGAGAGTTGACAATTTTTAACATCAATACGTACGTTATATACTACTAGCTCAGAATTGTAATAGACTGCTTGGTTGAAAGAGATGGTTCATCCGTTGATTTCTAGGTATTTATTTATGAAAGGAAGTTGTTACTTAGTTTTTATAAGCTAATCTAAGAAGCGAAGTTGGGTTATTGTTGCGTCTCGATATTTTCTAAGCTTGAGCTACGAATTCGGCATAAGTTTTGAAATGGTATGAAACAGAATTGAAGACCGCATCTGACCATGCAAACATTCTTACCTAAATCATTTTTGTAAAGGCTTTTCGCCGATCAGTATTTGGAATCAGATAATATGGAGACTGTGTAGGTGGACAATCTGATTGAACCACCAGTCAGGCGCGCGACAACTGTGGAAGGAGGTCTAAAGCTCTTGAAAGTCCTCATGTGCGAGTACAAGGTCTCTGTCGACGAAGTCTTCGAGGCGCCAACGTTCGAGTAGCTAGCCCTGCAAGAGGAGGTGGGAAAGCAAGAGTGGTTGAAAGCTAGCTGTTTGCGTCTCGCTGAGGGAGTGGTTCTCCGAATCGAGCGAGCGGAGACGCCGAAGGGGTGGGAGTTTATAAGGCACTCCATCCGCCCAGAAACTTTGCTGAAGCCGGCGTTCCGACGACGGGCGAGTACACGAAATATCGACGACGGCGACCGACTCTTGCATAAATAGCGCTCTCACCCGCGCCTCCCGCTCCCTCCCCCTTCCCATCTCGCCGGCGCGTCTCCATCGAAGTTCCTCACCATTCTATTGATTCTCCGCCCACCCACCCACCCACTCGCTTGCCGGTCGCCATTTGAATATCGTGCGCCACACTCAGTGGCTCGAATAAATAATTGCTGGCGGCCATCCATAATGCATCGGGCGAGAGAGAGAGAGAGAGAGAGAGAGAGAGAGAGAGAGGGAGATGGAGAACCGAGAATGAGAGGGAGAAGGTAAGGGATAGGGCGAGCGAGACGTCGCGAGGCGCCGTCCTCGGTTCGTTGCCCGCGTGCGGCGCTGCCCCGATGACGGACGGCTATGCCGCTGGCCCCGCGCCATCTCACTGCGCGCCTCGCCTAGCTCCGCCCCGCTCCGCCCCGCTCCGCACGGCTATTTTGGGTGAACGTGGAGCTGAGGATGAGATGCACTGTGGTGAGGGCAGGCACGGACACTTGGACTTGTCTTCACGGCATCAAACTCGCATCTACTAACACACCTCCCTTTCCTCCTGCCAGCCTGCCTGCCCCTCCTAAATTTTTGGCGCTTGACCTCGGATGAGAAAACAATGTAATGATGGTTTATTGAGTTTCGTACAGAGTGTATCCGGGTATGAGACTCGTACTTATTTGTGTATAATTGCAGACCGATTTCAACAAAAATATGCCGAGCCTTTATTGGATAATGCATTTTAAAGCAATTTTAGATTCTAATATTATTAATTAATATATTATTTTTGGCTTAATCCATCGTTACATATTTTTCAGCCACATCACACTTCCAACTGCTCTTTTGAGAAATCCCGTTAGTGGTCGTAGTGAAATGTCTAAAGAGAGTAGGCACAGTCTCTTCGTATTGTCTTCACTCCTTTTCTTCTGCACTTGCACTTTCCACAAGTAGGGCTCCACCATCTATTACCTCTCTTGTATTTTTTACCCATTTGAAAGTTAATTTTAAAACAGTTTTATTTATTCTTTATTCAGTTTCATTTATAGTGCATCTTTATTACGTACCTAGTTGTTTGTTGTGGATCTAAATCCCTAAAAAGGACGGGGTTCATCGTGATATTTTTCTCTATTGGACAATTACAAAATGATGATTGTAGTTAATAATATGGAATATTCTGTATTATTACGCCAGCACCTATGTCTTATGACAATACCTGGCACAAATGTATGGTTTGATGGTAAGGTGATTATTCATCATCGGGCGTTTTACGTCAGCTACCCTTCCGGTTATCAGCTGACGCCCCCTGCCCCCAGTTAATGCCACTGCCTATTTATACCCTACTCTAGTCTCCACTCCGTATCTCCGCAGTGGCTCGTGAGCCCATTGCGACCGAGCACTTACTCCTCCCGTTTGTGGCTCATGCACTTACTCCTGCCGTGGCGGCGCTTGAACTATTGTACAGGTAAAGAGGTTTGGTGTCGGGCAGGTGGCACTCACATTGTGGCCCGTGTGACCATTACGGAGCTTTCTCCCACCTTTCTCCTCCTACGTAGGCTGTCACATTCATCCAGCATTCAGGCAGGGATAGGTCTGGGAAAGATTGGGTATTGAAGGCGGTACTTAGCGTTTTGTTGGGGCGTGACCCAACCACTAAGGCTAGTCGCAAAATGAGACGCAGTTCCGTGACGTGACGCGGTGTGACTCATGATGAGTTTCTGCGAACCAATTATTGGACCTGCGCACGAAGGGGCGTCCAATAAGCAGTGGTTGGTACAAACTCACCATGAGTCACACTGCGTCACGTCACGGACCTGCGTCTCATTTTGCGACTAGTCTTAAACAAGCATCAAAAGAAATGTGAACCCGAAGCTACCACGTAACCGCGGCCCGCTCAGGATAGGTGGATATTATATAATAAGAATAATGACAGAGGGCTAGTGAAATGACAGACCGGGGAAACGAGATAAACTACAGGAAACCTACCGGAAACACTCTTCCATAAAGATCGGTCAGGAATTAAACGTATGGTGATTTGCTTTTGCGTACCAAGCCCCAATCACAAGTTGAAAATAGTCACATTTTTCGTGGAATTGGAAACACAGAGAACAGCTTCATTGAAGATCAGTTTCCGCAAACACCTGTGATATTCATTGCAGCCTACTTGTGAGAAAACTGTAATTTTATACCAAAATGAAGGTGATTCCCATAAACAGATAAGATATGACTTCAAAATTAATTTGTTCACCTAAATCCCTACATTTCTGCTGCTCAGTTTCTATATTTTGCGCAATTCGCTTGCAGTGTAAACTTTGCTGTGTTTCTCGCTCTCACTTACCTCATGTTTAATGTGCACTGCACATGCACTCCATTAACAATTGAGACATTTTCCACCGTTCCAGGCGTGATTCAAGATGATGCTGTATTTCCGATATTCCTGTCTGTATTCGTTTCTCAGAAAAATTCTACACATTTTCCCATGTGTATCTTTTCAATTGAGAGGCGCAGCTTATCAACGCATGATACGATATTAATTGTTGCATAACGGTAAAATTCCGTATTTACTAGATAAAACACACAGAATATCGTCCAAAGAATGGATGAAGAGAATTTAATAGACATGTCTAAATGATGAAAATCTGCTTACTCGCTCCAGGACAAGATTTTAACTTTAATTGTTTTATTCCAACTATTATATCTACGATAAACCGATTTTCATAGTGTCACATTTCCATGAAAATAACAAATAATAGTATTGTAGGTTAAAATAATGAGAAATTTCATGGCTTTTATGGCATGTGACAAGTGCTATAAAGAATATAGAAAAATGAAAATACTCTCTATCCTTAGCATCTATTTGTTCGTGATCAAATGTTTTGTTGTTTTTTTGTTTTAATTATTGAAGAAAACTATGATAATATGACAGTAGGCACATAATTTTTTTTATCAAAAAATATCCAAGACTTCTTTAATTCTTCCTTCATTATCTCCAAGTCATGCACTGTGCTCTCGAACCCTCAGAATGTCTTTATTGTTGAGTTGCTTAGTTGCTCGTGAGTTCTGGAGAAACGTTACACTGTGCTGGCTCACGTGAGAACAACACTACTATTTTCCTTCGTGAGTGACTTGTTGTGTCACGTACCGGTGAATCACTTCATCACTGAGTTGGACATCAAATTATGGCCAATTATATTTTCCTAAATTATATGATATAATATGGAGTTTAGAAATAAAAGTCGCTCCTAACGACATT
The DNA here is from genome assembly GCA_011170035.1 of Teleogryllus occipitalis. NCBI lineage: Eukaryota > Metazoa > Arthropoda > Insecta > Orthoptera > Gryllidae > Teleogryllus > Teleogryllus occipitalis. The sequence continues at coordinate 189,534 of BLKR01001066.1, read as the reverse complement.
ACGAAAAACTCTTAAAGACAGTTTAGAAAAGCATTTAATTCTATCCAAAACTTCTGTCATTAAAGCGCGAATTGTTGTTCATTCCTTGAGCGTATATAAGCATTTCCTTCCTCTCACTCACTATTTTAATATATATTTCTAAGGAAAAAACATTCACTGTTAATTACAGAAAACAACGTAACAAATGCAAATAATTGCATGAAAAAATATCGAAAACGAATGAATATGCAGTCACATTTTTATCAGTAGATAGTTATACATCAAAAGACAAATCTCTGATTAATCTCGTATTGTGTATAATATTTCACTTTTTCAATAATTTTTTATAATTCTGTCGATGCAATTGGGAAGAAATAAAAACAACTTTGACTCTTGTTGTTGTAGTGGTGTGTGGTGTTGCTGTAAGATTGTAATTGTATTTGTGGGACTGTCCGATAGATTCCTCGAATTAATTTGAAAATTTAAATTTATTGAAACAATTAAATACCGTAAATTCCAATTTTTCAAATTATTCCAAATGAAGCTTTCTTTTACGCTAGTATAAATATCGCATTATTATGTAAGAAAGACGTCTTTGACAGTAAACAATATATCTATCCTGTAGATTCCAATGTCTCAGAACTGCGAGATAAAGTATACGGTAAGATTTGTGTTTCATCTTGAAATTTATGGAGGAATAAGTAATATTAAAATTAAGGTCTAGCGCGACAAGAGTGGCATAAAATTAAGGCGTGTTCTGTATATTAGGGTTAATTATAAAGCCAAAAACATTTTTTAATTATTTATTTTTTATAGATTTTTAACTCCCTTTGAGGTTATAGATGCTTTTATGACTCCTCATATACTGCCAATTTTGCATCGTAAACCTAAAGTTATGCAGTGTGTTTTACTCTATAAAAACAATGAAAGTAATGCATGATTTAAGAGGATGAAAAAAGTATTTTTTCACGAGTGCGAAAGTGTAGACATGAAGGCGACGATAGGAGCTGAAGGGATTCCCAAGAGGGGAATAAAATATAAAATTGAGAATTTTAATATGAAATACATGATTTTTTTGTAGAATATAACAAAATATTCAAAACGTATTAAGTTAAGTCATTTTCTTAATTTTAATGTCCTTATTTATTTTAATTTCCAATAATTAAAAATATTTATAGCTATATCATCGGGAACATTTTACTTTGCAACCAGAATTCAGCTAGTGACACAGACTTTAAAATGTGATACTAAGTAACCCGAATTATACCGTGGTTTGTTCGAGACCCATGGAATGTGATTCTTACATGGAGTTACATTTAAAAATTCAGCATCAGTTGTCTGCATTCCTTCGCCCGAATAAGAGTGGGTTGAAGGTCGCATACAATTAAGAGTCCCGATGCCTCTGCTCGCCTCTCCAGACCTGTGCGCGAGGGTCGGTGGACTCGCCGCTACTGACCTTCCTCAAAAGCACACCTGTTCTGCCTCCACAGCCCGGGCGGCCGGTCAGGCTGGCCGTTCGCGGTCAGCGCTCGCCAAGGAAGTCTCCCGGCCTTCTTGTCCGCCCGGACCCTGCGCCTCCACCCCTCCCTCTTCCTCACCTTTTCTCAGATCCGCTCCCACTCACCAACCAACTCTCTCACCCTTTCCTCCTCCCGTTAGAACGATCGCCCACCCTTCCTCTAGGCGGTCCGCTCCCTTCCCCCCTCTTTCTCTCTATTTCACGTACTCGCATACAAAGGACTGCTTCTCTCTCTGTCCATCTTCCATCTCGACTGCTCGCGCTCCCTCTTCACCTCACTCTCTTCTGAGTCTTCTCTTCTCCCTCAGTCCTCTGTTCTCTCTTATTCACCGTACCTTTCCTCCATTTTTCTTAAAGGTCGCTTACTTTCTTAGCCGCCCCCTCACTTCCGCCTGCGAATTCTGTCCTCTCGATCTCTCGTTTTTTAGTGATACCCTTCGTATTTACACATATCTCTCTTAATCCCTCGCACCAAATCTTTCCAATCGTCCTCTTCGGTCGTCTTTTTTCCAATCGTTCGCTGGTCTCTCACGATACTTTATTCTTCCGTCACGTCTGTCCACCTTCTCTATATCTCTTCGATTTGCCTGACAATCCACTCTCGTCCCCTCTACTTGCTTACTCGTTCCCTTCGCTTTTCGCCTACTCTACTTCGTCTCATATCCTTAGCTCCCATTCTCTCACCCATCGTTCGGAGTCCTCTTTACCAACGTACATACATTCCTATGAATTCATCATCTTGGCAACTCGCCTTTCTATCCATTCCTTTCCAATGCAGCGAGCAAACACTTCCACCCAATAGCTCACCCGCCAGAACAAATCTTCCCTATATACCCCCTTCTATAACTAGTCGGTGCCCTACAATCGCTCAATAGTTCGTTGGTCAGTTTATTGGGCTTATCTTCTTTCATCCGGGGTTAGAACCAGACCTGCGGGTCTCTTGACATCATTCATCCTCCTCTCCACCAGTCTCCCATCTCTGACCTCTCAACTTGGAGCATCTTATTCAGCGTCATGGGTAAATCAATATTAAAACTTAGGTTATTTGTAAAAGCTTATACAAAACTGTCACACTTTGGAATATCACTCGATTTTTATTGGGCTTAACTTTCAATTTTTGTAAATCAAAAATATCTGTTCAAGAGAAGGTCTATAAAAGTTGCGTATTGAAAATTTCACTAATATATCACGCGCAATTTCCATTAATTTAGTGATAAATGAATGGAAAATAAATAAGGATAATAAAACGGATGCATGTCTTTACAGAAACAACTATTTTCATTACATTTAGAAACAACGTATGCTGAAGCTCTCTAAGGCAAACAAATCGACATTTTACGCGGAATAAGTTACAGAAACAGTTCTTTCGTAGTCGTAGCATGTGGCAATGGTTATCAGTGGGCTCCGGATGTTTATGACAGATCATATTTTTTTCGTCTTATTTCCGAAGAAAACATAAGTTAAGCATGCTTTTATTTACAATGACTAAAATTATTCAAATTTCAGATGTCATCTCAGTCATATTTTGACTTTTTAACCCTTTTGCCATTTTCCATTAATATTTAATATATGGTCATATTTGTCCATTAATTTTTGTATTTTTGTTATTATTTTTTTTCTTTTTGATTCTACATTTGCATACTTCCTTTACTGCCTTCTCAAAGGGATTTTTCAATCTAATTGTTATCTAATTTCTTACAATCGTTGAATGTAATTGTAGTCTTTCATATTCTGCGACGTATTAAGCCCTGACGTCACACGCGATCTCATTTCGAGGCACCTTCTTTTTATAAAATTTATCTTTTGTAAGCAGAAAACTTTTTCTCTCGCACTGCCTCGAAAGTAGCTCTTTGGAAGTTGTAAATCTGTCCCACTGTAGGTCAGACAAACAGCCGTCAGCTCGCCGCCCGGCCACATGTCAAGAGCCATCACACTCGCTCCCGCCCACGCGTCGCCCGGGAGAAATTTACCTTTTTCACGCGCAAATTTGTGTATTATCTGACACCCCTGAGCAGCACCTGCTCCATCGAGCTCGCCCCGCGAACGACGCCACGCCACCCGCATTAGCTTGCTACGAATCGCCGAGGAATTTTACGAGCACGTTCGGAGTCGCACAAGACATCTTCAATACCAATTACAGAAGAGAGGACGACAATCACCATCCACGTACCACCCTTTTTCGAACTCTCCCATCCCAGGAGGATGTCACCAGTAGGCGAGGGCTCTCCAGTTCCGTTGCGTTAACAACCGTTGTGTTAATTGCGTTAACAACGTTCAGTTGCGTTGCGTTGCGTTAACAATAGTGGAAATCTTTTCGCACAAAAACAATCTGGGCCTACTTCCGAGACGGGCATGCTGTGAGAGACGAAGAATGGAACGTGAAGGGCAGCCAATCAGATGTATGAGAACGAAAGAAAATTCTAGAAGATAGACCATGAGACTAAATCGGCAGCGAATCCACAGTTTAGGCGCCAATGCGAGTTCCGCGTTTCGGAATTCCTCAAATTAGATTGGACGAAAGGAGAAAAATGATATGGGATCGAGACTTTGCCCGGAAGGCCAGGCTTACAAGGATAATTGAGCTGGCTTACGAGCAGAGATAATTGACCACGAGTAGAACAGACACATACTTGACTTCGAGTAGAGGAGACGAACATCTTACTCCTAGTACATGAGACTGATTTTTACTTTGAAGAAAATAAGACTGTAGAGAGACAGTAATCTTGACTTCATCATTTCAACTTAGCCGGCAAGTTCTCGCCGCCAATTTATTTCCGTGATTTTGAAAATTTGGGGATTGCCTACAATACTCGACCACACACAGCTGTTCCTGACAACAACGCATTCTGCAAATACTTCGCACTTGAGGCAGTGCGGTCGCCGCAATAACGCCATCATTGTGCGAGCTTCGATGCCGCCGCCTGGAGACGCATGCAGTGTGGGCGGTTTCCGCGCCAGTTACCTGGCTGCTCCCGGGACCCCGCCCAGTCGACCATCCGCCAAGGAGCGCATCGCATCCCTGCAAACGCGCCGACCTTCACCCAGCGGCCCCTCAAACCCGCTGCCACCGCGGCCCTCCCACCGCAGAAAGGGCTGCGCACCAGCTTCTTTCCCGGTGCGATTATTGCATCAAATGCGCTAACTTCCCTGAGTGGCGACAACCGATTCACGACCTCAACAATTGTGAGTAAAGAAAGAACATTATAAATACGAGATGAGCGTAATGGAAGGTTTTGTGATAGTGTTGGAAGAAAAATGTTAGAGACTAATGAAACGAAATATTAAAGCGCCAAGAAAGAAGAAAAATGTTACTGTAATGTATGGGAATTACAATTTGTTTTGTATAGGTTAAAGTTTAAGTAAAAGAAGAAATTGTAGTAGCAGTTTGAGCAAACATTGAGGAAATAATTAAGTGGATTCCCCCTGAGGGGATTTAATTTATTCTACAATTTGGCAGATGATACCCGGCGGCAGAATGCAGAAATATGAAAGTTCAATTACAATTACAAATAACATAATAATGTATAAAAAATCCATATAAAAAATTGTCTTTGTCCTTTCCTAGTTATGCATTTACATTCCTACGCTTCAAACTAAATACGACTAAATACGACGTATATACATGTATATTGAGCCGTAGCCGAATATATGCCCCGCCCACGAACAAAACCCGAAACGGCTAATCGAAACGTTGGTTCAGGCGGTCCGCCAAGTTAAACGTGGCGCGTTGGCGACGTCATCGCCAGACGTCGGCATCGGTCAAGTGGAGCGAAACCCAGGATGGCCAATGAAAAATTCGCAAGATGAGAGCAGGAACTGAATCTTGCCATTGGGGTCCCGAGGAAAAACCGAGGGAACCCGCGGCAGGGATATTTTTTTCATTTGGGAGGGAAAGTCTCTCAAAAATTTCTTGAGAAGAGTAGTCGAGACCGCCGCGAGACTGTTAAATTTTGTGGATCGATCAGTGCGGAGTGTTTTAGGGTGTGCTATTCACCATTTCACGAACAATTTTCGAGCATTACGTCGGCTAAGTACGAGGAAAAAACCCTTGCGCGAGTCCTGGCATTTGATGAGGTGGAAATAAACCACAGTTTTATGAACTTAAAAATACGTGCATGAACCACGTCGCTTCTAGTGGTCGGATACCAGAGACTTGTGTTGCGAGCGGGTGGAGGTTGCGAGCGAAGGAGTACTGGTACGAAGAAATAGTGCAACGTGAACCATCACCAGTGGAACTAGAATCCAACATAGGGACCATTTCGAACTGATTCGTGCTGTAAAACTCACGAGAGCACAATCCACTACTAGCACTTCCCAATACACTCCAATAACTGCGACGAAAATTCAAGAACACGTGGTTTCCGATCAACGCTCTCTGGAGAAAAAGGCGAGTCAGAAGCAACGAGGTGCGAGCGTTTGCAGCCGAGAAGTGGCGAGCTCAGCGTTGGATCCAGCCGACCGCCACTGCATTTGGTTGTTTGGGAGGAAGGGTCCGCAGCCAAGGCCGCGACGGTCTACGGAAGGGTCACAAACGCCAGCGAGTCGGAGCCGCGGCCGCGACGAGTCGGCGCATACCTACCTGCCACCCGCCCGCTTCGGGGTTCTACTCCCAGACAGCCTCGCACAGTTGAATTTGCCTTATTTTACGTGGCGAGACTCAGGCCATGAGGCCTGCTCTTCCGTCTGACCACGCAAATTCCGCTACGCTCCTTTCACCAACCATGGGAGAAAGAAGGTATTACTTGGGCGACGAAACAGGCGATTTGAATTTAGCTCAGAGGCGTCATTTAGGCTTGAGGATCTTTTACATGCAGTAAATCTACTAACATGGGACAGCCGGCTTTACTCCCCCTCCGAAGGAAGGCGTACGAAGGATTTTTTCGCCCTTAAAAATCCACGGCTTCGATCGGGTTCGAACCCGCAAACTTGGGTATAACAGTCCGATACGCTAAACGTTACACCATCGCCGCCGCAGAACCATCGCCGCGCGGCAGTGACGTCTTCATTAGTATTACAGGAAAACACTTCTTCAGATCCTGCGCCCCAAGAACCTGGCCTTGAAGGCGTGGAGAAGAAACGGAAGTCAAAAACACTGTGAAGAACAAGGAATTTCGAAGCTTTAAAATTAAATTCAAGGTCACAAAATTTTCAGATGATGCAACTTTAACACCAGCACTCTGACAATGCTGGATACAGGGGTAACTGCTCTGCTCCAGGGTTGTTGATTCTCATTCACTGTGAGGAATAAAATTTATCACTTCATGGAGTGTGATTGGCAATGCAGACGACCATCCATTAACTATAATCATATAAATCATAATTCATCATTTGATAATGGATCGGTAAAAAAACATAGAATAGAAATATTTCTATAAGGGACTGCTTTGACAAGTACTGCTTGGCTATTGCTGGCATTACAACTGCAGGTTCTACCTATGCACTGAATTCGTCAATGGGTTCGTTAATTTGTATGTGTGGCTTCACCACTATCTCTTGCAATTCCATCATAGTACGTGCCATGTATTTGTTTCCCGATATGTCAAACTGGTCCATTCTTCGAGAAACTCGTCTATAACACTTCTGTCTAGTTAATCACAAATGTGGGTAAGGCATCTGAGTGCGACGTTACGAGAACTTAGGGGCCATAGTTCAACGACCTACATAATCTTCAACAGGATTTGTCCGTTTTATTTCCATTATTATTCTCTCTAGGCTTCTTCCACCTGCCCGCCCCGCGCACGCGCTTCCCACTCGATCCCCCGCGCTCTTCCCGCGCTGCGCCCTTCCGCCGGCGCTCGCCGGCCGCGCGGCGCCGCTTTCGCTCGTTTTAATGACACGCGGCGGAGCAGCGCCCGCGTCACGGCCGACGCCCGCCCGCCCACGCCGCCCACGCCGCCCACGCTGCCCACGCCGCCCACGCCGCCCACGCCACCCACGCCGCCCACGCCGCCCACGCCGCCCACGCCGCCCACGCCGCCCACGCCGCCCACGCCGCCCACGCCGCCCACGCCGCCCACGCCGCCCACGCCACCCTCGCCGCCCACGCCGACCTCGCCGCCCACGCCGACCTCGCCGCCCACGCCGCCCACGCAACTCACGCCACCCACGCCACCCACGCCGCCCACACCGCACACGCAACCCACGCCGCCCACACCGCCCACGCCGCCCGCGCCGCCCGCGCCGTCCACGCCGTCCACGCCGCCCTCGCCGCCCATGCAGCCCACGCCGCCCACGCCACCCACGCCACCCACGCCGCCCACGCCGCCCACGCCGCCGCGGGCGCCCCTGCTGCCCCAGCTGTCGCGCCGCCCCATCCACTCCCGTCGTCGTGTCCACCGCTCCTGCCGCCCCCGCCGCCAATGCAGTCCCCGCCCCTGCTCCTCCGCATCCCACGGCCTCCGATCCTGCTGTCATCGCTGCTCTTTCCGCTCCCCCTTGACCCCTGCCACCCGCGCCGCCTCTCCTTTTCCTCCGCCGCAGCCACTTCTCCCGCCGACCCACCGGCGCGCCGTTCCCGCCACCAGTTCCGGTGCCCAGGCTCATCCCGCCACCCACCCAGCTGTTCCCAATGCTTCTGCCATCCCTACTGTCCCCGCCGTCCACGCTCACACACACCCGTAGCTTCCGCCATAACCGAGTGCTTGCCATCCCTGACACCGCCCCCCCGCCATCACGCCCCTGCAAGCCTCGTAACCACCGACCCCGGTCCCCGCCCCCTCCTTCCCATCATTGCCCTTCCTCCGACTCTGGCGTCTTCGCCGCCCTTCGCTTTCGCTCCCGCGCCATTTGTCACCTCACCTGTATCCTCACCCATTTCTGCCACCACCCCGACCCCTGTCCCTTTCGGCGCAGTCGCTGAGGTGTCAGTGCGGTGTCCTACCAACCTCTCTGCAACCCAAACATTCCATTCCCCAAACATTCCAACTTTATTTAAGGCCACAAGAAAATTGAAATGACGTAGTAAAGCTTCACACCCACTTCGTAAGGAAAACAACGAATGGGCGAGAAGTACCAAAGAAAAAATAGTCGTATTTGCAAAACACTTTACTGAAGTTTTTGAAAACCATCCACCAAAAACTTTAAATTAGCCGACCATTCAAGAATACCTAGAATCACCTACACAAATGGCAGTACCAATAAAATGTTTTACTCATATAGAAGTATTAAAAGTTTTAAAAAAGGCATTGCCTAGCAAGGAGGCCCCTGATTATGACCTCATCACTGGGTCACTACTAAAAGAACTGCCTCGCAAAGGAAAATCATTTATCATTGGTCTCTTCAACAGTGTCCTACGTACCGGACATTATCCTGCGCAATGGAAAGTAGCATATATTGAAGTATTTTTAAAGCTAGGTAAACCTCCCCATGAACCTTCATCGGACCGACCCATTATTCTTCCAATTCTGTTCAAGTGTTCGAAAAACTTCTCCTAAGTAAATTACGACCTTGCTTGACAAGTGGTAAGTGACAACAAAATTCTTCTATTGAACAAATTTATAGAAATACCAACTTCATAGAGAAAACATTCCAAGAAAAGCAATACTGCTCAGCAGTGTTTTTAGACATCACTCAAGCTTTCGATAAAATTTGGCATGATGGCTTTCTCTATAAAATCAAATACTCCCTAACGAATCCATACCTCAATATCTTTAGATCTTACCTCTCCCATCTAACATTCCAAATTAAATATCAGAACGAATTATCCAATTTCTTTCCAATCCAATTCGGAGTACCCCAAGGCAGTGTACTCGGCCCAATCTTATACCAGCTCTACACGTCAGACATACCGGAAAATTAAAATACAACAAGAGCTATATTTGCTGATGATACTGCCGTATTAGCCACGGATGATGATGACTCAATTGAAGTGTTAAGAAAACTACAAGAGTACCTAGTGTTGATTGAAGAATGGGCAGATAAGTGGAAAATAAAAATTAACGAAAACAACTCAGCTCATATTACTTTCATATTGAGAAGACAAAAATATCCCTTTGTAAATATGAATAATAAACCAATTTCGCAGGTTGAAAGTGTGAAATATTTAGGAATACATCTCGACCAACTGCTTTCATGGAAATCCCACATACTAGCCAAGAAGAAGTAACTTTAACTGCAATGAAAATAGTATATTGGCTACTCGTATACCATTCGAAGCTATCCTTAGACAATAAATTATTGATGTACAAAACAATAATAATCCTAATATGGGCCTATGGCTCCAAATTTGGGGCAAGGCAAGTAGGTCAAATCTCTCCATTTTACAACGATTTCAATTCAAAATGCTTAGGATGATTGCTGCAGCACCTTGATAGAACTCAATCACAAGGCTACATAGAGACTAAAAGAGTGCCGACAATCTTTCAAAGAATCGAAACAAGCAGTTCAACACCTATCTTTAACGTCTAGAAACCCACCCGAATCCTCTACCCATCAACCTCCTAGATAATAGTGAGGAAACTTACCTATTACCCAGAATTACACCCTTACAACTCCATTCTAGATTTTCAAGTTAGTCCCAAGATATATATATATATATATATATATATATATATATATATATATATATATATATATATATACTATATAAGTATATAAGTACTAAATTGACTCTTTCTGTTCTAGACTCAAGAAACACTCACTCACAAAATGTCATCGTCAACAAAAAATGTTAACAAATTTACTAATTATTTATTAATGTAAAATAGATTATAAATTTATCTGGTTGAGAATAAAAAAATAAAGAGAGTTCGTACTCTCTTTCGTTTGAATCCTTCGATTTTTGAGGAAGCAAACTCTCAGTAGCAGCGTCAGCTTCCTTAATTATAATCTCTGGAATATCGCACTCCAAACTTACGAAACAAATCGCCAAAACCAGTCTCAAATTCTATAGGCTTTAATAATTGTGACAGTACTGACAACTTCAGATCCAATAATGTAGAAGAACATCTTCATCTATACGACGAAACTGCATGGTATAAACGAAACTGCATGGTATATCTCTAAAAATTGAAATCTCCAATATACAAGTGATTATAAGAAAAATAGTTATATGCACCTCGGTCAAAATTGAATGACTTTGAACTCGATTAGTATACCAATCTCAGCTCCGTTTCGCCTCGGTTGGTAAACACCTCATCCAAAATCATTCATTGTTCGGCCTTGATATATACATATTAGCGGACTTTCGGGTTTAGATTTTATCAGTGCTCATAAATCTTAGGATAAGTATGATGTTGACACAAAACAAAAGTTTTGGGAATAAATGTAAACAATATTTATTTTTACTAATTTTTTCGAACATATATATTTACATTACTATTTTCAAATTTTCCTCTGAATATAATGCCGCTTGAGGTTGTTACAATATCTTCATTAGTATTACAGGAAACCGATTCTGAAAATGTTTTTGTGGACTTATGTTTTATAATCATATTTGTGATCTCCAATCTGTGGTATTCTGACTCACCTATGTATCCTTGAGCAACAAATGACAAACTCCATCTACCAAGGTTTTTGAGTGCAAATAGATCTCCACCTCCGCCCACCAACTAAGACGCCGAAGTCCTTCTAAAACACTGACCTTTTTTATTTTTATAATTTGAAAAATTTTAATATTTACCTATGTTCTGTGGTACGCTTCCAGTGGTATGGACCCCTACTAGTTGAACTGTAATTTCCGTCGACAAAAATTGGTAAATAACCTCTGTTTTCATGGCAGTAGGACGAAGGGCAAGACATTTCTTCATTAATTCGAATGCATGAAATCCGTCAGTATCGTGAAAAATGTCAAAAGTACGTTCTTTCTCAGTTTTTGTCGGAGGAATATGTACCTTCCTTTTGTCTTGTAAATTGTTCACGGTCAAGTCAGCAAGTTATTGTTTACGGCAAGCACCAAATACTCCAAAAACCTTGACATGACCTTGAAAAGCATGTATATGTCATCGTCAGTCTCTTGCAAGAACTTAGTTACTTACTCTTTTGTTAGAAATTCTGATTTTTTAGGCTTGTAACCTTTCTGATTTTTTTCGAAAATTCAATAACTGTTTGGGGCAGACAAATTGATTTTTTTCCGACAACAGTGCGTTCTAGAGGCAGCAGTCCACAATAATCCAGTGATACAAGTTGAAGCGTGAATTACAAAAACAAGATATTCTCAAAAACGGCTCCAATTTTTTGTTTAAACTTTTGGTACAGTTAGGGCTAAATGCACTCTATAAGATGACATAAACGCCATATTGCTCTATCCCTAACTACAAAAATGAATTTTTTACGTGTCTCTCGCGTCGTTAATATTTGCTTAAACGGCAATTTGTTCACATTATTGAATTTATGAGTACATGTGCTTTAAATAATGTCATACAAAGTTTCTCGAAAACTCAACAGTTTTCTGTTAAAATGAGCTCAAAAATTTGCATTTTCAAAAAAAAAACAACTCAAACGCCATTTTCTCAAAAATGTCTGCAAATTTATACAACATTTTTTCGAATGTGTAGTCTAATTACACTATTTTATATGGCATAAAGATCATTTTACTGTACTCTTTTGTTTTCTTCAGAAATTACAGAAATATATTTTTTTAGATTTCTCTCTAGCCGTTAATTTGCACATTTCCGGCAATTTGTAAACACTATTGCATTTGTGAATTAAAGTGCCTCAAATGACTAAATGAAGTATTTCGAAAGCTTAAAAAGTTTCTGTTAAAATGAGCTCAAAATTTCACATTTACAGTAACACACATTTTCTTAAAAGCCTGTAAACGTACTGTAACAGACGCCATTTTGCTCTGTTCTGTCGATTTTTAAAAAATCACATAAATATATGCATTGCATTTGTGAGTAGAAGTGCTTCAAATGATTTTGAATTGAGTTTCTCGAAAACTCAAATGTTTTCTGTGGAAAAGTGCTTCAAATTTTGCATTTAGAGTAACACACATTTTCTTAAATAAGTCTTCTAACTTTCAACGAAAATTTCCCTACAGACGAGACTATAGTCTTGTATAATATTCTTGAAGTAATATTTAGGTTCTACCATTAGGAAATCGAAAAATCGAGAAAATTAAAAAAAAATATTGTGGGCGGCGTTATATGGCAACCGGCAAGAAGATGGAGCAAGACCGAAAAGCTAGCCCAAGCCAAAGAAATTAGACAACTAATTAGTACGAGAAATTCTTTGCCATTCTGTATTGCCGCTAGTTTTCTTCGTCTGGTGATCTATTCATGCCGTATTATTGTTGACCAAGTTCGTTTTTTAGAACCGCCTACGATACATGGTGCTCCCTCGCGATCTTTTTTTATCCAAGTTATTTGATAGACGAAAACACCTTCTATCGTCTCTATGCATAACTGGGATTGTAAACTGTGTATATGTTCGATGGCAACGAAAGCAGAAAAGAATTATTCAACCAGCAATGATCAGTACGCGATACGAACTAACAACCAGTGATGAACATTAGCCTCTGAGGCCAACCATGCAGCTGCCAAGAGCTCCAACTACACTGTGTTCTGTGGAAGGACGAAATGGTACACATTAAAGAGATGTAAGATATGATATTTGAAGTAAAAGATGTCCTAAGATAATCCGTAATGTGCTTATGTGAAGTAAAGAGATTTAAAAAAAGACTGTATCACATCGTCAGAAATATTAGACAGTGTTATATTATTTGATACATAAAAAAAGCAGAGCATTCATAATATCTTAATTTTCCCGGACGAAGTAGAACGTAATGTACAATAAATAACCTTCTGATGATTCGAGATGCAACAAAATAATTTGTGCTTTGTTTCGCATCGCATCTGTCTTCATTCGAGAACGAGTCTCTAATGTGTAGTATTAGTCAGAATGGGAAAATGATCCCATAAGATAGAATATTCTTGAATTGAATTGTTAATGGAGATAAGAGAGCAATGCAGGATCTACCTCGATAGTTATCCGCATGTAAACATTTAAAAAATAATATCCTGGTGGAAACTTCTGGAACTATGTAGATTGTTCTATAATATTGCGAGAAACTGTAGAAATTTCAGGAATGATCTAGAATGTTGTGGACTTGCTAGAATGTTCTGTTTGAGAGCGTTTTAAAGAATAATTCAGTATTTTTTTTTCTGAATTGCCAAAATTGGCCTCCGACTCTTTTAACTGTCTGACAATTTAATTTACAGCACATTCAGCCGAGGTAGTTTTTTTTTTTTTAACGGAATGCCTCGGGTACTCCTGAGACTTCTTTGTTTTTTATTATGAATTTATTTTGTATTTTCGATAACAAAAATGTCGCTTAATTCTTGAGCATGGTAAAGTGAATTCTAGTTGTATTAGTTTCTAGTAGGCCAGCCCTGGTTTTTAATTTTCAATCTGGATCTCACAAGGAAAAATATGTGACCCACGAAACAGGATCACAGTTGATTATTTTTGGACATCTCCCTCCCCCGCCTCATTTCTGTTTTTTCTTTGTTGTATCATTCGTGATATTAACTATTCTATGTTAACGTGTTGAGGAATAATTTGTTAAAAATTGAAGTGTATCAGAAGATGAAATTTTTTGATTCTGTTTTGGAATTAATGTAATTTATTTTGAAATATATTCATGTCCATATTTTATAAAATGTGGCAATAAGTAATATGCATTATAATAAAAATATATTGTGCACAATTTTAATAAAACAAATATTTCGAAAATAATGTTTTGTTAAAGTTTGACCCTTTTTATACAGGGTCCACACGCCCTTTGATGTCGTTAACGAAAAGCCCTATCTGTGCATTTCCACCTTTTTCTCTATTCGTGCAATAATTATCGCGAAGGAGAGTTGTCATAACGAATAGAACTATTTACCTCGAGACTAAAGATTGGGAAGATTACTTAATTGTTGATGTTACTTCCTTGGGGTGTACACAACTGCTTCACATGAAGTTATTTCCTCATGAAGCTCGTTTAATTCTTAAAGAGCAAAAATAATCCATATATAAAATGCGCTGAGGACAGATGACGGTTTTTGGTAATTTTTAAGAAACCATTACACCAAAACCTCGTAAATGCACTACAGCTCTATGGGAAATTACTCCTCAGTCTTATATCCAACAGGTTTATGACAAAAAGCACGACTTTTGCAGAGATAATGATATAAAAAAACAGATTACTGCAACTCATATCATAATTGTGCATAACTTGGAAACAATGCTTTCTATTCCCTTAAAACCAGATTCTCTGAAACATTGGGCCACTAAATGGAAATGACGGTATTGATGCTAATGACGGCTGATGAGTAACAAAAATTATCTAACTTTGGAAATAGTCCAGGATTTTATTTTCAATTTGTTTGAGATTAGATATTTCCTTATATTGTTCCCAGAATTTACCTTTTACACATGCATTTAAAATGTTGACCTCTTGTGTTCTCCACTTTGGTCATTTTGCTCATTTCATTTAGGATTTTTGTAAAAGCTTGTGTAATTAAAATTTTGTAACCTGCATTTAGTGTTTTCGTATTCTCTGCCTGTTCATATCACAAAGGGTGTAAATCCATTTACGCCCTTCTACCAGTTCTAAATCTGAACAAAATAATCAGAATCGGACCACTGAAAATGATATTGATGTTGATAAGTAGCAAAGAGTATCTAAATACAGTTTTCTTAACTGCAGTTTATATTTTCTTGGAAACCTTGTTTACCTTTTCATATCACAAGCGAAGTAACTTCATTTAGTACAAAAACCATGTCCATAACTGGACAAAATTATCAGAATGACAATATTTATCAGCCTCTTTCCATCGGGCACTGAATGGAATTGACAATGTTGTTGTTAATCTTACGTAACAAAAATTATGTAAATACAATATTGTTAATTGCATTTCATATTTTCTCATATCCTATTCCTGTTCACATCACAGCTGGTATAACTCCATTAAGGCTTTTATACCAAATTTATAACAGAACAAAATGTATCAGTATTATAAATAAGAGTTAAGCCAAATCTTTGTATACACACGTAGTACGTCAAAAAATGTAACTTTACCGTCTGTGAAGTTTTTAGAGTTCAATGGGAATATAGTTATTCAAATTATCGTTCTCCATGTTCTCGCTGCAGTAAGTGGATTCCTTCACGAGAGCTCGATAAAGAATAGCAGGCAAAATCTGTTGTGGATTTGCTGTGCAAATAGTGTTTTTTTTTATACGGGAGAAAATATTTTCTAATTTATTCTTGCCAAAACCACTCGTTTCCACGTGATTTCATAATTCAACTTGTATATTCTAGGTTAGGGCGGGGTTCCCTTGTAGTACGTCACATGCAGTTTTTAATTGTTTTTGACGTTAAATAAATAAAATAAAAACATGCTGCTGAATTTTTTTAATAACACTAGTAAAATATTAATAATCAGCAAGGAAAATGTGATTTACAACACGTGGGATTTACAGTGCTTATTTACAGCACTCCAAAGATCACTGCAAATTGTCTGCTTTTCACAATCCATCATGTTCATGTACCCAGGTATCTCCAAAATAAAATATTTTTAGATATGGAGAGATACGATAATGTGAGTGATAGAGAGTGAAAGGGATGCGATCTCTATTCATTACTTAAAGAATATTTACAGATTTATAGAAATTTGCGTAAGTTATGTAAGTATTTATGATCAGCATTATTCATTGGGACCTGTTACCATGGCGAGATGTACAACATATAAAATTATCGGACGTTTTTCCAAGTTCAACACATCCAAAAATCCAACTCTACATATCTCTTAATAAACTTTGTTTTGTATAATCATACAATTGAAGATTTTTTTTTGAAATTGGTGATACTGAAATGGAAATAATTACTAACTTCATTAAGTACAATTTTTCTTTTTTAGTAGGACTTTTATGATGTGTATAATTCTATTCGTTTGCTACTCGTATTATATGATCCGTTTTATCAAATTGATGGTAAACAATTGTATGGCTTTATCTTGAAATTCTATTACTTAACTATTTTAGAATCGAGCAGTAAAAACAATATTTGGCAGACTCTAAAAATATTCACAAAATATTTTTTCTCAAAAGATGTTTTTTTGAACTCCTAAACGATTAAGTGATTAGCGTCCATCAGATACTATCAATACAATACATGTTTTACGTAATTATAATACATTTAGATTTCATGATTACAACATATTGTATAATTACAAAGTAATTACGTAAAGAATATTTTAATGAGGTGCCATAAAAACTTTATAGCATTAGTAAAGGGTATAAGTTTTCTTACTGTGTTACTCTACATTACTATGGGTATATCCTTCCTACATGCCATGGTTATCGTATATATCTAAATTATTAATTTTCGTTGCGCGCAGAAAAAGAAACAAAAATATGTAGCCTTCGGTCATGTCAGAGATGATGTTTTTGTTAGCTAGGTTTTGTTTTGGTTAGCTTTTGTTTCCAGGAAATATACCGAAAATCAAACAATAATGAAGCAGTTTTGATTTTAACGGAAAATGCAAATATTTGATCTTGTTTTTCCGCGTATTCCAATACTGAATTCACATACTCAGTGCTTTACTGCTTACAACACAACTGAGGTCTAGGGACAGCAAGACTTCCAGGAAGAGGCCGCCCGCCACTAAATATTTGCTATATACATATTGTGTTATGGAACAAGAAACTCTTTTTTGTTCTTGATATTTCTGATCTTTACTGGGCATCCTTACACACAATAGTGTGTTATTTCAGTAATCGTGAAGACTGTTACAAAAAGATTTAATTTATTGCAGCATTATACTTATTGCAGTATTTTATATAGTTCGTTTGAGCAATGTGCGCGCTACCTTTTCGAAAACCATTTTGTGCAGTTTTGTTCTGCTGCATTAGGTTTGACTGTAAATACTGGATACTGTCGGACAAATTAAAATCACTTTTTTCAACTTTCACGTAAAAATGAATTATTTTTCGGCATTTTCCTATATTAAATCCCATAGCTTCTACTCACTTAATGAAAAGCTCATCTTAATACAACAGACGTTTCCTCTCCCAACCGGCCAACTTCATTTTCGTATCATTGTAGGCAGGTTTCGTGGCTAACGCTTTCAATTATACACAGGTTTACACGAAATGCCTATTCGGATGCCATATCCCCGACCACAGCGTTTGTAGTCGATAAGAGGACGGAACTCGGAGCCGAGATCCTGGCCGTCCCTTTCCTTTCCCTTCCTCCTGCCTGCCGTGTAGAGTTGACCACGAAATTCTTTGACGTAACTTCCCACCTCTGCCGCGTCAGCGCCGGGAGTTTCCCCCGAGCGAGGTCTCACCGTTGTTTTTGCCGCCGCGCCAGGAGCCTCCTTCCAGAAGACACGAGCAAGTTGCCGCAAGACACCACCTGTCACCGCCAGGATATTCACCACGCATTAAATAGCCCCTATTGCGTCTACACGGTGCTGACATCCAGTACACTGACTTTCATCTGTGGGTCATTCGAGATGCCTAGTTTCTTTACTATTTCCGTTTGAATAATTTGTTATTTGGCTGCTCTGAACAATTAATCTTATGCTTTTCTACATATAATTTTAACACACTTGTGTTATAATTTATTTTCATATTTACTTTCACGCGTACGTCATAAAGATATACTATACATGTAGTAAAGAAATATACGGATACACGTTGTGTAGAGAAAGTTAAGTATGTAATTCTGCGGAAAATCGATTTCGAGATTTGAACGGAAATACTCGTTTTGGGGTCCCCTGCAACTGAAAGAGTGTCTTTTTTATTTTATCGCATTTACTACGTAAGAAGAGAAAGTTCTGTAATAGTGCGTCTGAAAACGGCGAATTTGGTTGGTTGATAGGTTAGTTTTTTGATTGATTGATTTTCTTCGTGTTTCCGGGCGCGTCAACTGATTTGGTCATTAGTCCCTTAAGTATAGAGCATGATTTTCTCGGGTGATGGCATTGATCTTCCCCCACTGGATGCCGAGATCCGGCGCCGACCTACCGCCGGTTAGTGGGGGTTCCCCCTAACCAGGACTCTCCCACCAGTGGGGCCCCGCCCCAGCCGGGACAAGCTCTAAGCTTCCGACCGGTCTCCCGGAATATGTGGTAGTGGAGTGCTTGTTAGTGTAAGTGTGTGTAAGGGGAGAGGATAGGACAAGGAAGAGGAAGGAAATATCACGCGCGGTCCGTGGCCCTTTTGTCGGGGTGCTGCTCCGGCATTCGCCTGTTGTTGATCAGAGAAACCACGGAAAACAACGGACCAGAGCAGCCAGCCGTTAGAATTCTAGATGAAAAGCTAGTGTCGAAAATCCTGCCGCTGACAGGACTCGAACTTAGGACCTCCCGGTCAGAGGCTCTGCAGTGACAGTTGATGCACTGAGCTACCACTCCCGGTAAAACGGCGAATATTCGGCACAAAAACTCTTCGTGCCGGGCCCTGGTAACGACAAAATGGATAAATCCTGTTCCTATATGTAATACATTACATTCTCTAACACGTCTAGAAACCATGTTTTGTAGTTCCTTGAGACCGAAGAAAAGATTGCTGGCAAAACAGTTTTAGTCAATTTCAGAAAGTATGCCCTGTAATAGCACCACTAGTTTTATATCTTTCTCACTCGTTAATATTTATATTACCGACGATTTGCATACATTGTTGCATTGACAAGTATCATGTGCTTTGCTGATGTACTTGTATGGATCCTTTGAGAATGTCGCACAAAGTTTCTCTAAAACTACAAAGTTTTCAGTGAAAATGATCTGGAAATTCCACATTTTCAGAAACGCCTAAACGCCATTTTCTCAAAAATGGATCGAAATGTTTGTTCAAATTTTTAGAATGGATAGTGCTAAATGGACTGAATAACATGACAAACGCCACATTGATGTATTCTTCTTTTTTTTTTAATACCACAAATATTTTTTTACAATATATTTCATGCTGTTGATGTTGTGACATTACCAGCTAAGTGTAAACATTATTGCATATGCATGTACGATTGCGTCAAACGATTTATATGGCGAAATTATATGGCGAAATTATTTATATGGCGATTTATTGACGAAATTTTCGCAAAAACGGCTCTAAATTTTCAACGAAAATTTCCATAAAGGTCGAGGTTTCACTCTTCTATATAATTCTTAAAGTCGTGTTTCAGTTCTACCGTTAGGAGACTGAAAAATTGAGAAAATGTGAAAAAATGTTCTTTCGGCAGCAATAGATGGCAGCAGGGAAGCGGGTGGGGCAAAACCGGGAAGCTAGCCCAGACCAAACAAATCAGAAAACCAACTGGTACGAGAAAGTCTGTGCCATTCTGTAGAATTACTATTTTTACATTTATTTCTGTGAGTTCTTGGAGAAACAATTTGAAATTCTCTAGCAGTGCTAGAGGTTTTTGTTTTTGAAAAATGTTACTTCATGGAAGAAGAATCAAACCACATATGACGTGATTAATTTTTCTTCTAGAGGATTTTGTTACCCTAAACAACATGAAAACTGAAAATAACAGAAGAACATGTTTGACATGACGTAAGAAAGATAGGAAGAGGCAAAGTCGTGGCTGGAGGTGACCCACCAATCAATTTCAGCTGATTACCAGGAACATAAAATTATGTTCTAAATGAAGTTCAGTTTCTAAATTAAGTAATTAATGGTAAAAAAAGTCCTCTTTTTCTTTCATTTGTGTAAAGCATAAGAAATGGAAGAACATAACACAAATGAAATAGACGGTTACGAGTTTATTACATATTTAATATAATACTTTTATTACCATATTTATCTCATTTCACGTGTTTATGTACTATATTATTGACAGACAAAAGATTGGCGTGTACTTCTTCGGGCTTTGGGTAGCAAATACATGTTGCCGCGTGTGATCCATTCCGAGGGTTCCTTTGGGTTTTCTAAAATTTATTAACAGCCTTTGCTAGATGAGAATGTAATGCTGTTAATTTCTTAATCAAAATATTCTGGATCTTATCAATCCCGGGTGGTTTCCAGTTTCCCATGTTCTTAAA
Organism: Teleogryllus occipitalis; assembly: GCA_011170035.1. Taxonomy (NCBI): domain Eukaryota; kingdom Metazoa; phylum Arthropoda; class Insecta; order Orthoptera; family Gryllidae; genus Teleogryllus; species Teleogryllus occipitalis. Next base: position 169,065 of record BLKR01001066.1, on the reverse strand, counting down.
TGCTTGAAAGATGTCCTGTTCAACTGAGACATTAATGTGAAATTTATTTTTGCAATAAATCTGAGCCATCTGAAGCTACAATAAATTTATCTGTGTTCATCTCTATTCACCTGTAAATAAATCCACCAAATTTACTGGCGCAACCAGTAAATGTGTTGGGTCCAGCGTCCTTGATATGTTCTTACAATGAATTTTAATCAATATAGTATACTCGTATGTTCAATTTAAAGTTTATTTTAATTTCTTTTTATTTTTTATTTTTGACGTAATCAATTTAGATAATGAATGACTTTCGTTGCTATAGAAATTTAGTAAGAAGTGTAATTGTGAATACATTTATCTGTCATCGACTTCTGGGATGGCTAAAGACTCCCATGACCCCATCTAAGTGCACTTCTCCATATTTTTGTTATTGTCATTGTTATTGTTTTGGTTTTTGTTTTGTTATTGTTATTATTGCATTTTGCAAGTTTTTAAAGTAAATTTTCATTGTTCTTAGTCGGCAATCAACTTGGTATCAAAGCGGCGCTCATGATTAAACTGATGGAAGCAAATATTATGAATGTATTCATTATTCACATCACCGAATATGAAGATATATTATTATAGCTTTCATGACATCAGAACACACTGTATTTTTACACTCAAATTTTGTGAGTTATTTTGACAAATATTTCCATGTAGACATAGTATGTATGGGACATCTATAAATGTCGAATGTATTTCACCGAAACAGAATATGGTCATACATGTTAATCTCTTATGACAGATGCACGTTTTCACTAGGCTACACGACAATATCAGATTTTTGTGTGTAACAGTGCAAACCAATCAGTTGAGTAATGATGATTGGGGGAGGTTCGCAACTTGAATGTAAAAGCTCAAACATCGGTGATAATTTTGACTGACGAATTTAGTGGTCATAAAGCTGATGAAATATAAAACAACTACGGCAATGAGCATTCCAAGTGAACTGTTTCTGCCGGTTTAACAGAACCAGCCACTGACTCACGGTTTCCCGGAAGTGGAATGTGTTAACGTTATTCCAAAATAAGTTAACTGTTGACATGATTGTTTTAAGACAGCTGGGTGAAACTCCATTACGTTCTTCTTACGAATCTGTAGAACGAATGATAAGATATCAAGTTTATTACTTCTATTCCGTGTTTGTGTATTCCATGTATACACGTACTGAGACATACCCAGATATCTCAAGGGAATTATTGAGTAGAATAATATGAAATAGTGACTCATTTCGAAGTATTGGTACCCGGGACCGAAAGTAAGAGAATAATATATTCCATTTACGAAGAGGACATTGGGTAGCCATATTGGACATTGAAGTACGCAAATATTGTGATGTAAATATTATGTCTTAGAAGTGTTCGAGGCCGAAGTAACCAATAAATATAGGACAATTTAGACTTAGGACAAAATAAACGCAGTTGTGATTTTGGTCGTGGACGTTTATAGAATATACATTTTAATTTGTGTCACCTGACGAAATACAAGAAAAATAAAGAGCCAATGGTGACAGGTTTTAGTAAAGACGTTAGCGTCGAATCAAGATAATTGACTATCACGAAACGAGTTACAGCGAATAATAAAATTACTAACAAACATTTGATAAAAAAAAAAACAACAACAAACGAAACGAATGTGACATGTTGCATCAGAGCCATAATTTTGTCAGAAGACATTTGGTCGCTGTTGCGAGCGCATCAGAAGATATTTAGTCACCGTCCCGAGCACATGTAAAGCTGGCTAGTCATATTACTAGTTCAGCAGATAGAACATTTAGTTATCGTGATAGGAAGTAGTCTCCAGTAAGCATGACACCTGAGGCATTCGCGAGTAACTATTTTATGTGAACAGTGTAAATTGTTTAATATTGGTTTTAGGACTTTGACTTGAACATTATTTCAACGTCAAGAAAGAAGACTAGAAGATTACTGGTGGCCGACGGAATTCTTCAGGGAAGATTCTTTACTTAGGGAGCTTAGGCTACGAGAACATCGATATCACAAACTGTAAGCGTCACGAAAAACATCTCGCAAGATAGCCAAATCATTCTTTGCGAAGAAAGTATTTGGCAATATTTTATTAAAGTAAAGGCTTTAATTAACAAAATCCATATTCAATTTGACGACATCCCGAATAATTTATAAAGCAGAATGTTGTAAATAAGGTAGGGAAAAACCTTAAAAAAACAAAAAATTGTATTGTGTTATCGAAATATGAAGGTTGATTAGAAATACTCCTCAGATCAACCATCTTGTTCTTAACAAAATAAATTTTCAGCATTTACCCAGTCCATACTGAATGGGACGACTGTCAACGTAAGTAATATTTAATTGTAAAGAGTGTGGGAGTCGGACATCAATAAATAACTAAGATCAATAGTTTCAAGCACTTACAAGTTCAGAATTACAAACACATTACAGGCTGATTTGCTCAAAGTCAGGCAAATTATGTTAATAAATACGTGAGGTTTCAAAATCGTTTCAAATTGGCTATGACCAGCGTGGGGCAAATTATTAATAAGTACTTTTAGCTTTTTTAAAATGTTTGAGTACGTCAATTTGTTTATTCCAGGATGAGCTTGAACAATCGAATTGTTTTGGAGTCTTATTGCAATTATATATTCAAAAACATTGCAGAATGGTTTTGTGGACACTGATGAACTCAGTGGTCAAGCTGAAACGGAAATTGAATGTTTCAGTTTTGCAAGTCTGTGTGATCTCAAGAAATTGCATTTAAAAATTTTACATGTTCAGAAGTGTAGGTAATTTATGAAAGGAGACGATATTAATCAGAAATAAAATTTTCTGCTAATCCATCTGGTAGTCCATGAAATTAAACGGTTGTCTCACAAGAACAGTCATCATATATTACGAAATGAGAAATGGATTAAATAACAGAACAAGAAACTCAAAAGAAAAAAGAACGCTTTTTAAGAAGGAATTTTTTCTTTAGAATGTAACGAACTACGTGATATTGAATCAATGCTTGTCATTGTGGAAAACTTCAGGGTTCATAATCCACATGCTGTACCATTTTCAAGAATTACCGTAAAAACATGTTCCTTCAGTATTAGGGTATATTTGCCAATGAAAAATTCGATTTTGTTATAAATTTTGAGATGAGAACAGGCAATAACGTTTTTATGTTGAAAAATTTTCATTTTCGAATTATTTCCATCGCTAAATCACAAGCTTACCTTATTTCATGACTACGACATTCAGTACGCAAATTATTCATCAATTATGTTGCTGGCATACTTCATGTTTCATATATTCATGGTTACTGCATGTTTCATATTTTAAGAGAGTGAACAGAAGAGACATAAATATGTAGAAAAGCTTTACCTCTGAACTTTTATTGTGGCATTTGACTTGATGCGATTCAACTCATAAAATTGTGGGTAAAGCTGATGAGAAGATAAATTAAATTGAAATCACAACGCTTAAATTTGGAAGTGGAAACATTTCGCAGTGAAAATATCATACGATTAGTCAGCAAATTTAGTTGTTTTCTTCTTGTACTTTAACACTGAGTCATTCATGTCACGTATTCTGAAGGAGGGAAGGCAGAGAAATTATGAACGTGTGTCATCCAGCCACTCATTTCGAGCCCGGATTGAATCCAGCTGAAAAGTGGGTCTGGAAATGGCGTCGGAACCGCGACGCTGTGCGAGAAACAATCGGCGAGCACCTCGCGTGACCGCACGATCGGAAGCTGCCCTCCGCCTCCCAACAATGAAGGCCGGCGGACCGCCCGCCGCGGGGCGGGCGGCGGGCAGTGGGTGATGCGCGGGCGGGAGGGCGGAGGGCGAGCGGTGCGCCCGCCGCGCCGCGAGGCGGTGGAGGGGTCGCGCTCGCCCGCGCACGCTCGCTCCGGGGCCGCCCCTCCGCCGCCGCCGCCGCCGCCGCCGCGCGCGCGCGCGCAGCCCGCCTCCCTCCCGTGTCTCTCCGGCAGTGCATTGCTGCCGGTGCCAGCGAGCGCGCGCTAGCGTGGTGTGTCCGGCCCCCTGCTAACCTGCGAGCTCCATCCAGCCGCCCAGCGAGTGCGAGCGCTCAGACGCCGCGACACGGGGCCTGGTCGCGCCGCTCCGGCTCGGCGCCACCGTCGCACCTCCTCACCCGCCCGCCGGCGTCTCAGCACTTCCGGACTCCGCGAGACCGCTCTGCAGCAGTGATGTTCGTGTGCCGGTGAAAACAAGTTTGCCCGGTTCAGAGAGCTTTTTAAGGAAATCGCGTTCGTGATCTCTCGTGTTTTATTCCATAACGACGTTTCACCTGTTTATGAAACTTTGTATAAATAATAGTTTCGTGATTTTATTGTAACCCGACAAGAAGCAGCGGCTCGGCCGCAGGTTGACGAAGAGACACTAGTGCCCGATGGGGGAAGTTGCCATGGAGCCGGGTGCCTCCGGCCCTCGGCGTCCGAAGCTGGAGTTGTTGCTGTGTGTGATCATCGCTGTGACGAGTTTGGCCGCCACGACGACACAAGGTACGTGTGAAAGTGTGTGAGTGTGAGTGTGTATGTGTGTGTGTTTGTGCGAGTCGCGGGGTCTTCACCGACGGCAGGCCGGCGGATGTCGCTTCGCGCGCCGCCGAGCTGCCACGTAACAGGTGGTGCTAGGCGGGTGCAGCGGCCTGCCTGGCCCGGTCGGCCGTCGGGCCGGACCGCGGCTCCGACTGTCACTTCGCAATCCCGCTAGATATCGTGAGACCCCGTGTCCCCTACACCGCTCACGGAGCGGGTGTGCGAAATCCCGAAAGCCGCCCCCGCGGTGCGACCAAGAACAGAGATACGACAGCGACGGCGACTTGCTCAGCGGCGGTGGTGGTGTCGGCTCCGTGGGAAGCGAGACGTGCGCGGAGGTGATTGGCTGTGAGGTGATGAGGAAACGCTAGTGTCGGCTGCTGAGTTGCGCGAGGCAGACCGGTGCGACGTTGCTCGGCTGTCTGCTTCGCCGCCGCCACCGCAGACGGAGACGTCGACGTGGCGCAGTGAAGAAGAGAAAAGATGTCGCGTGCTGTTTTCGTGCTAAACGCTTACGCTCGCTCTAATAAGCGACGTTGCTGCCGGGTCGCTGCCCTTGTAACTCTTCCTCTTTGCACTTCGTTCTCCTGAGTGAGCGAAGGTCGCAATAGTGCTTGTCCAGCCAATAACTAACATTGAATGACAAAGACTACGCAGTAATGGAACGTGGGTTTCGCGTTTACATAGCGGATTTTTGACATTAGAAACGCAGCACATCGGAGTTCCGACAAGGAGCGGCGAGACTGATGTATCACTTCTGTGAATCTACATTCTTGCGGTCGTAAAACGCGTGTTGGTTACCAACTTTGACTGCGTTGACTTAACAGCAGCGACGAGCGGAGGCCCGGAAAGGAACGGCTGACCTTGGACAGACCGGCTCGCAGCAGTCTCCGTCTAAAAAGGGAGGAAAGCAAGGGCAAAGAGAAGGGGAAACACCATGAGGAATGTTACGGGTGTAGAGCTTCAAAGGTGAGGTGTGTGTACAGTTAACGCGTCTTTCGGGAGAAAGGAAAGCGGAAAGGGCGATTGTAGTCCTCCGGGTTCGAGGAAAAGGCGGCGGCGGTGGCGGGCTGCTACCTGGCAGGCGGTGCGGGGCCCTGCCGGAGCGTACGCCCCGCTGCTCCCAGCTCGCTCGCTGGCTGGCAGTGCCTGCCTCTCCCACTGCCTCGCCTACCTCGGCGTCTTCTCGGGGCCGCGACCGGCCGCCGCTGGCCGAGGGGCCAGGTCCGGGTGCTTGCGTCGGCGGCGGGTGCGGGCTGCACGACACCTTGCGTCCTGCTGCCAGGACTTTGACCTCTCGCTGCGCCCCGGCCATGCGATTAGGGTTTTTTTTCGAAAGCTCAGAAATTTCGTTTTGATGAGCGTGTATTGTTGATTAAGCACGGGAATCGTGTAAGCGATTTACCATAATAAAAAGGAAATGATGAATGACTAAGTCGAAATTGCAAGTTTACAACATTATTCTAAATGGTTTTTTTGTATCCCTGTCTGTTCGTTGAAGTACTTCCAGAATACAAATTGCAACTACTACTAGTTTAGTGTACTTACACTGCAAGAAATTGCCGAATGTAATGAATGTGTGACGCAATCCCGAACACTTCTTAAAAATTCTGAACAATCTTCGAATTTTGCTCGTGTTCGTAAAATACGGTATTTTCAATGCGGATGAGTTGTTTTTCAAAAAAAATTACGCTCTTTTTTTTGTTATTAAAATGCACCAAATATAGCCTGAGCCATTTTTAATGAAACTGCTTTTCGAATGTAAATGAAATTAATTTTGTCTAATTGTATTAAAATATGTAATGTTTAGTATTTTATTTATTTAACAGATATACAATGAAATGAATCGCTATTCTGTTACATTACATTAAATTTTATATATTTAGTATATGAACATGAATAAACGTCATGATTGCTCTAATCAAAGTAAATATGAGGCTTTATATTTTCATTAAAATTATTTGACCCTATTTTCTTATATTTGGCAATGGTCTTGCGTACATATTTTTCCCAAGAGATCTCTTAAACTAGAATTAACCGAAACATCTGACGTAATATCGAGAAGATTCTAGAAATTCCTGTCCTTCCTGTTTGAGTGAGAAATGGTTCAGTGAAAGAAATAACATTTCAGATGCCCGTTGAAAATACCACCTAGTTAAATATCACAATGAAAATGTTGATTCCGTATTTCTAAAACGTCTGCGAATAGTTTTCGAGCACTATCACTAGGAAACACGGTAAAAATGTGTGAAGGATATAATGTAAATTTTCCTGCGCTAACATTTTACCGCAACAGCAAAAATAAATGGAAGAGTTGAAGAAAAGTTTATAATCTTCTGATGTGAACTGTAATACAAATACTTTCATTTACTAGTTTTAAAAATCGAATCTTGGAAAGATAAATTTCCTCGAGATTATAATTTCATAAAGCTTTTTTTGTGTCAGAAAGGTGAACTTCACGCTTAGTGAGGATATTGCACAGTGCATAAAAACATTTCAGTGCATAATTTCCAAATTTTTACCGGGTTCTAATGTTCAGGAAAATATTCCAACTCTCAGTACGTGACAAGTTGGTCCTGCATCACAATAACACACTGAAAATTAACATCACCACGTTTATGAAACTGAAAGCCAAAAAGTAAAAAAATGTACATTATTTTCAGACGTTAATTAGATTATAGACATAAGAGCAAATCATAGACATTACTCTGCAGAGCAAATGCAAATGTTATTGATCTATTTCTTTTTAACGATCTCTCCTTACTTTCATGACTACATAAATAAACTATCAGAATGTGTTTTACGTTCTTATCGATATTTTTTTGTTAAAACTAACAAAATGTCTGACTACACAAAAATTATATTGGAATCTACGACAAAGGAAGAAAACAGTTCCATTTGAAATTACGTTTTCCCTGGGAAATTGCGCGTGCACGTAGGCGTTGTGACAGTATAATTTGACGTCTGGAGGGATTACTCGTGACGCAAAAAGGGAGGTGAGCATCGGGAGAGCCGGTTCGACGACCAGTTCTTGTTGCGGCGGAGCGCGCCCGCGCGGGCATTCGCCCCTGCCGCACTTATCACGGCGAGGGCGGTGCCCGCGCCCCGCGGCCCGCACTGAAGGTCATATGGAAATAGGGTTATGGCCAGGACCCGATTTAGGATCTGTAGGGCCCCCAAACACAATCGTGTTGGAGCCTTCAGCGCTTCCTGAAAAAGAAAAAAAAAACTCAGATTTTCTATATAAAAAAGAAAAATAACAAGTTGCCTATATAATTGAATATATGATATTGTTATATTTAAATTTTTAATTTCTTGGTTACGTGAATACTTTGTTTTTATCTCAATAATAGCAACAAACATTATTTAAGACGTTTTCCCCAATATTTCATCATTTTTCCTTCAGGGCAACTCCATAGGTGTGTACTCGTAATCAACTGCTTATTTTGCTTGTAGGTAAATCAGACCCTGTTCTCACCCCCTTCCCTGCACCAGCCCCTGCCACAGCTACCGGCATTCTTGGATGTCCATTGAGGGAGCGAGATTACACGATATCGCTTTGTTGGATTCCGATTTACTGAAATTCGTTAATGTTTTTGATGTCGGTGGCGCGTTTTCTAGGGCGTTTTTCGTGCCTTTCTATAAAAAAAGGCAATCTTCGGTAAAAGTCAGTTCGGCTGCGGTTGAGCCAGGCGCAACTGACGGAAGGAAGGTTTCAAAAAGTTTCGTGAGGAAGGTGAGACTGCAAGAATCAATCACATGAGTTCTTGGGAGCAGAATAAAAAGGCAAGAGTATACAGGTGCTAGTAGAAAATTTTGAAGAGTTGGGGGGGGGGTCTATTGTACAAAGTGCAAAATCGTGTATTTAGATTGTGAAGAAGTGGTTGAGGAATCAGGAGTAATATTTGTGCATTAAAAAAATATTAAATGTCAGTGAGATTTTAAATTTGAAATGGATGACTTCATCTTGGAAATACTGAATGTCCAGTGTCTGAATTTTGTATATTCATTCAAATTCAAGTACGTGTGTAAATATTACCCTGCCGTGAAAAAGGTTTCTCCACTCATTACGCTTTTATTTTCTTTCAAGATACTTGCATCTATTAGGTTTCTCAAAAAACATGATCAAAGATGCTTCTTTTTGCTCTGAATAAAATTTCTGGACAACGCCGGGATTTACAAATCGACACTGCTGCGATGGACATGGAAACCGGTTTTTAATTTCGGTCATATTTGGGACGATGAGCACCTTAAAAATCTGGCAAAAAAATTTAATTTTCTAAGCGATTAGGAACGGAAGTTGACGAAGTTTTGGAAAGAAACAGAAAGATGACAGATTTGTTTATATTTGAATCTTTTCAGAGTAATTATTATCATATTGAATTTTCTGAATTAAATAGTCCCTTAAAAATCTTCCGTTTCGGTTTTTTGCATAATTTTACATTAACTGACGGATGCAGAAACTAGCTTAGCATGATTGGGCGCATACTTTCAATGTATTGTGTGCATGACTAATTGTTTGGTGTCGGGCCTCTCCTTGCTTTGTGTGCTAATCGGCCTTCCTCTGTCTCAGTCTTGTAGCGCGACTCATGAACAAATACAGGAAGCGCACCTCGACTACACTAGCCCACAGGGAGGTTTCACCCAACCAGGTTGTACCTGTGCAGACAGAAATGCTGGTCGACATTGATTTCCCAAATGTTAATACATTTACAAAACCTCACAATCCTGCCATCTGAAATATATTTGCAAGGAAGTACGTAACTTAATCTAGAGAACATAGTACGCTTTGAATAAGAACAGGATGTGTCAATTGCATTGTTTGTGACTTGGTCAGGGATCGGATGTTAAAGAGTGAAGTGTTAGTTGAGAGCGGAAAAGAATAAAAAATGTTTACGAATGTAGTATAATTTGAGAGAGGTTTCCGTGTTACGTCATAATATTACAAAATATAATTAGGCTTAATAATTGTCCAAAAACTTTCGTCTCGAGAATACCTGTAGATTTGTAATGCAGTTTTTTTTCAATGGATGCAACTTGGTAATTACTTGTAGTAAACTCTGTGTCGGGGGGGGGGGGGAGGTTGTATTTCACAATATAAACGATAATTACAATTTTTGATTTCTCTGGTGAACGTTCTATGCTCTTCAGTAATTTTTGCCACATTGTCCTATAAATATTATTTTCATAATTTGACTGTTTCTTCAAATGTATTCGTCTCTCGCCAATTCAGTCCGTCCCTCCTCGCTCAGCCGTATACCACACCGCCCCGCCCCGCCCCGCCCCGCCCCGCCCCGCCCCGCCCCGCCTAGCCCCGCCTCGCCCCGCCCCGCCTCTCGCTCAGTCCCCGTCCCTCCTCGCTCAGCCGTATACCACACCGCCCCGCCTCGCCCCGCCCCGCCTCTCGCTCAGTCCCATCCCGCCCCTCCTCGCTCAGCCCTACCCCGCCCGACCCGCCCCCCCTGGCGCGCCCTCGTGCGCTTGCCGCGATGCCTGCCTGCCGGCGCGGCGCTGCATGGGGGTCAGCGGAAGCGCTGGAAAGCGTGTCACGTCGTGGCCGGCGTTCTTCTCGCGCATTCTCGTGTGACGCGTGCACTCCGCATGCAGCGGGCGCGGCGCATGCGCATACATCGCGAACGTCGTGACCCACCTGCCCGCGGGCGACGCGACGCCGGTGGCACCAAAATGGCCGACATGCCGTGACGCTCCTCACCCGTTTCGGGTTTTACGGGGGGGGGGGGACTTTTCGTTCTTGGCTTTGGGGAGTGCGTACGTTACGTGATGGTGCATTTAAAACGTTGCGAGATGTGAAACTAAGTTTCTTTGCGAGATTCTCTGAGGAGATCCCTCGTTGTTTCGAGATACGAATATGCAATAAACATCTCGAAATTGAAACGAGACCGCCTTATTTTGTTGAATATTTTGGTGGTTGGAAAATGCCACTACCCTCTGAAGAAGAAAAAAAAAGTTCAGTAACCTGCATGAATTCTGGATAAGAGTTCGAAATGATTATTGATTAACTGTAAACCAGTTATAAATATTAGAAAACTCAAATAATTCGAAAATGAACGATATCAAAGTACTACAGTAATACATGTCCATACGAAAGCGTTTGCGAAATAATTTTTTTATTCCATTACTATACATCGAATGATAACAGATGCGTGTGATATATTGTCGACATGATGCAGATGATACTTTAAAGAAAGATCATTAAAGTTTCGTGTGTTTTTTCCGGAATAATTCAGTTTCATAATAAATCCTAGTTCAATAATTGACACCTAATTCAGCTGAATGAATAAATCTCGAAAGCAGTAAATTATTGAGATAAAATGTATCTGTCTTGTTCGTTGAGCATGTAAGTCCGTAGTTCTCGCAGCGCTTTGTGCGAGGCGACAGCGTCGGGGAGCAAGTAGCCTTGAGCTGAGCGCCAGCAGGTACCGCTGAGTTGCCAACGTGTTAGCGCCGGAAGTGCAGTGCCTGTGGCGCGGAGGGGACGGGGGAAAGGAAGTCGCGTTCTCTCGCACCTGCGTGTCCCGTCTCTACGCGCCGCTTCTGGCCCCAATGCGTTCACGCGCTAGGGAATCGGGAGACGCCAACAAATGCGGAGAATTAATAGAACTCGTGTATCAAGGAGTTTCAGTAGGATTTATTATTTTTCAGTCTGTTAAACATTTGAGTTTTCTGCGATGCGTGAACTAGTGTGTCTGACGTGAACAAAATTAACACTTCGGTACGTGGCTTATTTTAGATTAATTGAAATTAAAATTTATGTATATGTATTCAGCACCAAAGATATATTACGATGGGGAATGTATTGAGTAATAAAATAACTTTGCTGAAATTATTCTAAATATTTTTGTTTATTGTAGAATATTTGATGGATTTGTAATATTTCACACTGTCGAAATCATTGCTTTAAAAATAAAACGTTTGAAACACCGGACCCTGAAATGTATGGGTCGGGGACAAGAGTACTAATATTTGAAAGCGTTAACAAAAGACATCCCTGCGCGATTGAATTGCCTGTGATATCAAGAACTGTTTAATTTTAGACTTAGTTGAATTTCTTACCATCCGTGCTACTGGGTGGAAACAAATAGAACAAAGCTAAACTCTCAGAAATATAATAGGTCCAAAAGATACAATTTTTTTAAATTTACAACATAACCAACAATGTTTTGGCCACATCAGAGTTGTCAGCCCAAGTCGTATTTCTCACACGCCGGTTTAACATGACTAGGGCTGTATTGTAGTTTACTCCAATTCTTTCCAGAAGTTACACGTAGCGAAAGTCATCATTCTACAGACCAAATTCGAGCCACAAACGTACACGCGCCCGGGAACTGCCTCCGCCCACTTGGTCGACCTGCCATAAGAACCCAAAAGAAAGTGCAAGTAAACCTTGAGTTGCCGGATCACATGTTAAAATTCTGGTCTGATTTTTTTTTTTTTTTTGGCCATTCATGAAATTTAGTTCGATAATGGGAACGAAATAATAATTTAATGAAAAGTGTTCCATGATAACCGTGTCTTCCACAGATCCTTTGATTCCAATTCCATACAAAGAACTGATTGAACACAAATCGTTAAATCGTCAGAAAATTATGATGCATGAACTTTACTCGTTTAATGTGAAGTCTTTATCGAATACTGAAGAAGACCTTATGTGAAAAGAGAATATGGTGAATTTTTAAGACTGAAGCTTACTGTTTGCTTGTTTTATGGGTATTACGAATTTTATAGCTTTTTCGTAAAGTATGTTAAGAAAGTTTATTATTTAATTTCTTTCTCAGAGCGAAATCATTAGATATCGTGAAAATGATACTTCGATTCAAGCGTAATTTACTGTCCATTAGTCAATAAACCTTTGTGTGTAATTCTGAATACTCTCGCATATTTTATATCTTCCATTGTTTTATTTAAACGGATTACATTATTTACTCATTGTATACTTTTTATTTTCGGCCAGTTGTATATTTTTAGTTGGCTGAACATTAATTGAGGTGCGGAATTAATCGTTCAAAATTCTCTGAATTATATGCATTCAAAATTTTTTTAAAAACCTTTGTTGGCAAGTATTCAATAAATGACATAATCCCGAAGTACTATATATTTCGTATTTAAATCTCTGCGGGTACAGTTTCATATAAACTGGTAATGACTTGCCTTTAGCGAAGATTGATCGCAGTACTAATGAGCGATAGCAAACATTCGTGTTTGTGCGGACAAAAGCACTGTTCATACAATTTATTTTTTACTTTAGAATAGACTCTTTAGAATTTCAAATGAGAACTAAAACGTCGACACATCTAATATGAATTTGTGATTCCACTTTGTGTAATTTCTTCATATAGTTACTTTTTACTTTTTGCCCGTATAGGCTCAGGACCATCGAGCTCAATGAACTTTTCATTTAATGCATCCTTCATTACGAACGTAGTGTAAAGAATGCGGGCAATATACGACGTTCCCCTGTGATTCTTACATGCATTCTAGATGGCTTCTTTTTAAAGGCATAAATGGCCTCGGATCGATGCAGGTAACCTTCTGAATGATGCATACATTACCATGCCGTTTCAAAACCAAGGAACATTACGTTTCGACTGTCGACCCGTAAGATCTCCTCTGGCTGTGATGTTCTTGGCGCGGAGGTCTACCTCAGGTGAAAGTGAGCGGTGATCCTTGACCGAGAAGAGAAGGCGGGGAAGCGGATTTGCCAAACAGTCGGCAGTGATGAACATCGAAGCGAATCGGGTTGAAGTATTTGACCCGAGCTCAGAATGTGACAAGGTTCTACATGACATTTTTGACAAATGTTTATTTCTTTCGACTCAAAGTTGTTGACATAATGAAGTTTTGAAATGAGACTTGATGAATCGTTCTATGGACAAAAGTACCTAGCATTTTGTGCAACATTATTATGCACCTCTAAGACTTTCAAAATGCTATTCTGTAATTTTTTTTTAATATCGGAGAGAATTATGTCCTTCTGAGGCCGCGAAGAGTTGCCAGAAGAGTGATCAAAGATTAGAGGATTTCCAAAGTTACTTTGTGCGATACCAAAACTCATACGAGATGGTCCAAAAATAGATAATGTAAAAGCTCTTTTTGCAATTTTGCAATCTAATATTTTTAATTCATTATGACAAATACATCATACAAATCATTAAATATGATTACTGGTTAGTAGATTAAATATTATTAAGTTCTCGTCAACCAATGCAACCGAAATGTTCACGAAAATTCTATTAGTACGTTTTACTTGAGCACATCAGACACTGTCAGAGAACAAATAAGCGAGATTGCTGTGAAAAGAATAAAAAAATAGTTAATTGAATAGTGTAATACTTTAGCACTAAAACTCGTATATTTCAGGGTGATTAAACGTGCAGTTTTCAATGGAAGAAAAAATGGTGATTTGGAAAATTGCCTATCTGAAATGGAAATTATTAATCACAAAAAATATTTCTGTTAATCTATTGTTATTGAAAATAGTACTTGCGTAACTCTCTTTATTTATCTGGTACACGCGCCCATGAAGTTTCGCCGTTTCCATGCGTGAACACGAACTCCTAATAGATTCTGTTCTCCACGCGAACTCCTAACAGACACCGTTGGGCCAGCGAAAACTTTTGGTGCTTGCTACCAGCGTTACCACAGAGTAAACAGATATCAGAAAAATTCCTTTCCTAGTAATGTGAAAATAATGATATTTATATTTGGCAAATCCCTACCTATCAGAAGAGCTGCTCGCAGCAATTGTGTTCGAAATGTGCATAAATAACGAATGTACATTGGAATGTGCATATCTACTTTTATGACTTCAGAAAGAATGGTTTTTGATATTGATAACGTCCATCCTAATAGCATTCTCCATAATTCTGCGTTCTTGTTATTGATCTCGTAAATACACATTCATGACTTTATATTAGCGCGATTTTTATTTGAATCGGATCTTAATTTCAGATCGTGAACCTGCTTCTACTTATGAATGGTTGATAGTTTGTGAGTAAAATAATCTGGAATACATGTAATTACTTAACGTCACATAATTTTGTGAAAAACTTACTGTCAGAATTTACATTATGACAATACTTTTTGGATCCGATGGGAGGTAGCTACTGAGACGAAACAAGAGCAGGTCTGAAACGTGGAGTGAATGACGAAAGGAAATGATTATCTGGTTACCATGGTTTTGTCCTCCTCAAATCCAGAGCAAGCTGCGTGCTATGCCACGTCTGGATGCCGTCCTGCAACATTCTCTGGATATTATGCAAGATCCAAATTTTCAAATGATTGTTTTCCTTCCAGTATCGTACCAGGATGTTCTCGAGCAAATTCGGGGAACTGATTCGTGGGTTTTCTGGACAATTATGAAAATATAAGGATAATTTTGAGGATTATATACAAGATCATGACCTTTGGTCTTTCTTGACCACAATCACAAACAGCTTGCCGGGAGAATAGATCCTAGTACCCTAGCGCGAATAGTTTCACACCGCAATCCTGAATAGTTTGGCGTCTGAACGAATAAAATTTCTTTTTATAACTCTACATTTTTGTGTCCATGAAGTTTGACATTCGTTTGCCCGTCTCGTGACTGACCGAACGTCTCGTGACTGACCGAACGTCTCGTGACTGGCCTAACAAACGCCGAATTCACACCTTGAGCCCTAGAGCCTGACGGTTGCCTTCGAATAGGGTCGGCAGCAACGGGAGGAGCCTGACGGGGGTGGCCCACGAAATCAGCGCGGGCGAAGGAGATGGCGCCGAGTTGCATCCGCCGTGCGCCCTGGAGCGCGTAATTAAAAGGTCGTTACGCTGCAGCGGTCGGCGGCGGCGCTTCTCGCGTCAGTGAGTCACGGGGCGGCCCGACCCAGGGGCCAAGCCTCCTCGGCGCGGCGCGACGCGGCGCGGCAGGCAGCCTGCCAAGAATCGACGGGCCGCTTACGAAATCTCGAATGAGATCTCTCCAGGAGGCTTTCCTTACTGTTAACGACGCTGATTACTGAATAGGGGCGGAAAGGCAGGCGGAAGATACGCATCGTAATGTGTGAATTACTTAAGCTTGATTTGTACGTCGATTAATCTTCGTGTTTTTACATGGTTGTGGATAGTTGCGATAATAGATTTTGTATTTACATGAATATGAAAAGTTATTATGATTATAAAATGAATGTGAGGAAATTCGAAGTGTTAAATCTCATAATGCATATAAGGAGTTAACTTACTATTTTCTAGTGTTCTAAAACAATATGAATGCCTTATTTGACGTGACGAGACTCAGGCCATGAGGCCTGCTCTTCCGCCTGACCACGCAAATTTCGTTACGTCCCTTTCACGTACTAGGGGAGAAAGAAGGTATTACTTAGGCGACGAAACAGCCAATTTGAATTTAGCTCAGAGGCTTCACTTACTCTTGGGGATCTTTTACATGCAGTAAATCTACTAACATGGGACAGCCGGCTTTACTTCCCCCCCGAAGGAAGGCGTACGAAGGATTTTTTTCCCCTTTAAAGATCCACAGCTTCGATCGAGTTTGAACCTGCAAACTTGGGTATAACAGTCCGATATGCTAACCGTTACACCATTACTGAATAGGGGCGGGAAGGCCGTTATAATCGCCTTTGTGCGATATATGCGTATCATCTTGTTACCACCAATAAAAAAATATAATAAAGATGAAAGAGATGAACGTAAGTCAACACGGAAGTTTGTAATACATTCACATTTAGCTAATGTAACAGTGAATGGAAATGAATATTGAATTCGGGGACTAACATATTCAGCAATTAACCACCTTCAGTACTGTTCTTTAAATGTAAGTTTTTAACTTCGTATTTAATTTTCACGTAATATCATAGATTCCGCTAAGAACGCAATTTTTGACTCGCTATCCCAAAAATTTCCAAAATCTGCGCAACCTTGTCTCTGTAAAATTTGAAAGTGTCTATTTTCAGCAATTTGAAATAATTACAGCGTGCTTCGGGTAAAATACTGGTCGTTGTAATTCAGATGCACAGAGAAGATCAGGGACACTGGATGTGTTATCCGGAAAACAAACGTGGGGTAACTGTGATACGAACAGGAAAAATCGCTAAAATCCAACAAACGTTAAAAGTATGGTAGTAGCGCTTTCAGTAGGTCATGAAACTCGTGAAAAAATTGTTAATATGCCACTATAAATGTAGCCTATACTACAAACTCGGAAGAATGTAAAAAGAACTAACACTAATTGTCCCAGCGATAGAGTTTAAATTATTCTGAGAAATTCTTAGAATCAGAACAAGCGCATTCACACTGTCGGTCTATTCATATTCGCTGAAAGAGTACGAACGATGCACTAATTATGTTTAAAACGGGTAGTGCAATAAGCCTTAGTTGTTGGTTGCAACCAGTGTTGTTTCCGGACGAGCGTCTGTGCTGCTGATGGTGGTAAATATATCGTAAATACAGTAAATTGGAAATCGGCTGCAAGACCTGGAACAATCCCTGACACATTCACTCAGACAAATTTCTCTGGCAATGTATTGGCACGGATTACTTCTCGCTAATTGTGTAAAGGATTGCTGGGGATTACTGCTGAAAGCGATCGCTCGCGGCGGCCTGGCCTCTCACCGGTAGCGGTAGCTCAGTGCATCAACTGATGTCACTGCAGCGCCTCTAACCGGGAGGTCCTAGGTTCGAGTCCTGACGGCGGCAGGACACTAGCTTTTCAGCTAGGTCGAATTCAGCTGCTGTTTGGAGGAGAATTCTAGCGGCCGGCTGCTCTGATCGGTAGTTTTCCGTGGTTTCTCCGATCAACACCAGGCGAATGCCGGAGCAGTACCCTACCAAACGGGCCACGGACCGCGCGCGATCTGTCCTTCCTTCCTTGTCCTATCCTCTCCCCTTACACACACACTTACACTAACATGCACTACACTACCACATATTCCGGGAGACCGGTCGGGAGCTTAGAGCTTGTCCCGACTGGGGCGGTGCCCCGTTGGTGGGAGAGTCCTGGTTAGGTTTGCCCCACTAGCGGACGGTAGGTCGGTGCCGGATCTCGCCATCCAGCGGGGGAAGATCACCGCCATCTCCCGAGAAAAAAAACATGCACTACACTAACGGAACTAATGACCACAGTAGTTGACGCGCCCGGAAACACGAAAAAATCAATCAATCAAGCCTGGCCTCTGGCGGAGCGCGCGCGCGCTGTGGGTTGTGTCGTGGGAGGGCGTGCCTCGTCGCGACGCGTCCACCTCGCGCGGGTTCGTTATGCAGCATCGCTCGCGAGCTGCGGGGGCGGCAGCGGCCTGGCGGAATCGATTGTGAATATTGAATACGAAACGTTAATATCGTAATTCAGGGCCGGTGCGCCCGCCCCGCCCCGCTCCGCTCCGCCCTGGTCCATCCCCTACCGCACCGTCACCGCATCTCGCCCGCCACTCTGCCATCCCCGCCCCTCCCCGCATAATGTGTCGGCCTATAGCGCCCCCCCTGTGTCCACAGCCACTGTGTATGGAGGTGGCTGAACATTTATTTTGTTAGCGCATTGTGTGTGTTTGCAGGTTGCTTGTCGTTTTCTGCGAGACCTATGCTGCTTACTGACTCGTAATTTAGGGTATGCGTGCCAGGTTGAGGGTTTGGAATTGCTATATGGACTCGTGGGTGTTTAGTTTGTAAGTCAGAAATTCATTCGGTCGATAATTGTGGGATTTAATGTTTGTGTGAAATGATTTTTTTTTGGGGGGGGGTAGGAAGAAAATCGTTTAGAAGGCAACCTTTCGGCGTGGCTTTATCTTCATCCTCTTGCGCGGCGGATATCCCGCGCACAACTTCCGTTAATTTTTTTTAATGCCTCTCAAAAATCAAGTATGTATTGTTGAAGAAAAGCCTTACTACATAAATAATCAAATAAAATATATTGTGAATCTGTAAGTAGTAGACTTGATAACGACACCAAACAATTAACATTTCTTTAGTACTTGTGAACTCGCGTGGGATTTTTTGCATTTGGAAACTGAAAAATTCTGGAATGTGTACCATTTGTCGTTGTACAACGCTGTGCTCTAGAAGTATTATGTCAAGTCAATGGGACTCCTTCATAATGAGCAAACGAACAATCTTGTGAGCAGAAATTTGCTCGCAGGATTGTTCAGACAAGGTTCATTTTATGGTCAAATGTATGTTTTAAAAGTCAAAGAAAAATTTGATAATTTTGGTATGAGTGATGTAATGGCATTAAAATTGTGTACCAGAACAAAGAGAAATTGGAAGGAACAACCAAAACAGTGGGTTACTCACGATAATCTGTGTTAAAAGATAAACATTTTTTAATTACAAGTATTAACTAAAATTATTGAAATAATTAATTACAGTGCTTCTGAAGAGTCGAAAAGAGTTCACACGTCGCTCGCGAGGTGACACTGAGTCTCCCGTCAGCACCTGGTAAATTTCCAAAGTAAATTGAGTCTAAAGAAAAGGCGAGGACAAACAGAAATGATTGCCATTCGTCGAAGCTATAAATTAAGGGATACATCAGCTTCCAGCATTGCCAGTCACTACCATTTGTAAAATATCAGTCTTTAATGAGATTTTGGAGTGGGTGAGAGTAAATTTACTGGTTTAGTGCTGATTGCAAGAGAGACGGTGTTCCAATAATGATGCAATTCTTTGTCTGTGCTTAAGCTGCCACTATTATTCGTGAATAATTATCTCGGCAATGAGTCCCTAGATTACTTTAGAATATGCAGTGAAACCTGGTAAAACGGCTACCTCAATTGAGCAATTACCTCCCTTAACGGTTATTATGAACAAATGATTTTTCCACAAGACACATGTAAATATTCCCTGATTAAATTGGTTTCCTGGCTACGCGGTCAGCGGCTGTGCATTTTTCGTAGATTGACCTGCATTAAGCAGTTATCTTAAAGGGTTTTGGACTGTAGCAGAACAAGAGCGGAGCGCTGTGGAAATTACTGATTAAATTCCTTTGTGACGTGATGCAGTTAGATTACTTTAATCAGTTATATGCAGAAATTATAAGGATATTAAATATTGTTTTAGGTAATTCATTGCGTTAATAAATTTTCGCTTTAAAATAATGCGTCGTCAGTTCCACTACGTTCTCATGATATTTGTTTACCATTACCGATTTTTTTCATTGTTTCTCATGATAGTTTACGAAGCGATGAGACATTCACATTGAGTGTAAACTAAAGGAATTAGAAATTGCATGAAAACCAGAATAATCATTTACACCATTTCAGCTGCATCGTTAATGCCTAACCTCCTCATTTTCAAAATGTCTTGCATGCGAATGTTTAATTTATTTATGATATTAAGTTGCATTTATATTTTGTAACTAATTATTTATTATAGTACATGAATGTCGTCGTATGCATTTTATGATAAATAGCCTACCCAAGAGGGGAGTCATGGGGCTTCGTCCACCTCCCTTAGAAACCAATGATTCATTTAAAAAAATATAGGTTTTACTAATTTTCCATACTAATGAAAGTCGTTCAGTATATCATTTTTTTCGTTATGTCTAAAAGTCAACCAATAAAAATGCATTTGAATTCAGCATAGATGGAACCATTGTTTATAAGAAAACCTCAAATCGTCTAGATACGATTCCTGCAGCGTCCCCCTCCCTCATCGAAGATAAATCCTGGATGCAACTCTGCAGATAATGGCAGTTTTCGTGAGGAGTAAAATTTTGAAAGTGAGGACTGCGGTTCGTAACTTTGTTTCGTTTGTTTTCACTCGTCAGCATCCTTCGCTGCCGCCGCCGTTCTGGTCGTCCCGGTCCGAAAATAATTTAGCACGTCCAAATTAACAGCAATTTAAAAGCGAAGCTAATTGCCGCGGGGGCACTGGGAATACATTTTCAGTTGCGCTGCGCCGGCGCCGATGACATATTAGCGAAATAGAATTAAAGCGCTTTTTGTTGATCTGGGGGCGAATGCAGTCATCTGGTCACGGCGACTGCGTTTGAAATGCTACTCTCAAGGAGCGTAATTTCAGCAGTGAGGAAATGTAATTTATACCGAACGTTGAAGTTTATGGGAAGCTTCAAACTGGTAGAGACAGGTGGACGTGTATGAATCTTACTTGTAGAAAGTTTATTGCGAAACATTCTCAGCATATCAAATGAGACACGTAGCAGAAGGTACCATTACTTTTCACTATAACTAATCGTATCTCTGTTCTTAAATTACATGAATCAATCTACGCCTTGATTATTTCAACGGCCCGACTTCGATCAAAAGATCTTTCTCTTACTTCCTCCTGTTTCATCCATTTCTTTAGATCATTCCAATGTTTCTTTTTTCAGGGATAGGTTTACAACATGTATCAACAAGTGTTTTAAAGTATTAAATAATCGGCCCTAGATAAAATGAAGTCCATTACAATTTAGTAGTACGCTCGTAGTAGTATCACGTTTATTGTAAAAGCGACCCAACTTTTATTTTATTTCTTTCCTTTGAATAGTTCCACAGTCCATTCCACAGTCCATCTTTCTATATCCATTCCACAGTCATTCTTTCATCTAGTGTTCCTTGAGTTTTTATGTTTAGGTGCACGAAGTGTGTTTTGAAAACGCGTCTGATATTATAACTGAGAAATATAAAAAGGAATTGTTAAGAAAGACAATGGTCGTAGAAATAAAAGTTAAAAGAAACTATATTTATGCCACCAAATATCGAACAAATATTATTTTCGGAAAGGTTAGCGTGTCCCAGTTTTACGCTTGTAAAACATGTACACTCTAAGGCGGGGAGCATATCGAACCGGGCCCCAGGTGCTAGCGCTCCCGGCGCCCCGAACCAATAAGGAACGAAGCCAGCGGGAGGGGGGGCGCTTGTGTCGGGAGCCCGGGCCGATATATTCCTAAGTGTCGATCGATGCGGTCTGAGAAAAGACCCCCGCCGCCTTCGCTACTTTCGCCGCCGCCTCCAGCAGCCATTTCGTCTCCCTCTTTCGATGCTCTTTTTCTGACTCCGCCTCCTGTGCGTCGTTGTACCCGCCACTATCAATCGCTTAATTTTACTCTTCCACTTCATCTTTTTTCTTTTTATTTCTTTTTTGCTTTTATTTTTCATCCTCCACATTTTTCTTTTTCCCTTTTCCGTTGCTTCCTATCTCTATCGCTTCTTAGATTTCGACTCGTTGATTTTTCACCTTCATTTCAATCTTTCGATGCTTCTGAGTATTCTAATTTTAATTTTCTTTTTGCCCTCTTCTTGGTCTGTTTTCTAACAATTTTCCTTGTTGAACCATCCGTGCCGCAATTACCAGCTCTTGGCCAGGTGCCAATATTTTACCTTCACTGTTCACAGAATCTGTAGATGATGAAGGTGCTCGAACGCAATTTGGTTTTCAGCCATATTTAGAAGATGCATCGAAATTTCCTGTTTCACGAAAGAAAAAATTTAAAACGTGTATCTAAAATAATTTATTCTTAGAAATTTGGTTTTTGGTACTTGAGGTGTAACACTGAAAGCCCGAAATTACAGGAGAATTTGACCTCTTCAAATTGTGAAATGTTCGTTGTATATGTTAGTAAACTGATAATTTGCGATATCTGAGGATGATTCTTACGTAGTTCGCATGAAATAAGGTTCTTACGAACAGTTTCTCTGCAAAGATAGCTCGGAGAAATGGGCAGAAAATGCCCTATTCAGCATTGGGGTGTCAAAGAAATGTGCTTTCAAATCTTCAGGAAGGCGTGTAATATGTGGCAAAAAATTTTTACTCGCTAGGTACGTAACGTTTATGCAATTGTGCATATTTGACACCAAAAAACTTTTGGTATATTTGGGGGAAGGGGCTAATGGCAGTCATGTTTGCGGTGTCTCCTGGACAGCCAAATTTCAATGAATTCTGACCGCGAAAACTGGTGTAAATTTCTTTGTAGATAAAGTTTCATGTTTTGTCTCATTCATATTTGTGCCAATGATTCTATGACCAAAACGGCCATATAACAGAAAATACTTGAAAAAAACAAAAAACAAAACAGTAATACGAACAAAACCTCTCAACGTCTCAATTTCACTAAATTAGTATGAGTAGAACGGAGTAGGTTGTTAAATAATTCAGACTGCATAGGAACCTACACCAGTAAAAAATATCGCTCTTTGGAAGCTCTGCAAGTAGTAATGTTTCGCTTGCTGTTAAAGATTGTTGTAATGGTTAGTTTCCGTGTAGATAATCCAGTGATAATTTGATTTTACCCGACCATGAAAAGCTTGAACGTGTCGCAACCTTCATTCATTACAGCACTTCAAGAAAGCGAACAATGATTCACATAAATCATTTGATACGGAGTACTTATACCAAAATAGTGATTCAATCAGTTCTGACTCAACTTCTAAACCGTCAAGGTTTCCGATGACTATTTTTTCCTCTTGAATTGCGCATTATTTCTTCAGCGGTAGACTTCTCAGAATCCCAATTACACTGAAACATCCAAGTACAACTTCATTCTGGTAGTACCGACACGCCAGAGGTTGAAGGACTTCTATTTGTCTTCTTGGAGGATTAAATCCTTTTTCATAGGCGATTTCATATGCAAGGGCTGCGAGATGTCCCCACAGCAGAGTTGTATGCAACACATGTTCTTCTCAGAATCCTTCGTGCAGCCCCGACGAGGTCATAGAGTGCATCTTTCAAAGAACGCGTAGTGTTGACGGCTGTGTGCCTCGATCGAAATGTAAGCGTTGTCGGGACGAGCAGATTGAAGAAATTGTGCTGAGGCGGCAGTTTTCTCGGAAGACAGCTCGTGAAGGAAAGCTGTAATCTGACGGCGAGCGGTGGCTAAAGCAGCACGCACGACCTTGCTTTTTGTCTCGCAGTTTCCAGAAAAACTTGCCCTATTCCAGAGTGAGAAGTAAAGAAACCCCGCACATGTAGAATTTTCCTCTGAAGCGAGTATGGTCATAAATTATAGTAATTGCGAATCGCGAGAAGGTAAACGAGGCATACGACTGGAGAAGTGTGGTAAGTCACAGCAAAGATGTTATGAAGAGTCTTCGAAGACAGACTACAGGCCTTTGGAGTGAACGCTAGAGAAGACGAGCTAAGTGATAAGCAAACAAATCAAAAAGCCTTCAAAGAAATCGCGAAATCATTGGAGACTATTTTCGATTACTCAAGTGCTTCTCAAAATCTACCAATTGAATTCCTACATTTTGATGATCATTGCGTGTGCAACCTTTGTAGTAAAAAAAGTAGTGAAACGTAAAGTAGCGTGAAGAAAGATTATTTTTTTTATATTTTATTTTTATTTCTATATATGGTTCAATAACATCAAAAAGCGAAACACACCTTTAGGAGAAAAACTTAAGTTTTTTCACGTTTCTCGGAAATTCGTGTAACTGACTATTGGCTTAATACCTTTACTTCCAAAAATCAGTTTAGGTTGACGAAATTGAAAGCTGAGTTGAGAAATTTCTGGTCGCACTCTTTAGCTTAGGATGTGCGACATTTTGGGGAATCGATAGCTCTCTCGTATTATTGGAAAATTCGTATTTGGGTCAGGACGACGCGCTTCGTCTGCTTTGTGCAGGGCGTCGCCGCCGCTTGTGGACGAAGCGAGCGTTGCCAACGCAGCCGCAAAAAAGGCACTAGGGCGACTTGCAGAGCCCACCGATCACCGCGCAAAAATAACGCAAATTTTTGGAATGGCTCTTTTGGTTAAAGAATTTACGGTCACTTCTTTAAAGAGTTCTTGGAAGGCAATAACATTTGTTAATGTGTTACCTGCTCACCTGACACAGAGGAAAACGAATTTTAGGGGGACGATTGTACAATTATTGATACATGGTACAGGAGTCTGGTGTTAAATATGTGAAAATATTTTGTTCATAAAAAAGTCACTGGGAATGTTAAAAAAACAGCTATTTAATATTGCATTATTCAAATATAATTTTGTTATTTTGAGACCCTTGAGATTGATACCTAAGTGTATGTTGATATACCTCCTTATGTGTAAAGTGTAATGTATTTGTTTCTCAAGTCTTATATTCATATTTGAGTAACTTTATAATTCCCAAGTACGATATTTTGATAGAACGTCTCAGCATTTGATCACACGGATAATACGCTACTTTCCCCATGACCCAAAACAAATGGTGAACTTGTTGGCGAAGCAGTTATAATCGTAAAAAAAGTGCGGATAGTTGGTTGCGAGGTTTATAACATTGTTCCTCGATTCATTTTTTCGGAACATCTCGAATCCGTTACAGTTCGATGTACCTACGACAAACCTGGTAGGCGTATGGTCATGCCTTAATGTCTAAATGCAATGTTAGTCGGTTCCTGAGAGAAGACGAGGATGGAGGCTTATGCCTCGGGCAGATCATGTAAATGGTTTGCTGAGCTTCCTACTGGATGGATTATAGTATTGGTTATCATGAAAGGTGATGGATTGTGGGAGATGAATGCTTATGATGAAATTATGGTAAATACCTGTTACGTTCTGCTATGTAGTGGTAACCACGTAAAAACATAATGGAAATGACACCCACCCTCACTCTACGTCTTAGGATATAATTCCTAAGTTCATAACGTCTCCTCTCCAGTAGCACATCCCTTGCCGGTATGTTTTCAAAACGGTGGAATTGGTCCGAGACGGGTTCCTAGCACTTCCCTATAATAAACCGCAATGCGAATGTTGGCAACCCTGGTTAGAAGACATCGCCTCTGACGTTGCCGACCCGGGCAGTGAAGCGCGTCGCCGACTAAACTCCCGCTCCTCCACCCCCGCCCCGCCCCGCCCCGCCCCGCCCCGCTCCCTCCCGCCGCACCACCGCCACGGAAAAGGCCTGCCGTGCAAAAATGCCACCCCCGCGCCAGGCAAAGAAGTTGCACGGCAGGTGGCCCCCGACAGCCCAACCACCGCTACTCGGGTTTCCCATTCTTGCGCAGCGCTCCAGTTCACCGCTTTGCGGGGGCCGCCCCGCCCCGCCCCGCCCCGCCCATTCCCCTCCTCTCCTCGGGCCGCGCCGCACAAGCCGATGGATTTGATTCTGGCTTGTCTATTCAAATCATCGCCTCCCCGCCGTCCCGCTCGTTCTCTCCATTCCATTCCATGAAGCGGCAGCCGGAAGGACACTCTCGGTATATTTTGGACAATTTTGTAGGAAGTTGTTCGTTCTATGGATTTCATTCTGGCTTGTCTATTCAAATCATCGCGACCCCGCCGTCCCGCTCGTCTTCTCCATTCCATTCCATTTCATTCCACGCCTCGCGCAGGCATGCCGCTGGTGGCTAGGTCGGGAGAGTATTTTGTGGATCAAAGTTTGTCGCAAAAGAGGAATCTCTAGAACATTTCGAATGATTTTGAAGGAAAAGTAATTTCGTTCTCCTGGTTTGATTCTGGATTGTCTCCCAAAACTCTGGATTGTCTCTGCAAAACTTCGTTTTTGCAGGACCGGGCCATGCCGCGCTACAGGCACGTGACACGTGTTAAGTATATTCTAAGATTCGTTTGATTTTAGGAAAACTTAAAATGGAACGGTAACGACTTAGCTCGTCGACAAATTTAAGAACTGCAGAAAGAAATGAAAAGGTTGATCAATTTTAATGTTTGATCCCTGTTTATTCCAGCTCACTTTTTTTCCATGGCATTATCGTACTTAGAGGTTACCTTAAAAAAATCGTGAATATTTGGCGATCGGTTTCGAAGATCGGACCTGCTGGTATTATGAAAGTTGTGTTGAAGATTTTTAAGATCAATCTTGTGAACTTCTTTTTTTTTATAAAACAAAATCTTCTTACACATTCTGATGTAAGAAAAAATAAACAGCAAACTTTGGCTTGTCATTTTATAACTAAATTTATTTTCACTGTCTTACGTTTGCATTCTTGATCTACTTGAATTCCCGAATACAATTTTCAACTGCTCTTAGCATATTTTGCTTAATATTGTTCGTATTCTTTCTCTGCTTCCTACTCTCTTCTGCGCTTTCATAAGTTTATCGGCGGTTTTCGCTAAGGAAGCTCCTACAAGCTACCTGAAGCCTCAAAATTTAATAGTGTCCCTCTCTTCTGGAATTCTCAGAAGTCATGTTGGCCATTTCTGGCTCTGCACCTGTCGAGAAATTGTGGGGGTGTTGTGAGCTACCTGTTATCAAAGCTTTATGGAGCCGTCTTAAAAATTCAAAATACCTGAAATGCATTGAAAAAAAATAGCATGGGTAGGTGTTTTAGGATGATGTGGACATAATGAAGCAGGGACTTATTTCATTTACAATATGAACAACGATTTTAAGCTTAAAATATTTGGCTGCCAAATATAGATATGAAATCGATCGAAAAACTTCTAAGGGTTCATACATTCCTGCAAATAGTTTTTTATTTTAAGAAAATTGGACACATTTTTCGTTTTGCTGCGCGTTCAAAATTAAGAACCTTCATAATATCAATGTGCTATCGTTTCGCCTTTACAATACACAAGGGTTTTTTCCCATGGCTGAAACTTCGAAGTGAATCCTATTGCAAAATGTAAATTGAGGTCTTAAGAGGATTTGATAAATCATATGTTTTCGTCTCTGACCTTATGATAAGTTCCACAGAAACTTAATTTTCATGGTAATAAAATAAACCACATGTATTCATTGTAACTCCAAATATCTGATACTGCAATTTGAAAACGGTAAAACTTGCCATAATTTAAGAAATGTCACAAGGGACATGCTTAGGCTTAATTCGCCTAAATATCCCCACGTCCTTTAAGGGAAGTAGTTCTCAAGATTGTTTACGAGGAGGATACCTGAAAACTTGTCTGAACCTGCGTGAACGGGCGGTGTGGACTGAATACTCCAGGTCTGAGGGGCCGCGCCCCCTCGCTGCCAGGTGCCAGTCGCTCCACCGCCCTCCTGCCGCATAGCGGGAGGCCGCGGCAAGTGCCCCAAAGAATCCCCTCCCCTCCCCTCCCCTCCCGCCCTTCGTGCCAGCACGTGGGGGCGAGAGACAAGGGAACGCCTAGGCAGCGGGCGGCTTTCGGCAGTGGTCACTGCGATTCTCTTTGTAGTCGATACCTTTGTTGAACGAACTAAGGAATTGGCTGTTACTTCGAATGAAAGTTGATGTAGTCTGTTATGGTTCCCCTTCAAATTTACAGTTGTGAGTGGTACTGAATTGTGCGGGTGTCGGAATTTTCGTAGGAAAATTTCCGTGGCGTTGTAATGGACCAGTTCAACACGTCCGCCCTTCGGACAATTCAGAATAACTAGTGTATCTTACTAATACTACGATCAAAGAACAAATGATAATGTTAGTGTACTGTTTTGTCTCCGTGAAAACGATATTATCGATTTATTTTTTCCAATTTATCGACAGAAATAAGATGTATTCTAATGCACATTTTGTGTTTAGTTATCAGCTCTTTTCACATATCTCACAGTTCCGTGTATAACTAGCTCTTCAGTTTTAATGGATTTTGATACGCTTACTGTCGTTAAGTTTTATATTTTACCTTAAAACACGTTCTTTCAAGATCGGCAATCTAACCTCACGAACTACAGATTCTGCTGCATGCGCTATCAATACTAGTGATGTTTGCATAGTAGATTTTTGCGGTAGATCATTGGTCTCTTATAATGTCGAGATGGTTAAATGCTGGTTTCCCTTCTGTTTTACATCAGTAAAACTCGCCAGTAAACCTTTCTGCCCGGTGAAATTGAGCTTTACAGTTTCCTATTGAACTGAATATAGACCGGTTGCGTTTTTGCAAGTGAAGTTTTGAAGATTAAGTGGTATCGGTTTGCGTAAAAAAAAAAGAAAACTTCTGACATCTGTGAATCCGCAAGAGATCTCATATATGGCTCTAAAGAAACCTTCTAAAGACAAAAGTTATAGGGTAACCAGACCACTCTCATCGGTTTTCATGCGGTTCCCTTTCTCCCCCTTAATACCTAGTCACGAAGTGGAAGTCTTGCATTGCATTAGCATTCAACCCTCTAAAGCATAGTACGTACGGAACCATGAAAACGAGAGGAATTGGTAGTAAATGTCTGGAGCAACTATCAGCTGAAAATGTGTATGAACTTGAAATCAGTTCACTTATGAAGTACTTCAATCGTTGTCAGCTCAAATTTCGAGTTTTAATGAAGTAGCAGCTGGTTGCCGGAGAAAAACAAATGCGGTATAGGTTAATTCAGATCACAAGTGAAGGTTTCGTTGCAGCAGCGCTAATTAAAAGTGATCTTAATGTGCATAAGCTATTGAGTATTTTATATGTGTAATATAGTTGATTTTAAAGTTCGGGCACTTTTGAGCTATTAAATTAGGAATTGCATCCCGTGTGTGGCCTGCAATGCTGACTGTCTCCACTTCTTACTACGAAATTCATACTAGAATAGCACAATGCTCAGAGATCAGCACTGCCTTAAGTGGCTTAGAATAGCAATTAATGTCACTGCAGTGCCTCTGACCGGGAGGTCCTGGGGTTCGAGCCCCGACGGTGGCAGGAATTTCGACACTAGCTGGATAGCTAGGTCAAATTCAGGTGTTGTCTTGAGAATTCTTGAGGCCTGCTGCTCTGATAGATATTTTCCCGTGGTTTCTCCCATCAATAGCAGGCTCTTCTCTTTACTGACACCCAGTTACACATGTCGGGAGCTCAGTTTGTCCTGGTTGGGAGGTCCTGCAAGGTGAGGCGTATGTCAGTGCCGGATGTCGCCATCCAGCGGGGGTAGATCACCTCCTCCTTCCGCGATAAAACATGCCATACGTGTACGAAGCTAATGACCTTAGCAGTTGACGCGCCCGGAAACACTAATCAATAATTTCAATGGACAACCGTCTGAAGAATCTGGGCATTGTCGTAGCTGGCGAGGGGAGTTCTCGGTCGCGTCAGGCGGCGGCAGTGTGTTCCACGGGGAGTGACCTAGGCGTATTTAGCGGCGGAGACGTGGACGATGTCGAAGTCGATGGCGGCGGCGGCGGCGACGGCGGCGGCAGTGACGGCAACTCGGCGGGGAAGCGCCGTTACTCGAGCCGCATTCCTCGTCGGGGCAGCGGCATCGGGCGGCGCGCGGCGGTGGCGGTGGCGGTGCAGGCGACCACCGCAGACGCCGCTTCGGCCACGGGCGTCGACGCGGCGACAACGCGACCTCTGCCGTGTTTGGGCATTTCACCTTTGGCCGCCCCGCTCATGGCAATGTGGACATTCCTTGAGTGAGAAACGCACCAGTGATGTTGAGGGCGGATCTTTGGAAAAAAAAATGTTTAGATTAAAAAATAGTTCTTGTTATATTATCAATGTTACATGAGAAAACGTATTCACAAATGTTGGATAGAAAATTGTTCAGGTTTATTTTAAGTTTTCTTTTAGTTTTGTAAGATTCTGAACTTCGTTCCTCTAATTTTCGTGTTCATGTACGTAGGCATGGACACATTTCCGAAAGAAAATTAGGGTTACGGTGCTGGGAAAACAGGAGTAGAAAATTAGAATTGATTTTGGGATGGTATTGTGTACTGTTCTTTGGAAGAGGTGATTATGTACTACGTATCGCTGAATTTTCCTACCGGAAACGCCAGATCAAACATCTCCACAATTTCAAATGAAAATTCACTGTCTGATTGTCTTCAGCCGAATTGTTGGCGAGGGAAACGCAAAGTGAAAGTCCAGAAACTTCATTCTTGAATAGGATTCTAAGCCGTGCAGACATATGAAGTCTTAAATGCCACTTGTGTTAAATATGCCCCTAACCTGATATTGCTTCGTGCCATAAACTGTTAGCTACTACATCCTTTTTATCATTCTACTACTTAATGTTTGAATGAATTACGTTCGCTCCAATAAAGACTAAAATTGTTTTGTACATCAACCAGAGATGTGTAATAAATCAGATGCTACATAGATCGTAATTAAGATTATACAAAAATTTTGCTTACGAATGCAGAGAAATTTTTGGAGTGTCGTTAGCTAAAAAAGGCATAAAATGTTGAAAATTACACCCACATATCGGATAGTGATTTGCAATTTTAGTGATATTACTCGTAGTTCTGAAAGAAGTTTGAGAAAACAATTTTCCTACCTAGCATGTATGCCCAGCGCTTCCGTAAGTTGGTATCTCGTACTATTTCTTGACTTCACTGGTACTTCAGCGCTCAGGACTAGCATTCACAGTGGTGTATTATACTTAGATTGTTCTATAGTGGGCCAACATTAGGTCATTGTTACACCTTCTGCCTTATAAGATGAATAATTTTAACAGTGGTAAGCATATTTCTGAGGGCACGAGCCCCGTTGAGAACGACGTTCGCGAATTAATTAAAAATGATCGTTTTGTAAGGCAGAAGTTGTAACAATGACCTAATGTTATCAACCACTATAGAAAATTCTAAATACATGCAGTGGCCAGGAGCACGGATAAGTCCGGGCAGTGCGGTCCGCGCAGCGGCCAGACGGCGGCGGCGGCTGCGGGAAAGCGCCGGCTAATGGGCGTCCAATTGGGCGGGCGCCTCGCCCTCGGTCCCCGCTTTTAAAATTCCCTCTGTGCGACGCACGCGGCCGCCCCTCTCCGCCTCCCTGGGGACGCGGGGCGCCATTCAAAGCTTGCATACGCCACGTCCGGCAACACGGCCACCCGGCACCTTCCGCGGAGAACTTGACACAACTCAAAAGATGATCATGTTCAGGTGGCGGTAATAAATACGTGGGGTGCACCCCAACAGGCATGAAATGCGTCAGATTTTTAACTCTGAATTTATTTGCCATGATGCAGGTTTTTTAGTTATATTTTGGACTAGTTCTTGTACATCTTCTATTCCTTATTCCTCAAGTGTTAAATAGCTCACTATTCTTGTCGAGGACTGACACTCATTGTGTAGATTGTGCTAGGCATGTATGATAGAGAATTAGTGTGTCGAGATTTGAGCATGAACGTATTTTTCACTCCACTTTAAATATGTGTAAGTTCCTTAAAGGGATGAAAATATCATTTTGAAATATTTAATTTTAATATAATTGTACAGGTATTTATATTTTGTTTAGGATGTTACGGT
Source organism: Teleogryllus occipitalis (assembly GCA_011170035.1). Classification (NCBI taxonomy): domain Eukaryota; kingdom Metazoa; phylum Arthropoda; class Insecta; order Orthoptera; family Gryllidae; genus Teleogryllus; species Teleogryllus occipitalis. The sequence continues at coordinate 137,508 of BLKR01001066.1, read as the reverse complement.
GCTTGTTATTGATGAATATAATGATGATTAAAGGGCTTGAGGCAAAAGAACGAAATGCCACATTTAAAAAAAATGAAGTATGGAAAACAATTGCGAGGAAAATGTTTCAGCGTGCTACAAAAAATCTTTCAATTTCTAGACTGTAGGTAATAGTGTAATAGAACCCTCTAAAAGAAAATTGGACTTTAATTTAGAATTTCGATTGTCAAAACCACGAATCAAAATGTGTTACTTCTCAGAACAAATGCACCGTGCCTGGGTTTCCTAGATTGGTCAAACTTCACATGTGTACATTATATTTCCGTATAATAACTTTCCCCGTTATGTTACTAATTTGGCAAAAATGCTTCGTACGCATTAGTTCAGTATATTCCTTTTACAAGACACAGGAAAGCTCATATTTCTTGCCTGGGGAAACGTGCCACATCCTCAATTGTGAAACCTTTCACATTCATTACGAATTGTCGAAATGAATTAAGAGTAATATATACAAACACACATACATACATATATATACACACACACCACCTTCATAATGTCAACCCGAATCAACTTGAGTAGCAAGAAGTAGGTGACCCACCGATCGCCGTCTGTCATTTCAGTAAAACTATTAAGTTGCTTCGGAGAATTCATTCTAACAAGCTTTCATTCTCAATGAAGTTTGATAGAACTCGGGTTCGCTTTCTTTACGGTCCCATTACGAGAGGAAGGTCATTTGCCTCGTCTTAGGTTCTCATAGCTCGCTCCAAGCCACTTTATTTGCTCCTAAGTTTCTTTGTATTGTAACTTCAAATCCGTAGAATAGCTTCATTGTAGGGTAGGCAAAGATTATTGGTAAGGTTTAGCTCGCTAAGACAAAAGTCTTGTTACTATGTGGAAACATTAGATTGAGGTTGATTCACTTCTTCCGACATGTCGAATAAGAATTGCGTAACAGACGCGAAGAAAATAATAGCATGCATCTTCTATGAATGTACTCACATCTAGCATACGTGGGCAAAACATACTTCGTACGCATTCCTTCGGAGGTAAAATAAAGCCGGCTGGCTCGTATTGTAGGTGTACTGCCTGTAAATGATCCTCAAGCGTAAAAGAAGCCGTTGAGCTAAATTCAAATCGCCCGTTTCATCGCTCAAGTGATACCTTCTTTCTCCGCTAGGTGGTGAAAGGAGCATAGAGAGATGTGTGTGGACAGACGGAAGGGCGGGCCTGAAGACGCGAGTCTGGCCACGTAAAATCATTGGAATTAAATTGAATAGCCCGGGGTGACTCTGCAGAGAAGGTCCGGAACTGGCGGTCCTCGACGACGAGAATGTGCCAGCGCAAGTCGGTACACGTCGGTGCTCGTCTGTCGGTGATTGCACGATTCGTTTGAACACGAAAGAGGCAGTAAACATGGATTACTATTGTGTCAATGAGCATCAACGTTTTGCACAAGAGATTGGCAACAGAGGCTTAAATTAATAGTTTCTGCATGATGTGAACGAAAAGATCACTTTGATTCCAAGAAGCAATTTGTTAAATATGACCATTACCTAGTACGTTCGATACTACTACTGATTTTGTCCTAAGACCATTAAGTTATGGATTCACCAGTGTGGATACATACGGTACGTGCTATTATTGAAAACTGAAGCCCTGCGATTACGTTGCACAGAAGGAAGAATAATAGAAACGTTTCAAAACGGAAAAAGGACTACATATGTACTACTATATAAGTACATATGTATAAGGAAAATTGAAAAAAAGTTTCATGTTCTCCAAACCCGATGAAATGAGGTGGTTTACGATTTCTGGAATAATACAATCGAAATTCTTTATGAGCAGAGTTAAATATGTTTATGAAAATTATATAGTTATATTGAACAGTTGTAGGGACATCCTCCTATCCACCTTATCTTGAAACCGTAACATATCCCATAAAATTATCACAGAGGTTTTCATAAAGTGACACACGTGTGATACATTTGCTAAACATTGCGTTTAGTTATAAACACCCATTATCCTTCACATTTAAAAAATCAATCATCAAAATTAAAACGCCCTCTTCGCATAACCTTATCCAATTACGACAGGATGCTAGGAGCGTAACGGAAATTTGCATGGAGAGACGGAACAGCAGACCCTTGTAATATTGGAATTTGCGTTGTGGTTGCTCTTATAAATGACATAATGAACAAATGATAGCGAATAATAGAATAGAGATCATTCTCTTAAGTTAAGGATTTTATTAAAATATAGTGTTTATAATATAAAATTAGTGAAAGAGCAAGTTTCAACACGTCTTGTGCCCACTATCTTTGATTTATAACAAACATTCGATTGAGAAAGCTCAAATTCCTTTCCATAAGCAAAAGCCCTTAGTGCTTCAACTGTAGAAGAAAGGGTGTCGATGCCTCGGACCTCGGACGCACCGCAGTGGGCGCACCTTATCGTCGGCGGAGTGGAGTTGTTCGCGAGAGGCCGAGTGACTGCGTGCCACGCCCGGCGCCCACCTTTCCCCGGGCGGTCCCGTTAGCCGCTCGCCCGCTCGCCCGCTCGCCCGCTCGCCCGCTCGCCCGCTCGCCCGCTCGCCCGCTCGCCCGCTCGCCCGCTCGCCCGCTCGCCCGCTCGCCCGCTCGCCCGCTCGCCCGCTCGCCCGCTCGCCCGCTCGCCCGCTCGCCCGCTCGCCCGCTCGCCCGCTCGCCCGCTCGCCCGCTCGCCCGCTCGCCCGCTCGCCCGCTCGCCCGCTCGCCCGCTCGCCCGCTCGCCCGCTCGCCCGCTCGCCCGCTCGCCCGCTCGCCCGCTCGCCCGCCCGCCCGCTCGCCCGCCCGCCCGCTCGCCCGCTCGCCCGCTCGCCCGCTCGCCCGCTCGCCCGCTCGCCCGCTCGCCCGCTCGCCCGCTCGCCCGCTCGCCCGCTCGCCCGCCCGCCCGCTCGCCCGCTCGCCCGCCCGCCCGCTCGCCCGCTCGCCCGCTCGCCCGCTCGCCCGCTCGCCCGCTCGCCCGCTCGCCTGCTCGCCCGCTCGCCCGCTCGCCCGCTCGCCCGCTCGCCCGCTCGCCCGCTCGCCCGCTCGCCCGCTCGCCCGCTCGCCCGCTCGCCCGCTCGCCCGCTCGCCCGCTCGCCCGCTCGCCCGCTCGCCCGCTCGCCCGCTCGCCCGCTCGCCCGCTCGCCCGCGCGCCCGCGCGCTCAGTTCGCTTGGCCGCCTTCCGTCGCCTGCCGCCTGCTCGTCGCCGCCCGCTTCCGCCCGCCCGCCCGCTCGCCCGCCCGCCCGCTCGCCCGCTCGCCCGCTCGTCTGCGCTCGTCCGCCCGCCCGCTTGTCCGCTCGTCCGCTCGCTCGCCCGCTCGCCCGTTCGCCCGCTCGCCCGCTCGCCCGCCCGCCCGCCCGCTCGCCCGCTCGCCCGCTCGCCCGCTCGCCCGCTCGCCCGCTCGCCCGCTCGCCCGCTCGCCTGCTCGCCCGCTCGCCCGCTCGCCCGCTCGCCCGCTCGCCCGCTCGCCCGCTCGCCCGCTCGCCCGCTCGCCCGCTCGCCCGCTCGCCCGCTCGCCCGCTCGCCCCCTCGCCCGCTCGCCCGCTCGCCCGCTCGCCCGCTCGCCCGCTCGCCCGCTCGCCCGCTCGCCTGCTCGCCCGCTCGCCCGCTCGCCCGCTCGCCCGCTCGCCCGCTCGCCCGCTCGCCCGCTCGCCCGCTCGCCCGCTCGCCCGCTCGCCCGCTCGCCCGCTCTCCCGCTCGCCCGCTCCCCCGCTCGCCCGCTCGCCCGCTCGCCCGCTCGCCCGCTCGCCCGCTCGCCCGCTCGCCCGCTCGCCCGCTCGCCCGCTTCGCCGTTCGCCGTCTGCTTCGTCGCTCGTTCCGCTTCTCGCTCCGGCTCCCCCGCCTGCTCGCTCCGCTCGCCCGCCGCCTGCCCGCTTCCTCGCCTGCCTGCCCGCTTCTCGCCCGCTCGCCCGCTCGCTCACCTGGCTCGCCCGCTCGCCCGCTCGCCCGCTCGCCCGCTCGCCCGCTCGCCCGCTCGCCCGCTCGCCTGCTCGCCCGCTCGCCCGCTCGCCCGCTCGCCCGCTCGCCCGCTCGCCCGCTCGCCCGCTCGCCCGCTCGCCCGCTCGCCCGCTCGCCCGCTCGCCCGCTCGCCCGCTCGCCCGCTCGCTCGCTCGCCCGCTCGCCCGCTCGCCCGCTCGCCCGCTCGCCCGCTCGCCCGCTCGCCCGCTCGCCCGCTCGCCCGCTCGCCCGCTCGCCCGCTCGCCCGCTCGCCCGCTCGCCCGCGCGCCCGCTCGCCCGCTCGCCCGCTCGCCCGCTCGCCCGCTCGCCCGCTCGCCCGCTCGCCCGCTCGCCCGCTCGCCCGCTCGCCCGCTCGCCCGCTCGCCCGCTCGCCCGCTCGCCCGCTCGCCCGCTCGCCCGCTGGTATGACTGTATGTCTGCCCGCCTGTCTAGTTTCACATTTAAATATTTTTGAATATTTTTCGTCAAGTACCATAATTTCAAAGAAAACTTAAAAAGTTTTGTAAACGACTTCAAATTTTTGAAAACACTTTGTACAAACAGACCACACTGCAACTTAATCACGTAACATACTCCACATTTTCCTTAAAAATTTTGAATTCTCAAAGAAGTCACTGGTTTGTAAAATATTTTCATTTACATTACAGGTGCATTTATTAATAAAATACATTTTTTGTTAACACAAATTTTATATAAAACTGAAGATGTTTTTGAAAATCTTAAAAGTTTGCATTAAAAGATTTTCTACTTTACATTAAAAACTGCCTTACCCTGCCGCGGCAGCTGTTGTCTTTTGGTAGTCGTAGTTCGGTAGTTGTGGTCATCACTTCGTAACTTTCTGATGAATAAAGAACAATAATCATATACCAAAGTCAATGGCGTAAGCAATGGCGTTTGCAAAAAAATGGAACTTTGAATATTCAGGAAATAAATATATGCATTTCTTAATCTCTCGCGATTAGTTTCGATGTGAGAGCTTTTCATGAGATGAAGCATTTGTAGGATACTAGTTGCAATTCTATAATATTACATAACAAAAAATAACACTCTAAAGTATGAGGTGTAGTTCCAATAGTTTTGTGGACACTTCATTTGATAAAACTAATTTAGGGAGTGTAGGATATGACTCAGCACACATTAGGCAACAGTTACTATTAATAAAACCAATAACTATTAGATTTCTATTAATACACGAACAAAATGATACATTAGTAGACTGTATACGGTTCAATCTTAAGTACCAGTGTACACAACACAAAAATGCCCTTGAAAATGTAGGTTATCTCAGAATAAATGTTAAAAAATTATAGAACAATTAAAGGGAGCGGAGATGATCACTCTTCGTTAAGGAACATGTGTTTCAAAATTCCTTATCGAAGACACTAATGTCATTTTTGCTCGTTGTTAAGTAACTCATCATGCTCCGATGTTCATCAAGTAGACGAAATCCCTTTGACTGTCTCTGAAAGTTTCTTGCTGAGTGCATGAGGTCTTGTCAGGTTCAAACGTTACGGCCGGCCGCCCCGGCGCCCGAGCCCGACAAGGCCCTCTCTGTAGGAATCCTTTCGCAGCAATGTCGCCTTGCGACATAATTTGTTACACCAAATTTGCCCCATAACGTTCATTGATAAAATCTTAGACATTCTTCCATGCCGGAGAATTTATTCTGAGACACCAGTAGAAATATTAAATTTTGTGCATTTGGCACATGGCATTATGAATTTAAAAAATATTAGCACCCCTTAACATATTTTTCGTATTTCAGCTGTTGCGCATGTCGTATTCGTACTACGCGCTGCTCCGCCAGGTTAACGAGCCCGAGTAAATCTGTTCAGCGCATCCGGCCAGCGATCGGAAGAAGCGGCTCTCGAATAGAAGGCAATTCAGCACAACTAAGCAACTGGCAAACTCTTTCGTAGTGTGCAGCCACTCTGAAAAAATAAGTAGAAAATGAGCAAGCAATTTTAACGTACTAAGCAATTCTACCACAAGATTCATCATCCAAGTGTCATTCGTAGTGTTGTAGAACACATTGTACTATATTATGTATAAAAATGATTGAATAAAACAGAACATTATATTCTGATACTATTTATGCTTATTATATAGAACGTTATTCACTTAACTGAATCTATTTTTTTCTTTTAAGGAAGTGGACGGGAATAAATATTTGTGAAGATATTATTCATCAAACTATGCAAAAATCATATTTGGGAAATATCGGATGTCGAAAATATATTATTTTAAGATTTTTTGTTATACTTTTTACAACCTGTTCTCACGTTTGTGACACTAAATTCTGTTTGATAAATTTATCTGTCTAGAGTAGAGTGACACTAAATTGTGTTCGATAATTGTATCGTCCTGTCTTGTGTAGTAGTTATAACTGCACAAAAAATTAATAACATTAACTATCCAAAAATCAACTTTACAACCACCTGTTTTTAAGTGTGCATTAAATATTATATTTTAGTTATTAATTTTTATGCATTTCGAGACAAACTTTACACTGTGACATAGTGTAAAGTTTTCCAGTGACACCTCGCTTACAAAGAAAAACCTGCAGACGCTCTTTTTATGTGGTTCTCAAACACGGCTTGCTAAAGGGCGAGATATATTAAAAAATTCTCAGTCGAAATACAAAACAGCCTTGCGACGCAATTACTCCTATTTATAGACGACCCGGTTGAATTAAAGTTATCTCTCACCCACGTACGAAGCAACACCATCACGTGATGTGTTTTTATCATGAGACTCCACAGTTTCATCAAATCCGAATACCAAGACGAGACCAGGGTATCCCGACTAATTAGCCAACTGCACATCCCGACAAATGAGGATCCCACCACAAATGCATGGGAATTGGGCTGAGAAGCTCGGAAGGAGAGGCGCGACGTGCCTCGACCAGAGTAAGGGCGAAGTGATGAGGTTTTCGTACATGAAAACATTCACACTAATTTGATAATTAAAATTGTAAATGGTAATTGAATATAACTCCAAGTTACATGAATCACATTATAATCTTAATCTTATTTATTATTTATTTTAACAATCATCTGAAAGCCGCAACACAAATTGAAGGGGTCGGGGCAACATAGTGGTATTAACCCTCATTATTATCATTTTACGCTAAAGCAAAAAGAAAGAGTGTGTAAATCTCGACAATTTTCAGTTGTGTGTATGCACTAACTGGTATTTTGTAATCAAATATTGTAGTCTTATGAATAGGGTTTTGCAGCATTGGAATCAAAGATTTTTTAAATTTAGGAAATTCAAGTATATTTTATTTAGAATGTGCTTCTGACTTGTGGGTTAAGATTTTTTTGCTCCCAACTTGGAGGATATGTTGTTGGATCGCTGAATTAAAAATTGTTATATACCAATATTTATTTTTGCCGGCACAATTATAAAAAAAATACTAGTTTTGCAGCTTTTACTTTTCTACATTGTATGTATTTCATAATACAATAGGCAATTTTATTGCTGCCTCTCCTTGCAATAGATACGCCCGATGTAAACATCTTTTTATTGGAACAGCTTAAAACATTCAGTAAGTAATGGTTTTGTTTATCAAAATCTCCTATATCTCAGAATGCATTAGATATTGTTTCCTTAGAAGTGTCAATTTTTTTACTGCATTCAAAGGAGTATGTACTATATAATTTGCCAATAGTGCGACATGGAACTTTCATTTTACATTTATTTTATTTATATTCCATTCATTTGTTCTCTCCTTATATCTTATCCTTAATTTTATTTGCCTCTGGCTTTTCGTAGCAGTTACCTTCTGTGGGAATGGATGAGGTGAACACTACTAGCGCCTAAACCGTACGTAGGATTTTTTCCAAATCGAAGAAACTCTGTATGGATGAGGTGAACACTACAGCACCTAAACCGTACGTAGGATTTTTTCGAAATCGAAGAAACTCTGTATGGATGAGGTGAACACTACAGCTCCTAAACCGTACGTAGGATTTTTACGAAATCGAAGAAACTCTGTATGGATGAGGTGAACACTACTAGCACCTAAACCGTACGTAGGATTTTTTCGAAATTGAAGAAACTCTTATCCATATGGCTCCTGCTTTGAGATTTTTAGAACATTCTTTAACATTTGTGGGTACTTTACATGAAGCCCCCTGGTCATTTTCAAAATTTTCTCAAAAACGGCTCTCTTTTTTCTTTAAATTTGTTGTAAGAATAGAGTAAAATACATTTATAGAAGTGGCATAAGTTCGATTTTCACAGTTAACTCTGAATTTTAAAAAATTGCAAAAGTTGGAATTATTTCCGGCGCCTTCCCGGAAGTACAAAATTAAAGATAGAGATTTTTCCTTCAAATGAAATTTTTTGCTCATAATCAGTACTTTTAATAAGATCATGTACAATTATTTGAAAATAATAGTAGTTTTCGCGCAATATTGCGTGCAATATTTGCAATTTGAAAAAAATACAAAAACATTTTCTGGAAAATAGCTAAAAACATTACTGTAAATTTTTGATAGGGATAATGCTAAATGGACTCTGTAAAGTGACATAAACGCCTAGTAGCTCTATTATTTTGATTTTCAAAAATTACAATAATGACTCGTCTCTCACGTCGTTAATATTTTCATTACCGACAATTTGTTCACATTATGGTATTTATGAGTACATGTTATGAGTAATGTACATATTTATGAGTGAAGCCAGTCCACACCAAGGAGATTAGAAGACTTTACTACGAGAAAGTCTGTGCCATTCTGTAGCACCACTAGTTTATTTTAGCTTAACTGTAGAGACCTATCAATCAACAGATGTAAGTGGATTGCTTCAGATTATGATATCAAAGTTTAAAAAATAAAAAAAATATGTTTAATGTTCATTTTAGGTCATTTTTGAAGCAACATAATAATAACACTCATCTACTTTTTCTGATTAATACTCTGTATTGTGTTGAATATAATTCGGATCATCAACGCTATTGTCCCCCACTGAAGTCGTCAGTGTGTCCGTACAGGAAGAAATCGCTTTTTGACAGCTTCTAGCCGGAATATTACTGCATCCAGCCATCTTCCCACTGAGGGATATATTTATGTTGTCTATAAGCATTAGGCGAAACTGTTAAGTTGCACAACAACCTATTCACTTCTAAGCACAATCGACGATTTTTACAAATATTGATAGCAGTGGTAAATAATACATTCACCAGAGTACTGTATTATGTATAATTCAATTTCAGAAAAAATGTTGCCCCGTTCCTATCGTAGTGGTCAAACATTGTGCCATCTTATGGTGGGTATTCAGGTATGATCGTCGATGTTTGTCACGTCATCCTGCTTCAAAAGTATCAAGGACAGATACGCTGGCAATATTTACAATACACCTCAAAAAGGTATCCAGACTACAAGTGTTACATTCTGCATCGTGATAGTTTCCAAATCTTCTTTTCAAATTATACAGTTTTGAAGTTGAATCATATGCAATGCGATAATTGAAGCAGATGGTAAAATGAAAATTAATGTCAACTATTAATTTAAGGAAAAAAGAGTAAGAATTTATTACTAGGTCTATTCTCGGATGCGAATTCTTACACATGATTATAATAATGTGAAATAAAATTATCGAAAAATATTAGTCGTCGGTGCAAGTGGCTAATCTTTAGAAACATCCCACAAGCATGAAATTCTAATAAAGCCTGTTTCTTTAGAAGAATTGGGGGTATAGAGTGACATTTCCCCACTAACAGATGTAATAATTCATTACAATGAGACATGCAATCGGCAACTGGTTCTCAGATGTCTTTTGCACACAATTACAAAACATGCATTCAAATTAATAAAATTAAAGTAATATTTATGGAACAAAACATTCACCACAATGCACGTTTTGTAAGACTTGATTTACATTTTGAACTTTATTGGGCATTTCTTTTCTTTCGTGTATTGACTTCCAGTAAATATTGTAAGACAACAGTGGCATTAAATCCAATCATATTTTGATTGCTGTGATGTCATTCTCTTTAACGTCGGCCTTCTTAGTTATCATGTTGAAGGAAAGACAACCTGTAATGAATATTTCAGGGAACTCTTTCTGCATTGATAATTGGTTGCGCGTCTTCCAAAGAAGCTCGCTCAAATATTCACCATCAAGGTCCTGAAGTTTCAAGACATCAAAGTGCACAGGACGTTGAATCTATTTGAAAAAACAACAACAACAACAACAACAACAGTTTCTGCCGTTCACTTTCTTCCTTCGATGTACATGTGTATGTTCAAAGAAATTAAAAGGGTCGGTGGAGTAATCATGGTTAAATGTTGCAAACATTTAGACAATTTGCGTGGTAATCAATAATTAAATTTTTTTGTTGAGAAAAATGTAATAGTATCACAGCATTACAAAAGAGTGAATTATTAGAAAAGGTTGTTACCCCTATATACAAAAAAAAACATGCAGAACTAAAATGTGTAGTAGATTAGGGTGTTCTTTATTTTCAACGTTCCCCTACCCCTGAACTTCTCCCTCGTTTTTACTCTCTCGCAAACTACATTCATGGTATAGAGGAAGTTATGTAGTGCTGCAACATAAAATGGCTATTTCTTGGCAGAGAGAGGGAGAGGGACCGGTAGCGGTAGCTCAGTGCATCAACTGATGTCTCTGCAGTGCCTCTGACCGGGAGGTCCTAGGTTCCCACTCCCAACGGCGGCAGGATTTTCGACACTAGCTTTTCAGCTAGGTGAATTCAGTCGCTGTCTGGAGGAGCATTCTAGCGGCCGGCTGCTCTGATCGGTAATCGGTAGTTTTCCGTGGTTTCTCCGATCAACACCAGGCGAATGCTGGAGCAGTACCCTACCAAACGGGCCATGGACCGCGCGCGATCTGTCCTTCCTCTTCCTTGTCCTGTCCTATCCTCCCTCACACATACTTACACTAACATGCATTACACTACCACATATTCCGGGAGACCGGTCGGGTGCTTAGAGCTTGTCCCGGCTGGGGTGGTGCCCCGTTGGTGGGAGAGTCCTGGTTAGGGGGAAGCCCCACTAGCCGACGGTAGGTCGGCGTCGGATCTCGCCATCCAGCGGGGACAGATCACCGCCATCTCCTAAGAAAAAATACATGCACTACACTAACAGGACCAATGACCAAAGCAGTTGACGTGCCCGGAAACACGAAAAAAATCAATCGATCAATTCAATGCAAGAGAAGTGCCTCTTCTGCTGGAGAGAACACCTTTTTGTGTTTACTGGATGGACTGAACTTTACAGCACATTCTTCACTACATTTGACAATAAACCGAATCAATGTTGTCTTCGGAATGTTGAACTGCCTTGATGCTGAATGAATACTGACACCTTCTTTAATAGCTGCCTCTGCCCATTTCAAATTGTCTGCAGAATAAGACTGGTACGTTTCCAAATACACGACATCTAAAATTAAAAGTTAAAATTAACAGCGGAAATGAATTAAAATTAATATAATGAAAGGCAAATAAATAGTGTAACATTTCAAGTTTAGTAATTGCAAATATACTAATACTACAGCAAAATATAAATAAAGGGGTTAACTGAACCGGTCCAATAAACCTAAGATACCAATGGTCTAGTTAACCCCACAGCAAATGTCTTTGTATGCCTGAAGACTCACAACCCGTATCATATCATTAAAAACAAAATACCATATTATAGAGTACAATTAATCTGGTGTCAAGATTCTTCTTGATGTTCTTCAATAGCAAAAAGAATGCAAACCAGATGATTTGAAGAAATAACTTTTGTCCTCTCATAAAAAAAAAAGCTTCACTGTACAGAACAAACGAAGGCGTGCAACTGATGAATGTGACATTGTCAGCGCTGGGACAATCCATCGACGAAGTGGAAAAGATAGGAAACACTTTCCGCCAATATTTAAAAGCATGGACCACCTAACGTAACTTGTTCAGTTAACTTAATTATCCTACTTCTTACGCAGTACTAGTTGAATGTGGCTTCGCGGACGCAGTAAACTCTTGTAAAAGTATTTTCATGAGTTGAAAATTTCTTTCATACTGCATTTCTTTCATGCTTTCTTCAAATATGTTCTTTCAGTTTCTGACATTGGACTTACCAATGAATCGTAGAATGTGATTTGACACCCATTGAAAAGTTCCCCAAACCCTATAGCCTTCCTTGTATGTTACCTCCATACGAGATGTGAACTGGTAATATTGCGATTTCAAAATTATAATCGCCGTAACAATATTGCAGGTATTGATGATTAAAATACTTAAATTTTATTACAGCTACATTTTTACGCTTTTTTAGTAATAGGTATAAAAATGCACATAGTACATTTGCATTAGCACAAACGGTCAATGCAAAAATACAGATCATTCCAAATAGTTCTGAAAATTCTGTCGCAACTTTTTGGCTACAACGTAGACGATTCAGCTAATTTTCTTAAAAATTGATTTTGATTAAAATAAACCAGAGGCCTTCTGCGTTTGAAACGGATATATTGATTTTGGAGAAATTTTACATGAAGCCTTACAAAGATTCCAAACTTTTCTCAAAAATGGCTTCAAATTTTTGGATTAAACTTTGTATTTGGATAGCGTAAAATACTCTCAAGAGTGCAAGTATCGTTTTCTATAAAAGCCCTGAATTTTCAAAAATTGCAAAAGTTCAGTTTTTTTCGGCGTCTTCCAACAAGTACTATTTTGAAGACAGAATGTTTTCTGAGTGAAATCTGTTCTTTTATGGTATCTTGAAATAAGGCCATTTTAATTCTTGCGCACGATTACTATTCTTTCTCTTCTTACGAGTAAGGTGATTTCCAAGTACCTACGCCCATCAACCTTGTAACACAAGGGAAAACGCGTTTCTACATTAAAATTTTTAGAATGCCTTCGTGTACTAGAATATTTTTTTATAAAAATATTAATGGTTAAAAAATATAATTTCTCTTTTAAACAATTTTTACAAATTACTGATTCAAATTGGAATTAAACGAGAGGTATTACAACAGCTCATACGTCCTCCTGTTATTTGTAATGGTCACGTAATATTACTGTGTTGCGACTTCTATCTTATTACACCATCTGTAGCTAGAAAATCTCAACAAATGAAACCTGAGAGATTCCAGAAAAATACACATCTCTAATGTTGAAAATCCAAAGTGTAAATTAAATGACAAAGCCTGCCATTGAGTCCAGTGAATTGGAATATATTCTTTAAAAAAATTCAAAGAAAATAAGACATATTCTTCCTGTGGATTGAACATCTGACCTACCAAGTCTTTAAATTCTAAGCCACCACTCAGTAAACAGAATCGACATTAATAAAATTAAAAGGTTTTCTGTTATATATTTAGTTTCATACTCGAATAGTGAAAAGTTTCTAAATTATCTAATTTATTTACCCAAAGTTTGTTTCGATAAATTTTTTCTCATTTCAAGCAAAAAGAAATCCCTCTCCTTTGTGAAAAATGTCTGACGTCGTTGCTAGTAGAACTATAATTATTTTGCAATAGTAATCGCATTGAAATTCTTCCACATTTACTCTAGTAGTGTAAAGTTAGTTACGCAATTTCTATTGTTTATGCCATGTTTGTAGATTACCTCTTATGTCTACGCTATGGGTTTGGTCGGCTTCTTGGTTTTCGACCTACCTGAATTGATGTTCGTTGCTGGAAGAAATCTCACCCAGCAGGTAAGAAACAGTAGTATTGGGTAATTTATGTGCATGTTTTGCACATTATTACTCATGAACAACTTATCGAACAAATGTTCCTGATTAACCGTAAAGAATGTGTGCACATAGAAGGATTACGGATATTACTAATTATGAAAGATTTCACATCATGAACAGATGTATATTTTGCGTGTGCCTTTGATAAATCAGATTTAACAGTATTTCAGGAAATTAAATTAAGTTCATTTAACACCATGAAAAATTAATTTAATTGATTTTGCCAATGTTATGTTGTCAATATTTTGTTTAATTATAAAATAGCTGCAAAATTTAGTTAAATATTTGTGACTAGATCAGAGCTATTTCAAAATTTGATGTATTACAACAAGAAAACAATCAGATCATAAAATGCTATCAAAATTTGGTATGTTTCTTTGAATTTTACTGCAATATACAATGAATCGATGAAAAAAATAATGTAATTGTTAAATTAAGAACAAATTGTAATTAGGAATTGCATTTGTAGTGTTAAGGATATTTGTTATTTAAGGATAATTTTAAGCTCGCTTCATGATGATGCGCGCGCAGAAGATTGAATGGTCTTCCAGGTCATCCATAGTCTCCCATAGATTTTCACTATCTTCCGTTGTCTACCATGTTCTGTAACTGCCTTCCACTGTCTTCCATGGTTTTCCACAAACTTGCATGTCCTCTATGACTGCACATCCCGACATTGTCGCTGTTTAGAGCAGCACCGTGGCGGACGCGGCGTTCGACTGCGGGTGGGAGGACTGCGCGCCGCCCTTCAAGTCGTCGCTGCGCTTCATGATGATGCGCGCGCAGAAGATTGAATGGTCTTCCAGGTCATACCTAGTCTCCCATAGATTTTCACTATCTTCCGTTGTCTACCATGTTCTGTAACTGCGTTCCACTGTCTTCCATGGTTTTCCACAAACTTGCATGTCCTCTGTGACTACGCATTCCGACATTGTCGCTGTTTAGAGCAGCACCGTGGCGGAAGCGGCGTTCGACTGCGGGTGGGAGGACTGCGCGCCGCCCTTCAAGTCGTCGCTGCGCTTCATGATGATGCGCGCGCAGAAGATTGAATGGTCTTCCAGGTCATACCTAGTCTCCCATAGATTTTCACTATCTTCCGTTGTCTACCATGTTCTGTAACTGCGTTCCACTGTCTTCCATGGTTTTCCACAAACTTGCATGTCCTCTATGACTGCACATCCCGACATTGTCGCTGTTTAGAGCAGCACCGTGGCGGAAGCGGCGTTCGACTGCGGGTGGGAGGACTGCGCGCCGCCCTTCAAGTCGTCGCTGCGCTTCATGATGATGCGCGCGCAGAAGATTGAATGGTCTTCCAGGTCATACCTAGTCTCCCATAGATTTTCACTATCTTCCGTTGTCTACCATGTTCTGTAACTGCGTTCCACTGTCTTCCATGGTTTTCCACAAACTTGCATGTCCTCTATACATGTACATCCCGACATTGTCGCTGTTTAGAGTAGCACCGTAGCGAACGCGGTGTTCGACTGCTGGGGGAGAACTGCGTGCTGCCCCTTGAAGTCGTCGCTACCCTTCATGATGAAGCGTGCGCAGAAGATTGTTGATCTTCCTGATCTTCCGTGGTGTCCCATGGATTTTCACTGTCTTGCATTACCTTTAACTGACTTTCACCGTCTTCCATTGCCTTCCGTTGTTTCTCATTATCTTGCATTTTCTCCATGACTATACAGTTCGCCTTTGTTGCCGCCCAGAATTATCCTGTGGCGTTCGACTGCAATTGGCAGGACTGCGCGCCGCCCTTCAAGTCGTCGCTGCGCGTCATCGATTGATTGATTGATTGATTGATTTTCTCGTGTTTCCGGGCGCGTCAACTGCTTTAGTCAATAGCCCCGCAAGTGTAGTGCATGTTTTTTTCGCGGGAGATGGCTGTGATCTTCCCCCGGTGGATGGCGAGATCCGGCGCCGACCTACCGTCGGTTAGTGGGGTTTCCCCGTAACCAGGACTCTCTCACCAGCGGGGCACCGCCCCAGCCGGAACAAACTCTAAGCTCCCGGCCGGTCTCCCGGAATATGTGGTAGTGTAGTGCATGTTAGTGCAAGTGTGTGTAAGGGGAGAGGTTAGGACAAGGAAGAGGAGTGAAAGACCGCACGTGGTCCGTGGCCCGTTTGTTAGGGTACTGCTCCGGCATTCGTCTGGTGTTGATCGGAGAAACCACGAAAACTGCCGATCAGAGCAGCCGGCTGCTAGAATTCTCCTCCAGACAGCGACTGAATTCGACCAAGCTGAAAAGCTAGTGTTGCAAATCCTGCCGCTGTCAGGATTCGAACCTAGGACCTTCCGGTCAGAGGCGCTGCAGTGAAATCAGTTGATGCACTTTGCTTCCGCTACTGGTCCTGCCCTTCATGATGTTGCGCGCGCAGAAGCCGTCCCGGGTGACTGCGCTGCGCCTAGCGCTCTCGTTGCTGTTATTCATCTCCGTACGTACATTGTTTTACACCTACCAAATTTATCGGTTAACTCGGTTGAACCCCTTCCAGCGCGGTGCAGCCCTGACCACTCAGTCTTCTTTCCCTATCTCTCCCCCCGCGCCTTGGACAACGCGTGGAAGTTGAAGGTATCGGTTCTTTCCGTAGATAGGACGGATGTGTATCGTAGAAATGACGCTATGCATATCCCCATTGGCAGACACTGCGTCAGTGACTGCTGTAACGCGACAACTGTTTTGAATTTCGTGCCCGGAAGTAAAATTAAACTCAATTTTCTGGAAGGCAATTTTTTTTTCGGAAAAACTGGATCTGCCTTTCTTCATGAAAATCAACATATAATCTATGGTGATTTTTTGTAACGGGAGCTTCTGAATACTATGTATACCAAGAATTAATTATTGCTCTCAGTGTAATTATAGGTTGACATAAATAAACTACGATGCCTCATATCATTATTATCGAAAGAATTAAAAAAAAATATTCCACGATTTTGAAATACAATAGAATTCCTAGAGCAAATATTTTATTAACGCTCCGATTCTTCTAAACTATTGACGTACTTTTCAAAACCTACCTAAACTAATTAGTGAAGTTTTACAAACCACATTTAGCTGTAAAACTAAATCATTATAAACGATCTGCATTTATCTGAGGTTTGAATATGTTTATTATGTTTATTATATCATAGTTTAATATGTAAGGATGTATGTATATTTAACTTTGAAATTTGTGAAAAATTATTTTGTTGATAATAATTTCAGTAACAGACAACTGTGACAACTTGCAAAGCAATAAATAAATTTGAGATAAGTAAAAGTTCGCTGCCTAAACAGTTTTTATTTATTACATAATTTTAAATGTGTCCTGTAAACTATTCACATTCAACGTCTTCGTTTAATGCTCGGAACCTGGTGATTTTTTCTTCTTTCTTTCATCCTTTCTGTTTGAAGCACTTGACACTCTAATTATAAGCCACTACGCAATTACCGATGAAGTTCTCTTTGAGCACTCAGCTATGTGTGTAATTACAAGAAAAGAAATCGCCATCTTTTTGTGGACGTGTTGTTCCGCCCGTTAAAAAAAGATCACATGACGTGCGTTCCGTCAATTGACTTTCCCTTGATGCCAACCTTAGAAGAATATCCCGCACGCCAGCATCCAGTTCTATTGCCTAATTTTATCTGGTAAGGAAGTTAGCGAAACATTTAATGTAAACTAATTTGTAATTGTCTCCTTCGGAATTATCGATGAATGACATATACAATAAAAAACGAGTTAGATGTTTTTTAGAATGTAAGAAATATTATTATTATTTTATTGGAATAAAGGGGTCGTAGTTTTGCGAGAATAAAAACGTGGTAAAGATAAGCAATTTTTAATTGAAACATTTTACTGAAAGGGTGTGGGAGTAAGCAAATATTTAAAAGTGGGTTTGCGAGTTTGTTCTCCAATATAGAATAGACACAATTGCATTTTCTGAACTGAACTAAACTATTACTAACCAATTCTTAATCGAAAAGGATCGAAAGAACAGGTTCGAGGTCAATATGCAACACGATATGCAATGTGTTTATATAAAAAGTAAACAGAATGGAAGTGTAAGTTATGAGGAGGTCTCATTTGGAAAAATATTGCGGAAATGTAAATCGCAACTCTCTGGCTAATTTTTTTGTAACGAATTGAGGTAACAACTTTGGTGCCGGTTTTATGTTTAATCTCGAAGGCTCTCAACATAATTTTTACTTTGTACATATTCCCAAATCTCTAATAATTATAATTATTAAGTAATAAAATATAAAAAACAAAATGCATTCTTGATCACTAAATTAATATAGAGAAAGTAGAAGGAAAATATATCCCAGGGTACGTGTAGTACAAGGTACGAGAAGAGATCAATCTTTGAAAGGCAGATACGGTAAATCGTAGCTTAGCTAAGAAATTAGCTACTCAATTGATATATTTTCTTGGATCTGTTAAATATTCCTCTCCCCATTTTGTCGCGAAATTTGCAATCATGACAAATATCTTATTTTGATCTATGTTTTTTTTCATAATGACGTAGAACATATTATTAGTAGGCCAAGAAAAGTAATTTGCTATGAAGTTCGGTGAGTACCATAATTAGTGACATACTTTTTGAATATTTAAGTTTTAAATCCATAAAAAATCTTCTCTACAAGTTGTCAATCTGTTCTAAATCTTTATTAATATTATTTCGAAATATCAAGTTTTCTTGCGTAAACGCATCTCGGTACATTCATAGTTGATACATTTCTTTATTTTATTTTATTTTATTTTATGTAAAAAACAGTAAAAAACTATATCACGTGGTAGGGGGAGAAGTGAATTCTGTGCACGTTTTCCAAATTCTGTGATCCGTACACTAAGCCATATACTACTTGAATTTTGAATACAGAAAAAAGAGGGGGGAACGGTCCGATGTAATACAATTTATTTTCATGGATAAATCAGCAATAATTTTGGGCTCTTATCCATCATGTCCTTCGTCGTGTTCCTGCCGCGACAACATGGATATGATAATTTGAACAACTGTACTTCCCACTGAATTCCAGAAGACGTGTACCGATAATGAAGTTACATTTATCTCCAGAAACAAAACATGGGGCCATCTCAGCATTTGCGCAATGGCTATATCATTCCTACATGTGTAAGTGAGAATTTTTATCTAATGAGTCAATTACACGTATGGATAAAATAAAGCAAAAAAATATGGAGAAAGTTGTAAATCGAAGTAATGAACAGGAAGTAGTGACGAAGTAGGAACTAATGTCTCAGGTAAAGTCGAGTTACGGAATGCATAACATTGCGTGGTCATTAGGTGAGCAAAGTAAGTCATGAGTACATGTTCGAAAGAAAAATCAGATAAAGCAAAACAGACCGTTAAGTATGAGATCGACGCGTATTTACATAATAAGACAAATACAAACAAAATATACCATTTGAAAAACACAGGTTAAAGAGGAAATAAAAAGGAAGTAAAACAGGTGTTGTTTGGAGCCAATAACTTAGAATAAAATACAAGAATTTGTGGCGAAAAATAAGTGAAGAAAGAAGTCCCGGAAAAAATCATAAAAGGAAGAACAGGTCGTGACAACATTGGAACTGATGCATAGGCCGCGAAAATAGGGTAAAAACAGAAGGCACGATGAGAAAAGAAATTAATTATGAAATAAACAGAAAGCTTTTTTTAGTCATGAGAATCACAAGTCACCATAACACACAGCAGATGTACAGTATTAGAAAGGAAAAGTAAGGAATGAGAAAATGTAAAAATATATAGGTAGGCGGCACCTAAGGTAATGAAACCGTTATATACTTACAATGTAAGACAGAAATGGAAAAAAGATGCCAAGGAAAAGTTTGTATGGGATAGGCAACTATTAACACGGTAAATCAGAAGGCATTATTTGGCCATGAGGCTCGTAAGTCAGCTCAAAATAAAGCAAAGATAAAGTATTTGACAGGAAAAGTAAGGGATCAGAAAATGTCGGTAAGAAAACAAGTGGAGGTGGAGGTGTGGGAACAAAAGAGGGCAAAAAGAGGAAGGGGCAGTGAGTGGGGAGTGATTGTCCAGCCATGGGCCCGCGAGCGCGAGAGCGGAGGAGGCAGCCAAGGCCGAGGCGCTGGCCGTAAGGGTAAAGTAAAAGTAAGAGATCAGAAAATGTCGGTAAGAAAACAAGTGGAGGTCGAGGTGTGGGAACAAAAGAGGAAGGGGCAAAGAGTGGGGAGTGAGCGGAAGCCGTTGTCCAGCCATGGGCCCGCGAGCGCGAAAGCGGAGGAGGTAGCCAAGGCCGAGGCGTTGGCCGTAAGGGTAAAGTAAAAGTAAGGGATCAGAAAATGTCGGTAAGGAAACAAGTGGAGGTGGAGGTGTGGGAATAAAAGAGGGTAAAAAGAGTGGGCAGTGAGTGGGCAGTGAGCGGAAGCCGTTGTCCAGCCATGGGCCCCGCGAGCGCGAGAGCGGAGGAGGCAGCCAAGGCCGAGGCGCTGGCCGTAAGGGTAAAGTAAAAGTAAGGGATCAGAAAATGTCGGTAAGGAAACAAGTGGAGGTGGAGGTGTGGGAATAAAAGAGGGTAAAAAGAGTGGGCAGTGAGTGGGCAGTGAGCGGAAGCCGTTGTCCAGCCATGGGCCCCGCGAGCGCGAGAGCGGAGGAGGCAGCCAAGGCCGAGGCGCTGGCCGTAAGGGTAAAGTAAAAGTAAGGGATCAGAAAATGTCGGTAAGAAAACAAGTGGAGGTCGAGGTGTGGGAACAAAAGAGGAAGAGGCAAAGAGTGGGGAGTGAGCGGAAGCCGTTGTCCAGCCATGGGCCCGCGAGCGCGAGAGCGGAGGAGGCAGCCAAGGCCGAGGCGCTGGCCGTAAGGGTAAAGTAAAAGTAAGGGATCAGAAAATGTCGGTAAGAAAACAAGTGGAGGTCGAGGTGTGGGAACAAAAGAGGAAGGGGCAAAGAGTGGGGAGTGAGCGGAAGCCGTTGTCCAGCCATGAGCCCGCGAGCGCGAGAGCGGAGGAGGTAGCCAAGGCCGAGGCGTTGGCCGTAAGGGTAAAGTAAAAGTAAGGGATCAGAAAATGTCGGTAAGAAAACAAGTGGAGGTCGAGGTGTGGGAACAAAAGAGGAAGGGGCAAAGAGTGGGGAGTGAGCGGAAGCCGTTGTCCAGCCATGGGCCCGCGAGCGCGAGAGCGGAGGAGGCAGCCAAGGCCGAGGCGCTGGCCGTAAGGGTAAAGTAAAAGTAAGGGATCAGGAAATGTCGGTAAGAAAACAAGTGGAGGTGGAGGTGTGGGAACAAAAGAGGGCAAAAAGAGGAAGGGGCAGTGAGTGGGGAGTGATTGTCCAGCCATGGGCCCCGCGAGCGCGAGAGCGGAGGAGGCAGCCAAGGCCGAGGCGCTGGCGGAGGGGCCCCGCAATATCCTCTTCACCAACCTGCTGCTGCTGCGGCTGGCCGGGTGGTGGGGCGACGGGCGCTGGGCGCTGGGCGTGCGGGTCGCCTACGCCGCCTACACCGCCTGCAACATCTTCCTGCACCTGGTGCTCGTCGTCTCCGTCGTCATCAACATGTTCATCGAGCGCCGGGACTTCTCCGTGGTGCTGGACGCCGCGGGCATCTTCTGGGTGGGCATGACCAACGGCGCCAAGATCTTCCCCTTCGTCTTCTCGCGCTACAAGGTGGGTACGCCTTCGTTCTCGCCTCGCTGTAAGGGAATAGGTAGCTCAGGGCAACACTCAGTGCCGCTGCGTTTCTGATCGGCGGGCCTATGCGTACATGTTCCGATGGGGCAGATTTTCTTCTAGCTATATATCAAGGTCGAATGTAGACGCTATATGGAGGAGATATGGAAGGATGCGGCTTCTCTGACAATTTCCCTTGTCTTCGATCAATTCCAGGCGAATGTCGAAGGAGCACCTTAATCAACGAACCAAGGATCTCGTGCGATCTTTCCCTGCTTACTCATGTCCCCTAATATCGACTTACACACGCTGGAATTCACGAGTACATGCACTGAGAACACCAGTAGGGAACTGAAGGTTCGTCTTGTCTGAGTCAGAGACCCACTAGTATTTCTACCACACCTCGATCAATGAATCTCACGTTTGAGCGGTGGAGGAACAGCGTACCTCCTGGGGTGTAACATACATTACATTCAGGTGTAAGAACGCTAAAAGGCTTGCTTCCTTAATGTCTGTCAGTATCTTTTCATTTTTGTTTGCATTTTTCTCTTTTTGTCTCCTGTTGTCTAGTCTTATTTTGATTAATCCAGTCCAACCGTCCGAAATATATGACCCGCGGCAAAAAACAAACAAACAAAAAACAACAAAAAAGAACAAAAAACGCTGAACAAAGCTACGAAGAATGGTTTTCCAAGAAGTAGCACGCCCGATACTCTGGGCAAAGAGGAGGGACTTGTTCCCCGGCGCATGTGAGTAACGAGTTGTTTTGACTCCGGTACTAACCTGGATAGCGAGAAGCTCTGAGCTGGCATCCCGACCCAGGTTTTATTGAGGTGGTTGCCGTGACAGTCAATTGCGTTATGGTGGGATCCAGATACTAGCCCAAGGGCGTACTTGTGCGTCTGCGGGGAGTGCCGATAGAGACTAACGTCTAGGTGCCGTTTCGGGATGAATTCCCCCTGGTAAAGTACAAGTGCGTGATCGGTCGACGAGCGACAGACGTGGTTGACGTGCGTCTAAGTACGTGCGTTGTTTTATTTGGCAAAGGCTGTGGCAAAGCTAGAACATAGATTTTGTTGTTCGAATAATATTTCTGATTACTTGACTGCTGAGAGTGGGATAATCGGGCGCTGGACACGTGATCGTTCTTGTATCAGTTTACAACAGCAGCAGCAGTAACAGGAAAGAAATCGTAATACAAGCACACCGCAGTAGATGACAGAAAATCGTACACACGACGCAGAAACAAACAAGCAATTACGCCAAGTGGCGCTCTTCAATTTTCCGTTACTTCACGCTTGATGTAATTTTACTTTCTCGTACGGAATAAAGAGAAAGTACCTAATACTGCGCGAAAAAAACAGCGAATTTTCGGCAAAAAACTCCTATTACAGGGCCCTGGTAATGAAAAAGTGGATAAATCCAGTTGGCAAATTTATGAAAACACGTGGTTTAGCCAGAATTCATGTATTGTGAGTCCTTGATATCGAAAAATCCGATAACGGAAAAACGTCCCTCTATCCTCTGTCCACCCATTTGCGAACAACGCTAGCCGTTAAACCGTTCAGCCGATTTTCTTCAAAATTGATATTCCCCAATAGATATTCTGATGTCGCGGCCCCTTGAATTTGAAACCGATATTTTAATTTTGGGGGTACTTTACATGAACCCCTTCGCACATTTTCCAAATTTTCAAAACAAATGACTATCGTTTTTTTATTATTGTTTTGATAATGTGAAGGAGGTTTAAGAGAATGGTGCAGGTCTCATGGTCGTTAAAAACATTGAATTTTTGAAAATTGAAAAAGTACAAAATATTTTCGACGTCTTCCTACGTCTCCAATTACGAAGATATATATTTTTTCCTTAATGAAATATGTTCCTTAAAGATAGATGTTCAAATAAGATTATGTACTATTTCAAAAATTTGAGTACTTTTTGCGTAAGTTTGCGTGAAGGTACGGGTTTTGGCACCACTAGTTTTCTTAGTAAGCATTGGCAACTCTGCAGTGACGTCATCATTTGAAGCCTTTGATGTGATAACGGAACCTCCTCTCCCCCGAAGGACATATTGGCTGTCCGGGTGACGCCGCGTAGTGGGCTGAAAGGCCGACGTTTCACCTGTCGTGTCGAAGGCTTCCTCAGGGTACTGACATCGCGATGTTGTCAGGTGAAACGTCGGCCTCTCAGCCCACTACGCAGCTTCGCCCGGACATCCAAGAAGTCATTGACTCGAGCCGCGCAAGCTTACGCAGACAGAAATATGATTCAGACAATAGAATAGGACTCGTTTGCATAGAGCTCGTGTGCGCTGGCAGGTGGAGCGCTGCGTGCGCCGGCTGGCGCGCATGGAGGCGGCCGGGCTGCCGTCGCCGCGCCGTCGCGTGATGCTGGTGGGCGCGCGCCGCCTCACGTCGCGCGTGGGCTGGCTGCTGATCGGGACGTGCATGTTCACGTGCGGCGCCTGGCTGCTGGTGCCTCTGTTCGCCTTCGCCTCTGCAGCCGGCCCCGCCTTCGTGCCTGTCGCCAACGACTCCGTCACCCTGCTCGCGCTCGACGCAGACGACGGCACCACTGGACACAAGCCGCTGCCACTGCAGGTATCACTTTTGTATTTTTAAAGGTCCTTGAATTTGAGTCTTGGCGCTCAGACACGGATACTCACATCACATACTTAGCCACCAACTTTTATTATTATTTACCTCAAATCTCTTCCCTTGCAACCTTTAGACTCGTTAAAAACCCGAACCATACCAGAATAAAAAAACAGATACCCCTACAATACATTCCTCAAAACCTTCTCCGAATTTGAACCAGAATAGAGGACCCAATAGGACATCCTCAACCTTATGTTAGATTTAAGTCTTAGAAATAAGTTTTAAATATAAGTTAGTAAGTAAGTCTATCAAACATATGTAAATTTTATACCACAACTGACCTATGTACATCCATCAAAATCCATAAATATTAATAATAATAATAATAATAATAATAATAATAATAATAATAATAATAATAATAATAAAAAGACACGGCTACTTTGTGACATATTTCTTCTTTATCTGGCTCTAAGACCTTCAGGAGATTTAAGCAGGGTGAAGTGACTCAGCGTGATTATTTAGCGCTGTAGCGTCTGTGACAGAAATACCCTAGAGTTTTGTATTCCTTATTCCGATGTGGTCAATTACGTCAGACGCAACAGAGCTAGCTCAAATACACTCTGGCTTCTAGATAATTCTAGCAGTGTGCTACTCTAATCGGTAGTTTCCTGTGTTTTTGTTTCAATAAATCAATAGAATTCCGGAGTAGTACGTTAATAAACGGATCGTACGCGGTCTTTCCTTCATCTTTCTTGTGCGCTCTTCTTTCACACACTTATACCTACTACAGAAACACGAATGTCGGGAGAACTGTTGGGAAATGAGTGCTTGTACCAGCTGGAATGGTTCCCAGTTGGAGGAGATATCTGGAGAGCGAAACAATGCAAACCAAGCAGTCGATCGCCTCCTGATATCATGTGGGAGGATTACCACAACCTCCAGGGATATAACATGCACTAAACATACGGGACTAATTAGCATAACAGTTCACGTGCCCGAAGTCATGAAATAATCCTTGAATGGGGCTTGGCTGGGCAGGGCTGGCTGCCGTTCGACTCGAGCGCGTCCCCCGGCTGGGAGCTGGCGTACGTGCTGCTGAGCCTGTCCACGACGGTAGACTCGTGGATCGCGTGCCAGACCAACAACATCTACTTCTCGCTGGTGTACTTCGCGTGCACGCAGTTCCGCGCGCTCAACGACTCGCTGCGCGAGCTGCGCGCCGAGGCGCTGCTGCGCCTGAAGCTGCCGGCGGGCGCGGACCACGCGCAGGGCGAGCGCGCCTTCCAGCAGGAGATGGCCCGCGGCCTGCGCCACGCCGTGCTGCACCACCAGGCCATCATCAGGTGAGCGCGGTTTCACCTTCTCCTGTTCAGGGGGAGGAATTGCGAGAGACAATAAAACAAACCATCGTCTTCTGCTCAATCAGATTAGCTAGCAAATATTTATGGAATTGTTGCTGAACTTGGGGGCTACCTTACAGCTAAAGGCAGCGCAGCTTTCGCAAAAAGATTTTAATGGGAAGGGAATACCAAACTTTTCCTTTAACTGGTCCCTTTTAATGGAAACGTTTGCTTCATCGACCTCCTTATGTTTTTTTCATAAATACAGCATCCATTATCATGACACCAAAAATTGTACGTAAATGATTTAATAGTACATTAAGATACGATGGTGTTATGATGGGTATTAATACCCAAGTGTGATGTTACGACACGAACGAGGAATGAACGGGTAAACTTCACACGTGTGTATTAATGCTCATGACTTTGAGTTTCATACGGTAATTTTTCTACGACTTTTATGAGCTAAACTTTTACATTGAATCGTTTTGTGGCAGTTGACATGCAGGATTCTGCCAAGACCACCTAGTATACAGCTCGTTAATCCTACCATCGCATGCTGCCGCCGGTGGCTGTGGTTACCAGTCCACCTGCGAGGGAGAATTGCGCTAGTCAAATAGGATCGAAGCGAAATTACGTTCTAATTTATTTTAAATAATATTCCACAAAAATACTAATAATAAAAGAAATTAAAACTGACAAGCATAATATAATATCAAATGCAAGTTTAATGTACACAATAGAACGATACATTTACTCGAACGATTCTCAATGATTAAGTGTTAATATTTGGTTTGTAAACTTCTCTGTGAGTGAACAAGATCATGTTTCATAATGAAATCTGTATCGTAACGAGTACCATTATGCAACTATCAAATAACAGCATTATACAATGGAAGTAATAAAAAGATAATTTCGTGCACCAATATTCTCGTAAAGATCTTGATTTTAAAAAGTCGAATAGAATTCCTCTTTTTAGTGACTAAATTTCTAATCTTCATTTTCCTTCAATGTTTACGGCTGCAAGGCGTGAGAGAGAAGGCTGGAAGTACTCTTTCACCGAGTAGAGCAGACTTGATTTTGGTTTCTTCAGCGCACGGCCGTTTTACTGGAGCTCGCTTGCTCCAGCCCCGTTCCGGCGCCTCGTGCCCCGAGAACTTTGAATAATGCCGGCCAGCGAGCCGCTATGGTCTCTACTAAGCACTATTGCTGTTGCTGCTACCCTTCGCCTATCTCTTGACTGTCAGTATTTCGCCGATGAGTAATGATGGAAGGCCTCCAGCAGGCCGCGTCACAGGGAAGATGCGAATTGTCACGACCGTGAAATAAACTGAAATGCGTCTGCCGACGGCCGCATTTCTGAGGCACGCACAGAGTGAACGTCAATGAACTCTTACGGACAAAAGGTGCAAAACGTTGCCAATTGGTCAACCCTGGCGCCAATTGGTCAATTATATAACATAAATAACAATAAAAAATTAACATACAAAAATTCATACAATATAGACAACAAACATAACTAATATATCCACTCAAATAAGTCATGCATGACGTCATTTTTAATTTGTGAAATGGCCATCTTTAATATTTACACCGAAACATATTTTTCTCACCCTTGGTCTTTCTGCAATATAGATTTTAATTCACGTTTGTTTGATTCCCTGTAGGCACTAAATATGTCTGATAATGTGAATGTCTGTTGAAATACTTTTCCCCTCATACTTACGCCATGAGTTTCCTTACATTGAGGTTACTCTAGTTCTTCTCCCAATTTTTTTTATTAGTGTGAGGATTTACTTTTTTGGTTGAGAAATTGATTTTAATTTTGTATCCACAGTTACTTAACTGTTTTTTATGTATTCTATGAGATCTGGTGCTTAATATTGCAGTTTGGTAGACGCTGTTCAAGATTTATTAGGTCCGGTTATGTTCATGGAGTGTTTGGCGATGTCAATAATGTTGTGCTGCGTTACTTTCCAAGCTACTATGGTGAGTATTTTTCCGAAATTAATCGAAAATTTCTGATAATTAATACTTAACGTGTTCTAATAACTATTGCTAACTTCAGATACAAATTATATGGCAATCACTCTAATCTTTATTTTTTCATTGCGAAAACATAAAATTTGTATTTCTCCTAAAAAGGAATACATCTTTAAAAAAAGTACACTTAATATTTGATTCAAAGGGCAATTTTCAATAATATTCCTAATATTTAATCCTTTCTTGCGATCATATTTTCTTTATTGACATTGCTTTTGATGTAATGAACTAGAAGTTTAGGATAGTCTTTAAGGTTTTAAGTAATTTGCAATGGACATCAAACAGGGCTAGTCAAGAGCCTATTACACTTAAATGAATCAATAAGTCAGTCTTTAATTTAGTTCTTACATGCTAACTTAAACTATGATTTCAGGTCTCGCCAACGAGTGTCAAATTTTTGGCTCTCGCGCTTTTCCTTTTTTTCGAGATGATGGAGCTGCTTCTGTTTTGCTCAGTCGGAACGCAGCTGGAACTGCTAGTAAGTACCTCAGCAATTCCTAGCCGAGGCGAGCCACTAACAGAGCTATCTCTAGGTTGCTTACCTCTCCTTCCAAAAATGTTTCAGATGCTAAACCCCCAATTAAGTGTTTCTTTCTTGTATACTTCCGTATACGTTTTACAAAGAAAGATATATAATGGCAAGTTTTCGACGGAAAAGTAAATGTTAAAAATAACCCTTTTGAGGTGCGTATTTCGTGTTTTCTCGTCAATTGTCCCGTTCGTTGGTTTCGTGAGTGTAGTAGCCGAGAGATGATGAAATTTGTCTCCCACCAAAATGTGAGATTCATAGCAAAAGTATCGTCGAAATATACAATTTTGGCCATTTCTTAACTCGGAAGTGCCCGCAATAGATTGACTCACGCCGGGTCCCGCAATGTATCTATCAAATATAACTGCCACTTTTTGTAAATTCGAATGATCTGAATGTTCATTTACGTAAATACACATTTTATTCGGTTTGTACATGTCTCTCAATGCAATTGCAGAATTCGTGTCTGAGTAGTTATGGTGAGAAAGGTAAAAATTGACAAAGTATATGTAAAAATCATAAAACATATTATATACGAATTCCTCACATTATTTTGGCATGTTCTAAACGAGTATATATTTTACCACAAAAAATTTAGAAAGTTTTTGTACTTTTTCTATTTTGCAAGGCTTCCATTTTTTTATTTCCCTACAGACGTCTCCTGCAAATCTTCTTTCTATTTTGTGACAGCCGATTGTAGATAAGGCAAATTATTACATTTTCTGAATAGACACTTACTATAGTCACGGCTGAAAATAATGCCATGATACTATAACACCCACCTTTCTTCCTCTAATGTTGGAGATAATGTTTCGACCTGGTCGTTCGGACCACAATTGACATTGCCCCAGCTCCTCGTAGAAGGGAGGGGGGATGCATTCCAGGGTGACCTTGACTCACCTGTTTTCCTGGTCTCCTGACTCCTTCAGCGTTGCCCGGTTGCTCACTGTGTAATTTTGACTGGATCATGCGTGACTGGCTTTTGCATGTATTAATACATTAAAACTCATTGTTTCCTCCACAATTCGATTTTAATAATAATTTCCAAGAGGAGGTGAAACCCTCAATTACAAAATGAGTTCAGTCACTGCCTGAAGGAGAATTCTTGCGGTCGGCTGCTCTGATCGGTAGTTTTCCATGGTTTCTCCGATCAACACCAGGCGAATGCCGGAGCAGTACCCTGACAAACGGGCCACGGACCGCGCGCGATCTTCCTTGTCCTATCCTCTCCCCTTAGACACACACTTACACGAAGATGCACTACACTACCACATACTCCAGGAGACCGGTCGGGAGCTTAGAGCTTGTCCCGGCTGGGGCGGTGCCCCGCTGGTGGGAGAGTCCTGGTTAGGGGGAAACCCCACTAGCCGACGGTAGGTCGGTGCCGGATCTCGCCATCCAGCGGGGGGAGACCACCGCCATCTCCCGAGAAAAACATGCACTACACTAACGGGACCAATGACCAAAGCAGTTGACGCCCCCGGAAACACGAAAAAAACTAACTTAACGTAACAAAATGAGTTGCCTTAACCTAACTTATCTTAACATAGGCCCTCTCGGGTCATTGTTCGGGCGTTCAAACTCATTAGGCGGGCCGGCGTTGGCCCCGACATGGTGCGGCGTTGGTGCAGGCGGCAGCCTTTCTCTCGGGCGCTCAGCACGGTCCGGTCCGACGGCAGGGGCCGTCGCCCTCCAAGAGCGGTTGGCGTAGTGGACGGCGTCTTGATGCCTCGGGCGCTAGCGGCGGCTCCCCGGAGCGCCGGCGGCGTGGCCCAAGGTAGCGGTTGTCGCGCCTCTGCCCTTCGCAAGTTCGAGCCCGAGTTCGGGCGTTCTGGCAGTCATTTGTTGTCCAGTAATCACCTCGCGGCGATAGTTGAGCGTGCGGCCTAGTCCAGGGGGCATAAGAGCGACCAGCGATGTGGCGGCGACGGCAGTCTAGCGAATAGACGTGGCGACTCGCGACATGCGGCAATGGTTTTGGCGGCGCGTGACAGTGCGTTTCCACACGATTACTTTCACGCGCCCGTCTCTCCCATCAGAGGCAAACTCACCTCACGTTCATCAAAAGAAACTCCGATCTCACGTGTCCGTTCGTAACATCGAACGAAGCGCGTCCGCACACGCCCGTTTCCAAAATCAGAAGACCGTTCCTGCGACCTGCGCTGCCCTCCCTCGAATGGCGAGATCACGTGTTCCCCCCGCTCGTTTTCCGATGATTGGACCCCTGCAATCACGAGGTGCGCTTTGTCCAATTGTGGTGTCATCGGCGACGATCCCTGGATTTGGTGGGTGGCGACGCCCGTCGGCGTGGCGTGCGTGAATTTCCCGCTGAGTCATGGAGCGCCCGGCTGCCCCCCCCCCCGCCCACCCCCTGTGTCCCGGTCGCTCCCCGCGCGGCTCGAGCGCCGCGGGTACTGCAAAAATGCAGCTGTTCTGGTTCTCAAATCTCGGAGGCTCCCAACGTTAAATGAAATAAAGTTTATTAAATGCGTCGAAACCTGACGCGTGCGACCGTCTCATTGAATACGTACCGCTCAGGCCAAGATCCACTGCACTTGCGCTCGACCAGTGGCACCGTTTCGGACTGCAGCTAAAACCATTTCGCACAGCCTTGCATGCCATCCATGTGCAGAAGCTTGCATGGTCTCCAAAATATTCCATAGACCCCCATGACCTTCCGTGGCCTTTAACTCTCTTCCAATAGCGGCCATGGACTTCATCTTCCTTTCACTACCCTTCATTCTCATCTTTGTAGTTTCCACTGCTTTCTAGTTGCACCTACCAAGTTTAGTTTCATCCATTCACTGTCTTCCAGTTTCTTTCATTGTCTTCTTGGCACTTCCATTAACTTCCACATTCTTTCACTGTTTTTCGTTCTCTTTCATTGTCTTATATCATCTCCCTTCGCCTTGCATTGTGTTCAACTGTAACCCATTGTCTTCCACTGTCTTCCATTGTCGTTCTCTGCCTTCCAAAGTCTTCTACTGACTTCCAGTCTCTTCGATTGTTTTCCAGTCTCTTTCATGACCTTCCTTGGCCTTCCATATCACACCGTTCATCCCGACATTGTCGCTGTTTAGAGCAGCACCGTGGCGGACGCGGCATTCGATTGCGGGTGGGAGGACTGCGCGCCGCCCTTCAAGTCGTCGCTGCGCTTCATGATGATGCGCGCGCAGAAGCCGTCCCGGGTGACTGCGCTGGGTTTCGCCACCCTTTCTCTGCCGCTATTCATGTCCGTACGTACAGTTTCGTAGGGTAGAGAAAATTAATATTCATTTTCTCTTCTGTATTTTTCAAAAGTTACAAAATTTCAATATTTTTTGGAAAATCAACATTATTGAAACAAAATATTTTCCTTCTTGGAAAGTATGCTTCAAAATTATATCTTTTAACGTTATCTCGAGCATTTTCTTAAATATGTGAGATGTTTTCGAGAAAATACTTTACAAGATATATTTTATGAGTAACAACTGTTTAATTTTTCTTTAAATGTTCTTTTTCAGTAGAGAAAAATGCGTTTTTGAATATGTATATAGGTTCGATTTTAATTTAAAACTACATAAATTTAAAAAATTGTTAATCATCAATTTTTTGAACTTATTTTACACCTATAATAGTTAATTTCGAAATGTGATTTTAATGAAGTAAATTTTTCAACTTAGTTCGTTGAATCTTTTAGTGCACAATGGTTTCAAAATATAGTGAAACAACACTAAGACGGCTAGTAAGATGTTAGGACACTAAGAAGCTTCGCAGAAACGTCAAGTAAAAATACGTTTACGTCCATTGCTGTTGTGCGACCACGATCATTGAGCAGAGATGCAGAGTAGAAATGCAAGAATACGGTGTATTGTACTATTGCCCTTTACGATGTACCAGCAGAAAAACCAGTTTTGGAATTAAACGTAGTAACGTTATCAATGAAGTGAATTACTGTCGTCAAGCAGTACCAGCGCATTTGCATGAATGTCCGAGGTTAAGGCGCATTTACACAACAAGTAAAAACCACTTCCTTGGTGCACTTAAAATGAATGAATCCTTATAGACCAACAAATGTACAATATGGCACTTGAGAGAGAGAACATGGAGCAGAATAAGAGAGAAATTGCATTACAGGTGCATTTTATAATATAATACATTTTTGTGGAAATAATTGCTTTAAAACCCGAAGAAGTTTCTCTAAATTTTAAAACTTTGCGTGATAATACTTCCCCATTTACATTAAATGTAGCCATGGTTTCTGTGGTCGTTTGGTAATTGAGGTCCTTACTTTCTGTAACTTTCTGTAAGAATAGAGCACAATAATCGTACACTGAATTCAGTGGGGTAAGTTCCATTTTATTAAATTGTTTGAATTATAAAAAATTATACATCTTTCTAATCTCCTGCGCTTTGTTAGGAGAAGAGAGTTTTCCATGAGTTGGCTTAAGTTTTTATAGGGCACAAGTAGCAATATGATAATGTTACGTAATCAATAAATAATAAATAAAGTATTTGTATATTACCAATAGTTTTATTGACACAATTTAGAAAATATACGATACGTCTCTTTTCACAATAGTAAACATTTACTAATAATAATACCAACAACGATTCGTTTCCAATTAATACACAATCCAAAAGGTACACTTGTAGATTAAATATGGACCAGTAATGAATTACTAATTAACACTCTTGATGAAAACGTGCTTGCGAATTGAGCCTGTCTCAGAACAAATGTTGTAAATTTCTCGATCATTTAAGGGGTTGAAGATCACTTTTTGCTGATGAATGAGTGTTGTGAAATTTCATTTATCGAAGAAACGAATGTCACATTGGACTCTGGTTATCAGGATTTTGTCATGCTCCCCTTTTCGGCATAAGCTCGAAATACTTTGACTGTCTCACGTTTCCTGACAAACACTAGCGCATGAGGAGTTGTATAAGAATGAGCTTCAAACATCATATATAACTTTTTGAGAAAGTTTCATGAAATTTCCCTCATAATGTTAATTGGCAAAATGCAATCATCTTCGATTTCTTCTCAGGCTCAAGAAATTAGTAACATTTATTCTTAGACATCTGTGGAAATTTTGAATCTTAATTTAAACATTTGGCACATGGCCATACCCGTTCTTTACAAAAATATTGGCACGCCTTAACATATTTTTCGTATTTCAGCTGTTGCGCATGTCGTATTCGTACTACGCGCTGCTCCGCCAGGTTAACGAGCCCGAGGTAATCTGATCGGCGCATCCGGCCAGCGATCGGAAGAAGCGGCTCTCGAATAGAAGACAATTCAGCACAACTAAGCAACTGGCAAACTCTTTCGTAGTGTGCAGCCACTGTGAAAAAATAAGTAGAAAATGAGCAAGCAATTTTAACGTACTAAGCAATTCTACCACAAGATTCATCATCCAAGTGTCATTCGTACGGTCGGTTTCACCAACCTGTATCAGTAGCTTTGGCGGATGTCAAACCACTGACGGCGCGTTAAATGCCATATTTACGCTTCACAAACGAGGTTTCGCCTGACGATCGTCAAAATATTCGTCAAATTTTGACGAACTGGTGCTCGGCGATCAACATATTTGGCGACTCGGTAAATTGCTGTTATGAGGTTAAGGTGTATTAAATACCTACATTGTATTTCATTAATTAACTTATTTTAATATTTTACTGACTATGTAGCGAGTGTGTGATAGCAGGAAGATAATTGTGATACTTAATTTTGTATATTTAGAAACCATGGGTTCCGAACGAG
The DNA here is from genome assembly GCA_011170035.1 of Teleogryllus occipitalis. Lineage (NCBI taxonomy): Eukaryota > Metazoa > Arthropoda > Insecta > Orthoptera > Gryllidae > Teleogryllus > Teleogryllus occipitalis. The sequence continues at coordinate 103,960 of BLKR01001066.1, read as the reverse complement.
CAATTAAAAAATCATTTTTGTTAATTGCACAATGCTGAATTCGTATCGAGATTCAGAATGTTGAAAGCGGAGTGTCGGAAGATTTTAAAATAAATAGAACCGCATCTGGAGTATCACACAAACAGAAATTAACTTTAAGATTTTATTCTGTATGGCATTTCCTCTGGCAATTGCAATGGAATTCCATTGCAATTGCAATTTCCATTGCAATTGCCAGAGGAAATGCCATACAGAATAAAATCTTAAAGCTTTCAACTACAGCTGTAAGAGCGCTACAGGTTAATTTCTATGTGTGGGATACTCCAGAGGCGATTCTCATCCATGTTGTGTAAATAAAATGACCATTTCTGTTGCAAATGCCTCATTAAGGTCACAATATGTATAGTATTTCCAGTGTGCCGAAGTCTAAGCAATCAGGCAATACATTTTTGAATAGCTAATATTCCTGGAGGTGTAGAGACAGACTGCACATTTTTGCCAATCATGTCTCCGGAAGAAATCAATTAGAACGATTCAGAAACCGAAAATGTATTTTTCCGTAACTGTGCAATCAATACTAACCTACTTGGAATTTAGTAGCTCGCACGTCATGAGACTTCAGCAGCTATGCGAAACTGTATTGTAACCTGACATTGAAGCCAACCTCTGACCGAGGGAAAAAAATCAACATACGATCTTTGACGAATCGTCAAAGTTAAGGGAGCTTTTTCTATCTCGAAAGTGTCGGTGAAACGTAACGAGGCGTCAATAATTTGACTTTCGTCAAAATGACGATCGTCTAGACCAACTCGACGGGTGTTGGTGAAATCGACAAGTAGTGTTGTATAACACCTTGTACTATACTTAATATGTATGTCAAATTATTGAATAAAAACATAACATTACAAAAGTATTTACACTTCTTACAAAATCACATTATTCAGTTAAGCTTATTATTTATTTTAATGTGAAGAATGGAAAAATAAATGGGAAAAATTAACTCATCATAAATTATAATAAAGGGAGAATCGAATACCGGAAATACAATTTCCAAATTTTTTCATCTTACGTTTATTTCAATATGACCTATTTGTGAAACTCTATTCCCTTTGATAGCTGTGTTATATACTTAGAAATTATCTCTTGTGTAGTAATTTTATCTGCACAGAAAAGTACCATTATTAACATTACACTATAAAAAAATAAAATATAAATCTATATATAAACCGGAAGAACTTGCACCGAGTCTCTGATATCTAGATCAATTAATTCATTCTTTCTTCTGTACAAAGCTGCGCGGTAGGGATTTGTTGTTCCGTATACCTTTCTGTATTGAAATACCACCCTATTTTCTCTTTATCAATTAATATAAATATAATACAAATACTAATATCCTCTTTTGGAATTATATTTCTACTTATTTAAATTTTGGATAGCTCAGTTTTCGTAATTTTATACTCGACAACACTCTACATCACTTACAAATCTCAGTGCTGCTGTCGTTATTTCTTCGCTTCGTGAGCCTAAAAATAATCCCTCTTACGAGAACACGACTGATAAAAATTCTAATAATTGGGCAAAAACTTGTATTGGTGTCTACTCTCATGACACCTTGAAAAAACTACGAAATAATAACACGTGATTCATAAATGTTACAGGAGAGTTACAATATCTACTGTAATTTACTTTTCTAATTAATTTCAGCTGTTATTTTTTAAATACAAATACTTATTCATAATTTAACTTTCATAAAAATCTTAACTAAATAAAAGAGTTGAATTTTCATACCTTCTCCGATCGGTGTTATTTTTATACTTTGAAATATATCTTTCATGGTCATATTTACGTAATATTGGACTTCCGACTTATTTAATTTAATATTACTCTTAAAAGTTACGACAATCTTGGTCTTGAATATTGTACGTGAAAGTCCTTGTATTTAACTTACATTAAGGACACCCGTAGAAAACGTCTGCATTCTTGGTGTTGTTCTGAGTATTTGCGTAAGTCATCCTTCTGCTGCGACACCATTCCTTCCATGTTCTAATTTTCCACATTATAGCATTGTTAACTGCGCCATTATAAATACTGTCCATCGCGACTTTATACGTCCAATCTCATTTTACGTTGCTAGTTCCTTTCTATCCCAACAATAATTAATTCATTACTGCTCACAACTGGCTAATCATTATGACGCCCAACACCCATCTTTACTGGTTCGGAGTTTTACGCACCTTATCTGTCTCGCAGTACTACCACCTGTACTCACCCCAGGTATCACAGTGTCTGCTTTTCAGTAACTAATAATCCTCCTGCTCCCGATAACTAGCAATAGCATATTTGATGCTATTCTGCCCTCCCATTGCACAGCATTAAAGGTCTTTTGTTATTTTCCAAATAATGTCTTATTATTAAATTACTAGTTGAATGTGACGTCGCTGACGCTGTACACTGTTTTAAAAGTATTTTCATGTGTTGCAAATTTCTTTCGTACTTCATTTCTTTCTTTTGCAGCTTTGTTCCAATATATTGTTATAGTCATTGGACTTACCAATGAATGGTGAACCATTACCAATGAATGGTGACTTACCAATGAATCTGTCATTGGACTTACCAATGAATGGTAGCAGCTGATAATGTTACACTCTCTTTTAAAAATTACCAACACCCAATGGCCTTTCTTGACCTCCATACGGGATATGAACTGGTAATATTACAATTTCAAAATTATAATCGCCGTAAAAATAGTTACGGGTATTGATTATGTTAATATTTAGAGTTTAATATAGACAATATTTACGATTTTTGCTAATATGCACAATAATTCACACTCACCTGTAAGCTGTTCTACTGGGTTATTCTCTAATCCAAATATAAGATCATTCTCAATTAGTTCCAAAAATTCTGTCGCAAAATCTTCTACAACTACATTTGATTCTTTGCCAGATTTGCTTAACACTTCCATATTTTTATTCCCTAATTTTTGAAGAGATTAAAACTCCACGAACTCAGCCTAATTTGTGTTCACTTCTACTTCTGCATTTGATGTATTAACCGTTTTGTATGCGAATGTACAGAGTGTTTATTTTGTTGTTCGCCGAAGACACGGGCCGCGTCGTGCTCTCGAGGGCTCGAGTCGGGGCTCATTCACCTTGCGAACCGCTGATTCAACTCCCGTGCCGACACACGGGAACTATTGCTGCGCTTATCTTACCTTAAAGAAGATACTGAGAGCGGTGTCCTTCTGCTCGAATGCATTCTTGGCACTTCCGAAACATATTCTGATTTATCTTTGAAGTAAGTCTCGAGGAATTGTTACGATTTTCTCTTCAACAGAGCGCCGGAACTCTTCCTCCGAATACGGGATTTCTGCATACACTTGATTTTTCAAGTACTCCAAAAGGAAAAGTTACAAGAAGTTAAACAAGATGATATAGAAGACCATAACACACAATTAATTATTCGATCGTCACTATAAACATTATTTATAATGTTCATTAATCAAACAGCTGTGTAAGCAGTTACCGAATCCTGTTGAAAGTAACTATAGATCCCCCAAAGTTTTTCTTGGAGATTGTTATAATCTGGCAGAGATTTTGTTCACCTTCTTTTCTGTCAGGACATGGCGCTTTTGAAACTTTTGTTTATCAATTCAAATTCCATGGGTGCGAAGTTTCTTTATACCCTTCAAAATTGTCGACCAATGTGGAATATTCTCGCCCGGAAATTTGTTAATAAACCTTATGTGGCACTTACTGGAAGACTTAAATAGAACGAAGATGTACAGAAATATTCTCTCCTTCAAAGAAAATTTCCTGATGTACAGTTGACCGCTCTCGGATCACTGGTGTATCGCCCGGTCCGTCGAACGACGAAGGGGCCGGATGAACAGGACTTGTTGACAAATCCCCGGGGAACCGAGGACTCGATCGCTGAGGCAAGCGGCGCGTCATATTCGGCGAAAGATAAAATAAACACCAGGCTATAAACATTACAAGGCGACTGTTTTGTATGTTTATGTAAGTAAGGACTTGTTGACCAATCCCCGGGGAACCGAGGGCTCGATCGCTGAGGCAAGCGGGGCGTCATCTTCGGCGAAAGATAAAATAAACACCCGGTACATAAACATTAAAAGGCGACTGTTTTGTATATTTACATAAATAAGGTCTTACAGGTAGTTAAGTTTAATATGAATATGTTCTGGGTCATGTTCATTTGAAAATTGGTGTTAGTACACTTAGGAACATAAAAGCGAGAAGTCGAATGTAAGAAGGTTAATTCATTTTCTAACTTTACTCACAGTTTTGTTTTCTCCGTATTTACTGGAAATTATTCAAATTTAATAAGTTCAAAGGCAATGCTGTTCGTAGGCTTTTGCGAATTTATTTAAAAAAATATGGTAACAGGATACGCATAAACGGATAAAAATTAAAATTAAATTTTCTGCACAATTTGTTCAAATTAACTTCATTTGTTTACTTAAAGATGTCAATATCAGAGTTGCCTACATCGTGAAAGAAAATTATGGCGCAATAAGTGAAAAAAGCCTTTGGGTACTTAAGTTTAATGAACGCCACCTACATAGATCTTTTCAGGTGGCGTTCGTTTAATTCCCGAATTATTCACTAAGATCGCAGAGAAAAAACACGCAAAAAAACCCTTTGGAAATTTCTTTGAAACTTCTGGCCAGATCTGAAAAAAATGATCAGTTCCCCATCAGTAGACGGATAGGCGTCGAATGACACCTCATACGTCTCGATTGGTGCACGGAAAGTAATCTGGCCGTCAGTGACAGAACCGCACAACCGCACACTCGGAATTTACTTAAATTCTGTATAGGGATTTTTTATTTCATTTAAAAAGTCATGTATTATAAATACGTACAAGAAATGCATGCTCTTTGAACATGTAAGCGAAGTACATCCTAGTAATATTACATTTCTTCTTTAATTTCCCCAAAGCTATACTACTGTATAATCGTCTTTCGCCATTCTATTAATTAATTTATAACAAATGTCACTGAGATGACAACCTATATCAATATTATCTCTAGTTATAGTATTGCGTTATAAGCAATTTTCTAACCAATTTTGAGAAATAAATGTTTTGAGAAGTGCTGTAAATGCTGCGATCATTGTAACAAAATGTGGACGCAATTCCAAGTGAGTATTTATTATTAAATCAAAATTTAGCCGTATCAATTTTTTTAACTTTACTACATCCTGCGTTACGTTTTAGCTAACTGAAAAATATATAATTGACATATAACTAGATGGAAGGGAAAAGTTTTCAGTGTCTTAGAGAGATCATCTTGAAATTCGTCGTTGGTTGAAGAAAGAGGAATATGGGATATCAGATATACCTAACCAGATATATTTGAAGCTTTCTTGTAGTATTTTAAAACAGGAAATTTGTTTTCGCTCTACGCAAAAGTGAAAGCAAATTGTTAAGAAGTAGCTGTGTTCGAAAGAAAAGTAGACTATTAGAAGGAGACTATTATTTCTCTCAAGTGAACTTTGCCACACCGGACTTGTCCTTGATCACATACTTAAAGTATACCCCCAGGTACAACCATCAGAGGAAGTTTGTTTAATTCGAATATGCCATCCTACATTCATCAAAAGATGAAGATATAATCAAACTTATGTAAAGCTATCAATATACTTACTGAGATTTAACCCCATTGTTTTTATAAACTTATCCCTTCCATATATTGATTTAATATTGGTTGCAGTATGTTGTAAAGTTAAATTGTAAATCGATTTCGTCAAATAACATTTCTATAATCAAACTATATTCTTTTTAGGAAACAACAGTCCATAAGTGAACTAGGGCCACCTTCAGGAATTCGTTTCATGTATCTCTCTCCCATGCCTTCCTTCTCCAATTGTTCACTCCTGTGCGTTTCAGGTCTTCCTCAACGCCATCCAGCCACCTTAGGGGTGGTCTTCCAACTCTGCGGGCGCCAACGGGTCGCGTAAAAGTCAATTCTTTACATACAGTTGATTCCGGCAAGCGACATATATAGCCAAGCCATCTTAGTCTAGCCAGTTTGATTTCTTTATTAACATGGTTGCTATTGTATAACTCGCATATCTCTGTTGTGTCGGATTCTCCATTTGTCTGTCCAGGACTGGCTTAAAAATTCTTCTCAAAATTTTGCTCTCAAATACACCTAGTATATTTATATTGTTTTTATTTAAGGTTAGACATTCAGTTCCATACATCACTATAGGTTTTAGCAAACTAAGTCTTACATAACTTTAGCTTATACTTATGTCGTAGGGACCAAAAATTTATCTTAGTCCAAAGTAGCTTATATTTGTTATACTTATTCTTGCCTTAATTTCAGCTGTCGAAGAGTTATCATGCGTCAGAAGTGTTCCAAGATATTTAAAAGGGTTTACTCTTTCAAAGGAATATTCCCCTATTTAGATTGATTTCGTTTTAGTTTTCTTTTTGTTTATTCCATTTTTTTGGTTTTTCTACTATTGACACTTAGACCAATCTCTTTTGCCACATCAATCGCACTTGATGCCTCTTCCCGTAATGACGTTACAGTTCTCCCCATAATCACTATATTATCCGCGAAGGTCAGGAGTTGTACCGATTTCCTCATTATCGTATCTATAACTACGATACCACATACTCGTATTGCTTTTTCTAGAGCTACGTTAAAGAGTAAATATGACAATACATCCCCCTGTCTCAATCCCTGTGCGCTGTGAAAAGGATGGGATATCCATTTCGTTATTTTCACTGTACTCTGTACTTGTCTGTAGTTACCTTTACCAGTATGATAAGTTTCTTTGACATGCCAAACTTTTCCATGGTCTCAATTATTTTCTCCTATTAATAGTATCATATTCTGCTTTGAAATCAATAAATAAATAAACGGTGCTCAAACTATATTCCCTGGTCTGGGGATTTGTCTCGCCGTGTGAATGTGATAGGTTATTGATTTGTTGTCCTTGAAACCACATCGGTAATTTCCGATACGTAGTTCAGTGAACTGTTTCAGGCGTTCATACAAAATATTGGAGAAGATCCTTTATTCTGTTTTCAGGAAACTGATTCCTCTATAATTCTTCTGTTTTAGTGTATCCCCTTTTTTATACATTGGGTATATAACTGCTTCTTCCCATTGATTTTGGTAGCTCTTCTTGTTCCCATATTTTACATATGATGTGTAATTTATTAAGTAAACTAGGTTCCCCTTCGAAGATTTTCGTCCTTTCTGCTAATATACTATCCACGCCCAGTGATTTGTAAATATTCAATTTTCTATGAGCATATAAAAGTTCGTTCACATATGGATATCTATCAGTAGCAGAGTTAATTAAACTATATTGCAGTACCATACCTATAATAGTATTTAATAAGTAAATTGTTGATTCGGTTGCAAATAAATTTAAATAAAAAAGAAAACTATTCCTAATTCGCGAAGTGAAGTATATACTCATATTACTACTTCCATGAACTAGATGGGTGCTCAAGAGGGCGGCCGTCTTGGATTGATCTGGCTCAGAGCTTGTTCGTAAGCCACCAGGTGGCTCGCTGCTTATTGAATCATCCCGCAGAGGGGAGGCGTAGCGGTCAGACGCGATCGGCTGAAGTCTAGTTAAAGGCGAGTAGCACGCGGCCACTACAGGCATTATGGCTCCATTACTTTCATTTGAGCAGTCCTGAACTAGAACGTTTGCGATCCGTTCGCGCGAGCTTGCGTTGCCTCTACCTCCCCTTCCGGTCACGTGGCAGGACAGATCACACGCTCCGCGCTACTAGAAGACACCATTGTTCTGCGGCATATTTAGAACGCCTGGTGAATAAAAGTCATTCATGATTATCACAAGAGAGTCAATTTTAAATTCACAGATATATAAAAACCGTTATATTTTAAACTTAATAAATCCATATTAATAAAAATAATGAAAATTCTAAATAGTAATTTAATATATCTGCAATTACATGAATCACATATTTACCTTAAAGTTTTGTTATTTATTTACTTATTTTAACAATCGTCGGAAAGCTGCACAACAACACACTGCGGTGGAGCAACCCGCGGTCAAACGTTTTGCAATCGTGTGGTAGGTATTCGCAAAATACCACCACGTGTTTTCACGTCATCTGCCTTCTTCAAAACATTAGAGGAGCAATATGTACAATGTACCTGAAAAATGTACCCAAACTCCGAGTTTTGCTTTCTACACCCACATAATTTCCTCTTCTTTTTGTTCTTCTTTTTATGTTCTGCAATATTGAAGTTTCACCATTTTAATTGAGATATTTAAATTTTTAGTGAAGTAAATAAATGGCAAAATAAAACATTGTAATCCTGTCCTTTAAATGTCAATTATTAATTTTAAAAAAGTAAAATTTTTCACTAAGCACATACCATGATGCGAATTCAGGCAAGTGAATTAACGAAAAATATTAGTCTTTCGTACAAGTGGCTGGTCTTTAAATCACAATCTTAAAATTGAAATAAAACATGATTATTTAGAATGATTAGAGCAGCAGAGCGATATTTACCTACTGATATATGTAATGATTCATTACAATGAGACATGCAATCCGCAACTGGTTCTCAGAAGTCGTTTGTACACGATAGCAAAACATTCATTATAATACATAATATAATAAACGTGATATTCATAAAACGTAACAATGTCCGTTTTGTAAGGCATGATTTAAACTCTGATGTTCTAGGTCATTTCTGTTCTTTCATTTGCTGGAGATCTAACAAATATTGTAAGACCACAGTGGCATTAAATCCAATCATGTTTTCATCGTTGTTGTGTGATTCCCTTTAATGTTTGTCTTCTTACTTATCAAGTACAATGAAAGGCTATCTGTACTGAATATTTCAGGGATGTCTTTCTGCATTGATAATTAGTTTCGCGTCTCAAAGAAGCTTACTCAAATATTCACCTTCAAGGTCCTGACGTTTCAAAACATCAAGGTGGAGAGGCCGTGAAATCTATATTGAGAAGGAACCGTTTCTGCGGGATACTTTTCTACCTTGATGATCGATGTACATCTACATGTTTATTTCAAGAAATTAAAAAGGTCGTTAGAGGAATCACAGTTTCATTGTTAATGAAGAATATATGCAAATATTTAGACAACACGTGTACTAGATATCAATAATTTTTTATTATAGTTATTTCACAAAACTCAACATAATCATAGCAACTCAAAGGAATGTACGGATTGTAACCTCTCCTCAGGTTGTCTATTAAATATTCATGGATTCAGGCCTCTTTATCAATGAAGATTTTGAAGAAAAAAACAACACTAAGTCATAGTCACAGAACATTTATAATTGGACGTTTTCTTTAACATTTACCAAAATACAGAATGTTAATTCACAAACAATGATAAAAAACACAAACATTACACAATATAAAAAAACACATATCCCCAAAACAACACAAATAAGTTTCACTCAAATTTAAACAAAGCTTTGTTTGGTTCTGGAGACAATCATTTGTACCTTTGCTAGTTTCTTTGTGACTAAAGCAAGAATTGAACACTAGCACTAATCAGATTTCAAAAGAAAATAAAGAATGACATGATAGTAAAGTAATATTCACTCAATATTATCACATTCCTAATTGCTCTATCAAACTGGTGTATAAGTATAAAACACTAACTGAATTATTATTTTCTTTAGGTGCAGAATTGATTGCAGGTTATTTTTCTTAAATGACTCTTAAAATACATCCCACCTTGAAGACCTCAATGGAACAAGTGAATGCCTCTTCAGAATGCCTCTTCTGTTTCAATGTTAACACCACAAAGACTTTTAAATCAGAAAATAAACTCCACATGACAAACACATGTAATCCCCTCTGAGATCAACATGAACACATTCTTGAACATTTACAAGTGTTTAAATGTTAGGCTGAAATACATATAGAAATGTAACCCATTATGACTCTTCTGTCATATTAAACTTTTACATAATCTGTATAATAGGATAAATTATCTAGTCTTGCACTATTTAAGAGAATTATACAAGCAAAGACGAAGCATAAATATGAATGTCTCATTCCATAATACTCTGAATTTTACTCAATGCCTGATTTGCAATACTTAATAGTCACATAATAAATACAATAACATTCTGTAATACTCTCGTTTTGTTCGGAAGGAACTATGATTCCTTACGCACATTATTACAGACCACATGTTCTACGTGCCATTGCACAAGCGGAAACAGATTGTAAATGTTAGCCTCTATTTACAAAACTTCTTGCAATCCGTCTTCTTTTAAACGAGTCTATTGAATGTTTATGATTCCATTTAACAGAAACTATTTTCTAACACAATGCATTCTATCAACCGAAGCACTGATCACAATCTATACTGTATTAGCAAAAATGTAGAGTACTAATACCTTTTTTCCTTAAGATAATCTCATTCTACGCCATATGGAATACAACAAGAACGTTTTCCTCTCGCCCTCTTGCTTAGTGACGTCTCAACGGACGGGTGGAGAGAACCCCCTCCCTACCTCCGATACTCCCCTCCTTCTTGGAATAAACTGGTGTCGTCATAGCGGCTGCGGCGGCGCCAAATTTGTTTGTTGAACATTCGAATGGTCACAGGATAGACATGGATTTACTTATTCACAAAACAGTAACAGTGTGAAACTGAAATATGTATTATATTAAGGCGATACTTAATATTGAACTTTCCTCTTTCATTGAGCACCCTCTTGTTTTTTCATCTGGCCTAACATGACAGTTTTCCAAATTTTATTGCAATAAATTAATGTTAACTCGTACAGGAAAGGAAGTTAGGAAATTTGTTCTACAAATTTTTGCCGTAAAATATTTTTTCTATTGGCTTAGCAGACACCAATATGGGGAGTCAACGATGAAGCGTATTTTTTCGTATATATTTATTTAGAAAATGAATCACTTTCTCATCGTTTAGGACTTCTAATATTAGAATCTTTCTTACGCTTAGTGATAGATTAGAAAAGATTACTCGAAACTGTATTATAAAGGAAAGTGAAAGTACATGCGCAAAGTAAATTAACAGGTCGAAAATCTTTTAACTAATGATAAAACAAAAGTACTATCTAGTAATATTTTTAATGGTTAATATAAGTATGACAAATGCTCTCCAATAGTCAAAATATCACCAAATGGAACGCGATTAAAAATACATATTTTTGGTGTTTCGATGAATTCGAAATTTTATTAAAAATTACTCTTCTTCCAATAATTCAATAAAATGTGTACCACCCTTGCAAATATTTTAACCGATTAAAATAGTGGTGATAGAACAGCAAGTACAGTTCGTTCTAGCATTAGTAACGGTTTCGTAAAATTATCCCAATTTGTACAAACGTTAAAACGTCTCAGCGAACTCTTGTAGTTATCATTAGAGCATTCCGGGCGAAAACTATTTATTTGAAAGATAATACATCAACTGAAATTCTACAATCCAAAACCGCACACCTAAAAAATCATCAAATTATAAGAAGTAAAAGAGAATGTAAAATTGCCATATGCGGTATGGGTTATTTTGCCATCTACTGTTCATCCAGCAGCATCAATGTGATCCAAAGGCAACTTCAACTGGTGCTCGACCAGCTCCACGAATGGAGCACATCATGAGGTTTTAACTTCTCTGTTACTAAATCTTCTGATGTGCATTTCTGCAGGATATACCACTTGCATAGAAATCCAGCCCTTTACTTGGGAGGAAATAGGCTTCCATTAGCTGAATCTGCCAGCTTCCTGGAACTCACGTTTGAGAAATCTCTCACGTGACGTGCTCATATCTGCTGACGAGTAGATTGCATTACTATTGCAGTTATATAGAGCATTCATCCCCTCAGTTTTGGGTGGTAGTGAAGTGCATGGCTTTGCAGCTCCCTCTACATTGCGACCCATCAACAACATGGCATTCGCCTCTCAACTGGCGCGTATCACACCAATCAAATCGAGTGACTTCAACCTGAGACGGGAGATCCATCTTTAAAAAGAAAGCGAGGTATTCTTTTAGTTTCTTATGGTGTAAAAGTGTCAGAACACTTTAAGCATCTTTGCCGAATAATTATCATCCTGAATATGAGACCTCTTCTTTCGAACATCGCTATCTCAGCCTCCACGTATTCGATTGCGCAATCTTTTGAGGGACTTTAATGTCGGTCTTCGCAACACTGTAAAATCCGCAAGTGACCCAATATCGCCATTGAAAACTCCTCCGCCTCAATATTGACCTGGCAGCCGACGAAGACATGGACTGCACAACTCTATATGACGATGACGGTTCCATGCTCCCAAAACTTTGTTTTTTGAGAGAAAGTGCAATATATAATATTTTTGAGACAAAAGGACAACGTTTATGATTTTTGGCCCCTTTACAGCGAGTTCTACGTTTTATGATAAATTTTACGTGTTCGTTTTATATTTTCCTTTTACCTTATCTACTTGTATATCAGCGGGTAAGTTGCATCTGCAACCCTTTTATTAAATCTATTCAATTAAAACAATACTTGGACATTGACAATGACCTAAGTAGCTGAAGCGCCCTCTAAACTTCAGTCAATCAATCATTCAAACCTGCCTCAAAGTCATGTTTCTTCGTAAGCTCCTTTATTTGTGATCTTACAAATGTACCCTCCTTTACTTTCGCCCGTCTGGTTCTCGGGAATTTGTTCTTTAAGTACAGAAAACTTGAACTTTTATCCATCAACGTGACAAAATTTTTCGCCAATCGGTGTTTGATGTACAAGGAGGGAAGATTTGCACAATTTAGAAGTGGTTGCAATGTTACATTTTGTTGCCCAATTATCAGCTGCCGCTGAGGCCAGCAATTCTTCACACGATCACACCATCAATTTTTCTACGATTTTTTAATCCTACTTACATAGAAGCAGGAACATTTTGTACATCATTTTTGGAGACGTTACAAAAGTGCGATAACTTTCACATCGCCGATACATTCTTCGAATGTTATTGGTAATATATTTTCGATAAATAACATTTCATGATATGCCTCTTATATATGGGCTACATGCAAGAGGAATTGCTGGTTTATATTTCCAATAAAAATAAGCAGGAATTTAAACCGAGCTTAGAGGTAACTATAAGCAACATTCATTCCTTAGGATCAAGATTCACTCTCAACACAGTGATGCATTAACATCAGTACAGTAAACTCGATTTCCTTCTTCGAAGGACAGGCATGAAGATCTTGTTTCCGCCGACGATTCACAGTAATTATAGTTCCCTTCTGAAGGAGCTTCCAAACCTATAATCGGGACGCCAACAATTCTGCCTGATTCTTTGACGACGATCTCGAAATATATTATTGTGGTCCAACTGATTAATTCTATGATGTTCTGTTGTCGTTCCACTGAAATCGAAATATTCAAGGTCGTTATTTTCGGTACTTACGTTTAAATCTTCATCGCCAGAGTTTTTGCAATGTAAAGTAGAATTGTCCGGTGGTGCTGGGATTGGAAAGTTCTGGGCGTGAGGACCGTGGTGATAGATGAAGAGAGGTTGCGATGTTGTCTTCTTGGACTTGCTTGTGATTCAAGCAACTTTGGTAATGCAGAAATAACAATAACCGTGGTGTGGATCATTGGTGCGGTTCTCTTTCCATTCCATGGGAATTGCAAATGGCGACTATCGTGAATTTACATCAACCCAACCACTAAGTAATGTTACACAAGACGAACAGCAAATACGAGAATGAGGGGCCCACACTATTTGTTTTAATCACCGATTTGACACTCGAAATGCATTTCATATGCCTTTCTTATCTAGGAAGACATATTGTGCCTTTGCCTCTTCAAAATAACATCGTCAGACACAGAATTTGTATGGTGGTTTGTACTACACTGTCGCGGCGTTGAAAGGAATTTGTTCATACAAAAGTTAACACTCAAACCCAACGTAATCACGCGTCGTGCACTACACAGTAATGTCAACCTCACTCGACCTCACTCGACACGCAAAACGCATAAATGCGCCGAGTCGACACGTAATGAATGAGAGTCACCGCACGTCACTTCGCCATTCCGGGAGTTGCTCCATTGATTTGACCGGTCTAAAGTCCATTTCATATCTTTAATGAAATCTTCAATGTCATACATTGTTGATGAGCACCGTCTTGTAATAAACCTACAAGCAATTTGCGTTTCAGCATAAACGACATTTGGCTATCCGCGAAATATGTACGAGAAATAGTTTTAGAATATATGTGATTGCACAAAGACTGAACCCGGCGGACAACTTTTGTGGTTGTTTTCGGCCGTAGCGTGATAAACTACGTAAGAAACAGTTACAGTTAGACATTTAACAAAATCACTGTCCACTGGTGCTACGGGCTTCTAAAATACTTTTTTCGTATTTTCTTAATCCGAGTGTCTGTAAACAACTCTAGTGGCTGGTTTAGCCGTTCATCAGATTTTCTCCAAAACTTTGACAGAAGTCGCGGCCCCTTGTATTTGAAACCTTCTTCTTGTAGGTTTCTTAACCCTTACTTCGATCTTGCGGCGCCTACTCTTCTTCTCCAGTCTTCTCTGTTCTTCCAGGAATCAGAAGGTAATTTCCACATCTCGATTATCTTTCTGATCTGGTGGTTCCACCCAGATCTTGGTTTTCTTCGCATCTTGTCTTTCTCATTTCAATTGGCTGCCATTCTAATGGCCTTCTGAGAAGTCTTTTCTCATCCATTCCCTGTATGTCTAACGATCATGTCCAAAGCAAGTGCGTTATTTCTTTTCAATTTCCTCTGAAATATTATGTTACAGATTCATTATTTCCTAAATCTGTTCATTTCTAATTCTTTCCATTATAGATATTGCTGCAGCTGTTCTGAGATAATCCATTTACAGGGTTCTCAATTTTATTTTCTGTTGTTCTGGAAGTTGCCATATTTGTCCTCCATACAATGTAACACTTTCAATCATACATTTATATATTCTAATTTTCGTTTTCTCGCTTATATTTGGATTCCTAATCCCTGGATTTAGGGCTCCTAAAATGTTTCTTCCCTTAATCAATCGGGTTTCACATTCCATTGAACCCTGTGTTCCTATTGTTGTTTCCCATTTACTTTATGTCCTCTGTTCTAATTATTTCTCCAGTTTTCATTGTCAAATGCATCATGTGTAATGTGTACTGCCTAGTATCTAGTATACAGTTTTTCTAGGTTGTGGCTTAGTTCTTATTTCTCATAATCTATATATTTAAAAAAATAAGGTATTTTGCCATGGCTTCGTTTAGAGCTTCTACTGAACCGATTGTAGTATTTTTTCCTTTAAATGAAAGAATATTATCCCAAGATGTGTTATCAGATATTGTTTGTGTTGATTCACCAACATTTACGGTGTAAATTAATTAATTAAATCATTCTTTAATAGTACGCTTATCAATAGTCAATTGTTTTCTTCCAAAGAGTGGCTGTTTCAAAATCGATATATATGAGTCGATAGATGTCCACGCCTTCATGGTGGCGCTGCTTGATGTTTTGTTTTGATTGTTGAGATTTGTTTACAATTCGTCAAGGTTTTGTTTCAGTATAATTATTGCATTGTGGCGTTGACAGTTTGCATGTATTTACTTTTGTGGTGTATTTTGTAGAGAACATTCGGACAGTGTGTTTTGCTCGGTAGTACTGAAGTAGTGAGGTTGTTCACAGGTTATGTCGAATTCTGAATCGTTGCCCACGCGTCCCAAAAAACGCAAACGTACATCAACTGGATGTAAGGAAAGAGAAAGTCAGCGTAAGTGTCGTGATAGTGAGGATATTTCGTTTTCTGCTGGGTCGTTGTCTATGAAAGGTCAGTTTTGTTCTGCTTTGTACTTCGCATGTGAGAGAAATTCTGCAAACGAGTTTACTCTGTGTTGCTTAAATGGGAAAATAAGTTTACCTTCGAGAAATATGCCAGAAGAAATCAAAATTGTTTATAGGACATGATGACACATCAAAAAATAGTGCTCTTTCTTTTGTGTCATTTGGTGCAGATATTGCATTGCCACCTGGTCATGGGCCATACGTGTTCAAAATTTTGGGGACTCACATCACAGAATATCTTCGTTATACCCTGAAGATCCAAATAATGCAACGTATTGGGAACATTAGTCTGGACACAGTATTTTACATTTATCTCGGATCTCACCGTCAAAGTTTGACGGGTTTTCACTAGTCTTCTTTTATCTTACTAGTCAGTATCTTTCTGTTCTAGCGCCATCTGCACCAGATCATCAGTGCATTATAAGGTATAGAATACTGTATTATTCCTATCCTAGAACATTTTCTTTTCCAGACCTGTAACACCGCATTAACATACATTTTTAATTTTTAATTTAAAAATTGATGATTGATAAATTTGCAATTATTAATTATGACTTTAAATTTGAATTTGAAAGCGATATTTTAATTTTGGGAGTACTTTACATGAAGCTCCTGGAACATTTTCAAATCTTTCTTGGATATTTTTTTTTTCGTTGGCGTTTCTCGACAAGGGATCCCACTTTGTTGTTGGGTTGTGATCGGAAACTAGGGCTGGGATGGATTGCGGTTCGGCGCGTTCCATCCCTTTCGCGATAACGAAATCAAGAACATCCAGCTTTTCGCGACCTCGTGCCGTTCTATCCGGGAAATGCGGAGGAAGTTTCGACGCGTACACACATACGTCCCCGCCTTGCCGGTTATAAAATTGGCTAGATTGTTGCGCGGGTATTTCCACCCTAGCAACCCCATGATCGGTGTCTGGCATTAAAGTCTCCGAATATCAGAACCTTAAGGTTGAGATCTAAGAGCGCATCGAATTCAGTCGTATCCAGTGATTGGTTGGGGCAGTAAGCTGACACAACTAGAAGCCGACCGCCGCCTACCCAGATGTATACACTGACCGTCTCGAGAGTTACCAGATCATGGTTTGGGAGTGATGCCTCAATCTGTGGGATTGAGTGCGACGAGTGCGATACCAACTCCGAGATCTGCCTTCGCGGTCGCGCTGGTACGTCGGAAATCCTTGAATTCGGAAGTCGCTCCGCGCAGTGAACCACGTTTCTTATAACGCCATTAAATAAAGTTCTTGCCTGAATAAGAACTCTTCTATTTGCATGGCCTTAGGGACGGCTCTCCATGCGTTCCAAGTACATGTGTGCAGCGGAGAATTTCGTTGGTTCATTGAAAACCTACGACTGCGATCGGAGAGCATAGTTGCCATTTTCTACCTTAATTCCAGGATCTAGTTCCTGAATGCAGAAGTAAAAGATGCGTAAGCATACTGGGTCGTTCGTACCTTGCAGCGTCTGGGCGGAAAACAAAGTTCTGCTGTTTTTTTTGAGTGTGCGACTGTCTTAAGGGGGCAGAGCGTTGGTCTGACGTGTGTGGGGGCGGGGCAGGGGGTAGGGGGCGCGGCCGAAGGGTCGAGAGACGCGGCTGCTGGTGCAGGCGTGAGGAGGGCGCGGGTGGAGTTAGGGGTGTACACATTAGGCTAAGTTTAGCAGAGGTAGATATTTATTTATTTAGTCAAAAACAGTCAAAAACTGTATGTGACGTATGGGGAAGAAAATCGTCTGTGCACGCTTTCTTGAGTATCAGAGTTCCTTCCCAATAATTTAGATATTAATAGTTGAAATATGAAAAACGAATAGTAATAGTAATAATAATAATAATAATAATAATAATAATAATAATAAATTTAAAAAGCGAGATATTAACATTTCAAAAACTAGATATTTTCGTTTCCGAGTTATAGAAAACTTATTTGCAACGGTAAACGAACTGCAGATTTGATTTTTCTGTATTGCTAACTAAATAGAAACTTACCCTAAGCTCTACTACCACTAAAAGCAAAAGGAAAGCTCAATAAAACGTGCGCATAGTGAAACTACATTTACGTCCAGAAGCAAATCAAGGGGCCATCTCAGCATTTGCTCAATGTATCAGGGAAACTGGACAAAAACCCGATCGAGATGGGGTCATTGACCCGCAAGCTGAATTAGGGAGGCATATTAGGTAATCGAAGAATTGATAAAATTTAAAAAAAGTACTTTGGGCGGCGATATGTTACAGCTGGCTAGAGTATGTGGCAAGAGAAAATAGATAGCCCAGACCAAAGAAAATACAAAACTAATAGGAGAAAGTCTTTGCCATCCTGTTGCACCACTAGTTTCAAAGTTTATTGTCTGCGATTTTATGTTTAATCTAACCTAGTCAATTTACCTTTATATTGTGACATACCAATATGGGGACATGTTTTATTACATAATATTTGTCGTAAATGGGCGAAATGGTTAGGGCAAATAATAAGCAGTATGACGCCTTAGTAACGACGTCGTGGTTGTTGTCAGGATAAACAAACATTCATCTGACCGTGGAGGTGACGGCGTGAGTAGGAGGAAATATAAGATATTTGTGGATTGGTTGAAGAAGCGTCGACTGATTATTAAAACGGAAGTTTGGGCATTTTGTCGAAAGGCGAGGCATTGTGGATTTTAAAGGGACGATAAAATTCATTCTGTCGCATGTCGTGACGGTGAGCAGTTCGCTCGCGAATATATTAATTTGTGCATGTTAGGACTTGTAAAAATTTCGGGGGTCTACAGTACGTGTTCAGACTTTGAAATATTTTCGTGTGGAAGAGCAAGAACTGGACTTGAGGGACATATTCGGACTCTGAATATTTTCGTGGCAGAATCAGAAGTGAACTTGTGATACTTTCTAAGATTTGTGGAACATGTCGAGTTCTGAATATTTTGCTGTGCATCAAAATAAGACTTGGAAATTTTTCGCGAGTGAACTCTAATCATTCTTGAACTTATAAATGTGTGCGGTTCACGAACGATACCGGACTTTGCATATTTTCTTGCTATAAACGGAAGATAGAACTGAGAAATTTTTGCTGTGTAATCATAAAGGCGCTAGATATTTATACGGAGAGAGCGGGCATCAGACATAATATAGTGGAGCTGGAACAAATATTTGAGTGGTGCGAAGCGGTGAATCAGCGTTGTTCGTTTTTAAAGAAGAGAAGAGAATTCGTGGTAATTGGATTTCGGGACTTCGGAGCCTCAAGAAGAAGGGAAGGCGTTTCTTCGAGGTAGCATCCATCAAGAGCGCGCGAAGACCAGAATCGCCGTATAAGGTTCGAACCAAGTCATGACTAAAGAAAGTTTCTCATTGTAAATTTTTACATTTTAATTTGTTGCATTTTTATAGGAAATAAACTTTAAGTTTCTCTTTGAAAGAAAGACAAATGATTTTCATTGACCAATTCAAGCTAATAAGCAGCTAAATCAAATAATCTCTGTTTTCAGATTCATCGCCATTCTGTATAGATGGCAGATCGGGTAATCGGCTATTAATAGATAATAGCGATTATTTCTGACGTGACCCATCGACCCAGCTAGCGGGATAATATTTAGTTTTTATCAGAGTAATAATAGTTAAAATATTATCGTAACCTTCTTCCTGGCGCACATGTTATTAGAAATTCGGAAACGGGTTACGACGAATCTCCCAATAATTGTAGCAGTTAATGGGCATGTTTCAATATATATCAAGTCCCAAAGCTTGTTCTTTTTGTTATTGTTCTTCTTATATGTTACATACATTACTCTAAAAAAATACTGAGATGAAGAACTAACGCTACTCGTGCCACGCTGATTCAATTTGCAACCCACAATTCCATGCATTTTCGTGAAGATAGTTATTTTCCTTTCGCACTTAGAGAACTAGAATTGCTTAAAAACTCTGGTATGTATATTGACATTTTATTCTTTGCATTTTCAGGAGTCAAAGAAGAGACATTTTAACCTGATAATAATAATAATAATAATAATAATAATAATAATAATAATAATAATAATAATAATAATAGTAAGAGTAATAAAAACATGGTTTTGTCTTGCCTTAAATCCACTGTCATCACTTTTAAATAATAGTACCATTGGCTACAAAATTAATTCATTAGATCATAAGACATTAAAGCATCTTTTATTTATGGACGATCAGAAGCTTTATGCTGGAACACATAAAAAATTCTGTTCCTTAATAGATACTACCAAGATTTTCAGCCAAGATATTAGGATGAGCTTCGGTTTGGATAAAAGCGCCATCACAAGCATACGGAAAGGTAAAGCAGAAAAGTTGGATAAAATGTCCAAGGTATAGAAGAGCTGCAAACCTGATGCTGCTTACAAATACCTCGGAATACGACAGAATATGAAACTTGAACACAGCGAAATTAAACATGAGTTTACCGAGAAGTACAAGAAGAGGGGAACCAAAATACTGAATACGAAGCTAGCTGGGAAAAACATAATTACGTCCATCAACAGCTGGGCTGTTAGGCACAGTTTTGGTGTAGTAAAATGGTCTGATACGGACCTAAATTTACTGGATAGACTTTCTAGAGGGCTTCTTACAAAATTCAGATGTCTACACCCTAACTCTTCTGTGATCGTTTGTATTTACCAAGAAGAGAAGGTGGCCGAGGACTACTCAATATTTTTAAACTCTCCAGAACCCAAGAACAAAAAGTGAGGGACGCTATACTTAGGTCTGAGGATTCCCTCATGAAGAAGGTGGTGAGCGCTGACACTGGATACACGCCACTTAATTTAAGCAACCAAGGCCAGAATATTACAATACCAACTCTGAAGGAGGAAAAACAAAATTGGCAGCAAATGATGCTTCACGGTAAATTTCCTAATTCTCTGTTGGACCCTATGATTGACAAATCTGCGTCCTTAAAGTGGTTGAGCAATGGTTACTTGTACCCGGAAACTGAAGGTTTTGTAGCAGCAATTCAGGATAGAGTCTTCTATACTCCTATACTAATATATAAAGACAGAAGTGCGTTGTCCTCCAGCGCGGTAATCTCTGAATCTACTGAACCAATGCTGATGAAACTTTTGTGCTAGCATCCTTTAAAGGTCTGGAGTACTATAGGCTATGATTTACAAACATAAACGGTAATATATTTTCAAAATAATTACTTTTCTGGACATTTTTCGCCCGTTTCGAATGAGGTTATGTAATGTCCCTGTGTGAGCATTTGAAAGAAAGCCGAACTGAAGTGGTAAATAATGTCAATGTTCATGCATTGCTCTTTGTCCGTGTTATATACTAAGTGGCAAGAAATCATTGTGAGTTTTAATGTGTTTAATAATTGAGGTAGGTTGAGAGAATAAAAAGTACAATAATATACAGTACAGAATACACAGTAATTTACAATGTAAAATATACACATACCGAATATAATCTAAACGCCTTCTTTTACAGAAATTTGTGACAACTGAATTGTTTGACTAAACGAGTGTCACAATTGTCAAAACAGATTACAAATGCCAAGAGATGGGCAGTCTACTAAACTTTTGAATCGGTTACTCAGAGGGAAAATCGACTTGCTGAAGTACTCACTCGCCCCATTGAAATGTTCATATTGGTAAAATGGAAAATGTTTGTATGTTTTCAGCCCACCCAGTAAACGTTTTTCTTCAATAAGTGGAGTTTTGAGCAGTGGTATGTAATTTAGGAATTATCATTTACGTATTAAGACTAATATGTACAGTTGTTTGGCATATCAATTGCAGTTGTACTTTTTCTTCTATATGTGAAGAAGTTTAGTGCTGTGGTTGGGATTTAAGCAATAATCATTTACATATTAAGACTAATCTGTGCTATTTTTTTGCATATCAATGGCAGCCAATGAATGATTTCATCCATACTTTTCCATAAAATATAATAAAAACTTAATTTTTCTAAAAAGCATTTTCTGAGCAAATATACAAACCTGGAAGCTAGCTCTTGGTTTCTATTATTCAGCTCTCAAGTTACAATTAGTACAATGGAAAATGTTTATTTGCCTTCAGGCCGCACAGTAAAAGTTTTTCTTTAATATTTGAAGGAGTTTTGTGAAGTGGTATGTATTTTAGGAATGACCATTTACATATTAAAACTAATATGTAAAGATGTTCGCATATCAATTGCTGCTGTACTTTTTTCTTCTATATGTGAAGAAGTTTGGTGCAGTGGATGATAATTATAGAATGATCATTTATTTATTAAGACTACTATGTGCTTTAATATTGCATTTCAATTGCTCCCAATAATTGAATTCATCCATACTTTTCTATAAAATAATGGGCAGAATTTAATTTATCCAACAAAAAGTTTGTCTGAGCAAATAAATAAAACTGGGAGTTCTTGGTTTCTATTATTCAGCTCTCCTGTACAAATTGGAAAAATGGAAAGTAATTTATGATTTTGTAAACCCAGTAAATTTTTTTCTTCGATATGGGATGAATTTCTGTGCAGTGGTATGTAATTTAGGAATGATCATTTACATATTAAGACTAATCTGTAAAGTTGTTTTGCATATCAATTGCTCCCAATGAATGAGTTCATTCATATATTTTTTTAAAAAATTAGCAAAAATTAATTTGTCTAAAATATTTTTGTCTAAGCAAATAATATCTGGGAGTCTTTGGTTTCTATTATTCATATTTCAGGATCCATAATCTCTGTCAATTGAGATAAAATAATGATGCTAATATTGTTTTGTTATGTGGCTCAGTGCATTGTCAATTTATTATTTACACATAATGTAATGGTGGATCATTAATTTTCTATTGTATCAGTCGTATGATGAATTGATTTACCTGAACAAATAAGTTTTATACAACGTGTTACTAGGACATTAAGGGACACACAGGACATTAAACATATATATTTTGGTCATTTTCAGAAATATAAAAACTGGTAATTATATTTCAGAATAGATACAAGTATTTTCATTAATTATTATGATTATGAATCATCAATTATGTTATGACATCTATAACTATTACTCCGGATCTACCTTCTACCGTACTCGTGCATGAGCTTCCGCATGTTATACTCAGCTTAAAACAGTAAGTACCTTCAAGGTCACGAGTTGGCAGATCTATTGTATTCATAAAAAGGGTTTTGAAATTGATCTGCCAACTCGTGACCTTGAAGGCACTTACTGTTTTAAGCTGAGTATAACATGCGGAAGCTCATGCTTGTCTTCTATTGTATTCATAAAAAGGGTTTTGAAATTGAAGACAAAATATAAAAATAGGATAAGTTTTACAACGTGACAGTTTAGATAGTGTTGGAATATAGTATAAAACTCCACAAAAATTTTATATATGAGTTCAAGTATTTTATTTTGTAGTTTAGATTTGTTTATTGCTTTTAGTTATAAAGTGAATGTTTAGAACTTGGAACTTCAAATAAGAAAAATGTAATTATTTGTGGAAAAGTGAGCGAGGTAATCCTGAAATTCCCACATGGGGGTCAAGAGAAGACAGCTATCATGGCGTGGCCGGGCAGAGCATGGCAGAGAGTAGGGTGGAGAAGGGATACAATGGAAGATATAGAGATAGGTCCCGCCGCAGTGCTTGAAAAGATTGAATTCCTCTTCCTGCATAATAATTTACTGTAACAAGTGCCTGAGCAACGCCGGGTACTTCAGCTAGTAAGAACTAAAAACTATGAAAAACACATTTTAAAAACAAATGACATCAACAAATGTAGATATTGTAACAACGGAGAGTCTGTCGAGCATATAATGGTTAGATGCAGTACTTTGTCAGAGAGCGCCTATTTAGGCAGACATAACCAAATGGCAAAACTCATTCACAGATAACTAGGAATGAAACTTGGAATGTTGGAGAATAATGCTCCACCATACTACAAGTATGAACCAGATGCTGTGCTCGAGACGAATACGCACATCTTATACTGGGATCGGCCTATTATGACGGATAAAACGGTTGATCATAACCGCCCTGACATCCTCATAATAGACAAAGAAAAGCAAACAGCCTCTATAATTGATGTTGCAATCCCTTTGACTCACAACCTGCGGAAGTTCGAAGCAGAAAAATTCAAAAAATATGAGAACTTGGTAACTGAATTAAAAACATTTTGAATTTGCATGAAATCTCCCATTTCCCCATGGTTATATCCGTTGAAGGAGTCATCACCAGGAACTTTAAAAAAACATTGGAGAATTTAGATATCAAAAATATCTTCGTTGAAGCCCAGACAGCCACTCTTCTTCAAACATGTCATATTGTCAGGAAAATGTACAGGAAAATAGTGAGAAAACACATAAGTACACCAACAAAAATGGCTCACGACTCGTCCAGCTATGTAACCTCAAAATGATGTCAACCTCACTTCGAAAAACAAAACCCTAGCGATCAACCATCCATCATTTAAGGAAATTTCAGATTGATCATGTCGCAATATCATGCGATTACCAAAAAGAAATCCACGGTGTGCAAGTATGAAGAGGTGCTAATATCGATTCTAATCACTATTTAACCAGAATCAAAGTTAAATTCACACCCCCAAAAGTATTCATCAGGAAAAAACCAGTGATTCCAAAATTTGATCTATAGAAAATCACAGAAAAATGGGAAGAACAACCTGCAGAAGATTGACAGAAATTTAGAACCAAAATCATCAAAACAGTGAAAGAACTGCTCTCTATTCACGAAAAGCCAAAACACCATTGGTGGAATCAATAATGTGAGAATGCACTAAAAAAGGGCGTTTTAAAAGTACAATTGCAACAAAAATCGCAGGAAAATATTTTCGAAGTTCGCAAACAAACGTCTAAAATGTTGAAACAAATAAAGAGAATGTATTGTAATGATTTGCGATCATTTCAGTAATTTAGTGTTCCAGAGAATAAAGACTTTCCAATAAAATGTTAAGATTTATATTCAAAAAGACAAGACGGCAGCGCCGCGCGCAAACATTTTTTCTAAATTAACCGAATGCGTGGAAGAAAGTCAAATTTAACATAAACATTCAATAAAGCATAATATTTAGAATTGTTAGAAAGAACAATCAGCAAAATCGGGCAAGTGGTTCACAAAATTTCGAAGATAATCGCAATCGTACATTTCAAGTTAAAAAAGCGTGAACATGGAGACCATTGTTGTTAGGGTAAAGTTGAGGAAGAATCTAGTTTCTAATAAATATTACGAAAACGCCTGAAGGGATCGGGCTAGAACTTTATAGAACAACGAGGCGAAATTTATGAACGTTTTCAAGACTTATCACGATTTTGGGAAACATCTAGAAAGCTAATTAAAATTAAATGTAGAAAAGAATAATTAAAATACATATTAAAACAAGACATCGCAAACATCGACGAATTGACGTCACGACGCAATATCGAACTAAAAATGGTTATATTTAATTAAATAAGACAATGAAGGAAAAATAGTGCAGTAATTATCAGAGAAATTATAGACAGAATTGAGAACCGGTGACAAGACCTAAGAACGTTTAAAACCAGAAAATTAAGAAACATTCTGTAATCTTGTTTGTGGTCACAGACGAGCGATCGGCGCTTGTTCAAGAAAAAATCTATATAGGATAGTGGATAACAATACTCGACAGACGAGAAAAGAGTGCAGTGTTGTATGGTTGGTGAAGCTCCGTGTTAGCGTAATGTAACATTTTAAAAATTATTTTTCGGAAGTGGACTTTGAAAACATTTTAGATATTTTGATGCGGACGAAAAGGTTGTAACAAACGGGTGAATGAATTCGTAAGTAAGGGCGAATAATTTACAGGTAAAAGCGACGCGAACATTAATTTAACGCGGTGGCACCTTTAAACGATGGTCGCGGACATTTTGTCGCAGTTTTTACAACACAAAGTTTAGTGTGCTCCGGACAGTAAAAGCTAATACAAATAGATTATTTTATTTTGGTTCGCGCAACGAAACAATCTCTCTTCGCCGCGGGAACTTTAAATGTAGTGAAAACTTTGCGTTCCATTGCAAAACGTTTCGTAGTGGTTTTCTTAACCATGTGAGTTCGTGGTATAAAAGTATATGGTCCTGGGAACTGGTAGACGCTGGGACAGTACCATTGCCGACGGCGACGCGTGAGATGGCCGCATGTTGCAGTTTTCATCCGGTATCAGGGAAGTGATGCATGGATTTTTTTTAATTATCTGGCAACTTCAAAGGCATATGTCGAAGACCAAGTCCTGTTGATTCATTATAGAGTAAGAGGGTCAACAATCTGAAACGACAGAATGCGCATTCGGTGTGGATGAATGTATTTTCGGATGTAATTTTGTACTATGTAATTTTCAGTGTGAATGGTCATTATTTTGTTCTTTTCTTTGTGTTTTAATATTAAGGGTATTGTTTGTTTGCTATGTTTTGTTTTGTGTGCCGTCAGAGGACACTATCATTGTACATATGTTTGTCATTTTGGAACATCAGAGGAAAAGAAACAGTCCATAAAAGTAATAAATAAATTGAGATGAATGCGTTCGGGTTCGTCAATAACCATTAAAGAATGTGTTGTGATTAAGGTAGTTAGATGCTGATCCACGCGTGCCTTGCACGAGTACCACGTTTCGGTCCCTGTACGAGGGCCATCGCAAATTCACGCCCGCATAAATTGTTAGAATTTTAAAGGTTAGCTAGTAAACGGGCATATTAATGTATAAAATAGAGGGAGTAGCCGAGTTTATTGTATTGGCAGCCCAGCGTGTGGTGAGAATAAGCGAGTTTATTATAGTATGTTAATGGTCAACTGGAGTCAACCGAAGACATTTAACAATTACAACACACGATTTTTACTAGACGTTTGCAAATTAAATCAAAAAGTATTCACCAGAGAACATATGCTTTCAAAAAAATGGCAAACTTGCGTTGACCAATAAAGAAAATTGTCAAGAACTAGCCACTTATTTTTCACAGCTACTAAATTGTCCACAACACAAAGACAGATTCTCGAAAATAGAACAAGAATTCTCACCAGAAAATTCGTCACCGCCAACACAAGAAATTCTCAAATCAAGAAACTTAAAAATAACATAGCATCAGAGGCAGACGGAATTGTAAGTCACATACTAGTACGATCTATCGATGTGTCTCTCGAAGAGAACAAAAGAGCAATTAGAACCGAAATTTGCTGGATATCAAGCAGGATTTGAACTAAACAGATCTGGCCCAGAAAAAAATTTCAATCTCAAAACCATAGTTAAAATTCGAGTGCGACTAGTATGCACGTTTGTTGATTTTTGAAAGGCATACGACTCAATAGAGAGATCCTCATTATTCCAAATTTTAGAAGAAAGGGGATTAGATCCCAAAATACGAGAACTTATTGTAATGAACCGTCCTCCTCATATCTATAAAACAACTATAATCGCCCCTCGTTAGGTGCACCAAAATATGTAATGAACCACTACCTGCTCTAGATCAACTATAATCTTTATAATCGCCCGGCGTTATAACGCCAAAATAATAACCAAAACCCGCTCTTATCAATTGCCCTGGTTATACTCAGCTTCCACCTCCAAGGTTGCCCGTCGACTAGCTGCCCCCCCCCAGAACTTCCGATATTTTCTTACTTACACATAAAATCTGGGTGTGAGGTTGTGGCTGACCTGTACAGGATCTAACAACTATTCGGGCACGTGGGCGTAGGTCATTAACTAGCTACATGTAACAATTAAACTACGTTCGTTTAATTTAATGTCGAACCAAGTGATGTTCGCCATTTATTTTCTGTAATTCATGTGCTAGTCGTTATTCCAGTTGAAATATATATATATATATATATATATATATATATATATATATATATATATATATATATATATATATATATATATAGATATAGATATAGATATAGATATAGATATAGATATAGATATAGATATAGATATATATATATATATAGATATATATATATATATATATTGTGACGCAACGCTTTATCAAACGGACGGCGGCGGCGTGGGTAGGGGCCGTCCGCGGTTGGTCATCGAGATGCAATAATTTAAATTTCCTTAATAGGAAATCGAGGACTAAAGGAGGGTTCTTGCCTGCGTTGTTCCACACCTTTCCCACGAAAAAGAAAAGAAAGTGCAATGTTACGAAAAACAAACAATGACATTTAATGAAAACTGTAGTACACAGACATCTGCAAGTTTCTAAACAAACACAAAAGCAACAGCACAGAAATAATGTCACAACAGTGTACAATTGTCTGGCTGCCTGTACCCAAATACAAGAACAAAAAAAAACAAGCAAATCAACAAAGAAGTACTGTTTCTAGAACTATTCTGAGAATTATAACCATCTAACATCCTTTTAAAAAAATGGAAAATCAAATTATTAACTTTGAACAAATGATTAAGTCCCTTGGAATTAATATTACCATTCCAATTAATTTATACAACACTTATGTTCCTTCACTCCAAAACAATTCAGATTTATACATTCCTCATCACAATTCCCTCATTTCAATAATAAATTCACATCCAATCACGATCAACACACAGCAATAGAACTTTGATTTCCAATGTAAACTCTAGAATAAACATTCCACACTATGATTAACACACATTAATAGAAATTTAATTTACAATGTAAACTTTAGAATAAACATTCCGCTTATTTTTCAATAATAATTTCACATCCCATTTTGATCAACACAGCAATAGAAATTTAATTTACAATATAAACTTTAGAATAAACATCCTACACCATTTCTCCAGAAATTTTATAAAAAATATTCATGACTGACAAAGTTTTCTTATACCTTTTGATAAATACTCAAGAAAGTAGGGTGTATCATGACCCAAAGTTTTAATGATAATACTAGTTCATTACCATACAAGTAATCATTGCAACATTTTCTTTCTCTTTATCCTGCATGATCACATAGCAATCCTGTTACATGCTAATTTTACATGCCAGGAAATTACACCATACCAATTGTAATCAGAAGAATTCATAAATAAACATGTTGATAAAACTCTTTGGCAGTAGAAACAACTAACTGTCCTCCCACTCATCTAATATTTTTCATAATCTGTGGTACTAGACAATCTCCAATAAAAAGCTACATTACCACAGAAATTGCAGAATTTCCCTCCCAAATTGACCAAAATTAACAACTTAACACTTTCCTTACAGTAAGAGAACTGCAATACAAGTTGCAAATAAACAGTACATAATTGGCAGCACTACAAGTTAACAAAAGTGAAAGTTCACCTTTCTTTAAATTCTTCTCCCATGAATAAATAATCAGTTCACAATCCACACATGTACTTTGGTGATTGAACATTGATGCTTTACTATGCACAATTTCATTTACCAGTCTTTCAAGTCTTCAACTCAGAATGATGCAATAGAACATCGTGCATTTCAAATGATATTACACATCTCTCACAAAATATACTCACAGAAAGTCACTCGCCAATTGAAAATGTCAGAGCCGACCTCTCTAATGCTCCCCACAATTCTAAATTTTGATATCGCATACCAGCTTGAGGAGAGATTGATTCTCTAACCTCACACGTTTACGTTTCCGTCCCCTTTATCCTAACGTGCCTCTAACACTACGTCACATCATCTCGTGAAACAAATACTCCACAACCCACTCAATTACATTTTTCCATTTACCTCCTGTTTTGTGGTAGAGAGCTACATACCACTCATCACCAGCACAGTCCTGCTTCACACACCCGTCTCTCGGCACTTCAACATCCTCTCTCCTCCTAGCTCCCACATCAAAAAAAAAAAAAAAAGCTTGGGTTGTCGGAGCGCTTCCAGATTTCGTCAGTCCCACTACATCAGCGAACTCTATCGCTAGCCTCGAGGTTTTGCCACGCCGGCTCGGAGCGCGCATTTTAAATTACCCCGCTGCACACGTCCCTCGCGTTCACGAAGCGCGGTGGTCCGTGTATGCGACGGGGCGTTACAATATATATATATATATATATATATATATATATATATATATATATATATATATATATATATATAAATACAAACTGGGGTCGTTGCTCTCCCATGACTCACATAAAACACTTAACGACAAACAAAATAAACACATAAACACATGAACGATATAATACCCTTAAATTACATGACACAAAATCCAAAATATTTTCATTCATACTGACAATTATAAATAAACTCATTCACACCCGAATGCGCATTCTGCCTGTATATCTATTGAATCTATTTTACGTTAAGACAGAACTTGATCTTGTACAGAAGCTAATTTTAATCTTTCTTCTCCTTCAAAATGTGAATTTCATAACAAAAAAAACAAAGTTTCATAACTTCCCTTTTGCATAAAACGCTGTAATCCGCAGCAAACCATTGTTGCGCGCCGTCCTCGATGTATATTACGCAGCATCCTCCAAATCCATCCTCCCGCAGCATTTCTCCATCCCCACACATTACCAAAATTTTCTTGAGCTCGCTAATATCTTCTTAGCATGTCCTTTCATTCCCTTATCATCCTATTTCCATTTCGCAACTAATAACGCGATTATCTGTCTATCGCGTGCTACATTTCCTCCAAAATGTCCTATTGTTGAATATACTGCGACACATAAAATATTTCCGCGTTACGCATTGTTATTACGAACATCATTGCCTAAACTCACTATATCCATTCATGTTCACCGTGTTTCTCGCACAATTGCATACTAAAATTTTTATCTTTTTTTGGAGCGTTCTTCCCCACGTCTGACTTCGAGCTTGCTACGCATAATCTTTTTGTCATTGTTGCGTTGTGTCTTCAACTTTTTTTTCTGGAACATTTAACGATCGCTTACGTGTCTTTACCAAAAATATCATACCATTTTACTTAATTCTGTCCTTTCCAGGCTATTTCTCTTTATTACTACTTTTAATTATCAATTTATATCTTATTACTATTTCTTATACGATCTCCTCATGTTTATTAACGCCAAAATTGCTTTATTTCCGTCGCTCGCAACGCATCATTGTTCTCTCGTAAAATTTCCAAATATACAATTTCAATTGGCATCTCTACTGCAGCTCCTCGATATTTTTCAGAGTTGCGAGTAATGTCATAATTTTCCGCGTGATTTTCTTTGTTAATCCCGAAAGTTTCATTTCAATCGCTTTACGCGTTCTCTTAATTTTTAGGAAAAACCGCTTCTTTACATTATCTTTCTTATGATAACAATGGCTGTAAAAATCTCTAGTTATATTGTCTAAAGTGTACTTTCAAAATCACTCATATCTTTTAAACCCCTGATGTGATTCGCTTCGAATAACTTTTGAAATGTTCCTCTAGATGAATGCTATTGATTTGTATTGTCCAAATCGGGATTTTGTCGCGTCTTCTTTAATTTATAAAAAAATTATTAGTGCGCGACACCGCTTTCTTCTGTTTTTCCATCTCCTACTCATGCCATTCCTTGTTATGTTTTTTCTTTGCATCTAAATTGTTCGTGGGGATCTTAGATTGTTACATTATAAAACAAACACTAATGGGCACTAAATACAAAGTAAAATTCATGGGAGAAATATCAGAGCCTTTCGAAATTCAAACGGGTGTATGACAAAGTGATGGGCTCTCTCCTCTCCTGTTCAACATCGTTCTAGACAAAGTTATGGAAGGATGGGAGAGAGAACTCAAGAAGAATGGATGTTGGAAGCCAATCTCACTTGGTTTTGCTCAAAAAACCTCTACATTCATTACCTCGCTTTCACAGATGATCTGGCGATAGAAGCAGAGAATGAGGAGACTTCCATCAACCAGCTCGAGATGCTAAAAAAATGTTTTGAAAAGGTAGGGTTACAAATTTAATTTGTAAAAAAAGAATTCATATGTTTACAGACAGGAATCGCGGGTCTGACGCCGAAGTACGGTTAAATCAATACTTCAAATATCTCGGAAAGTTCATGCAACCTGCAGGACTTGGAAAATTTTTACAGCAAAATCGTCTCAAAAGAATGAAGAAAGCATTTGGACAAGTTCAAAACATTTACCAGAAAAAATCCATGTCTAGACAAACTAAAATTTGACACTATATCACAGTCATAAAACCAACAACCCTGTATGCAAGCGAAACATTGGCTCTTAACAGAAAACACGAACTTGAAACAAAAAAGAGAAAAATAATTAGAAAAATTCTAGGAGCAAGACATACAAAAGATGGTTACGAACTACAATCTCTCAAAACAATAGCATATTTTTCAAACATTGAAGTTGATATTAGAAAAAGGCTAATGAACTTCTTTGGCCATCTTAACAGATTACCAGAAAACTGATTGCCAAAAGAGGTACTAGATTGCGTAATCTCACTTAGGGACACGTCACCTTAGCTGAACGAAATTCGAAAAGACTTCAGAAAAGTTAATGTAAGATCAGATGACATTGTAAAAAGAGACACCTTCAGACAAAGTGGACAAGTGGGAAGTTGCACCAGAGCAATCAAAACAAAAGCAATACAGACCAATGTGGTCAAAAGAGCTTCAAGCTTTCTTGGAAAGAATGAAAACATATTGGAGCAATGAGAAGAACCAAAAGAAAAATTGATTGAGTCTCTTGCTTAGCGTCTTTCATGTATGAGAAGAATTTGTCAATAATAATAACAACAATAATAATAATAATAATAATTATTATTATTATTATTATTATTATTATTATTACTATTATTATAACAACAACTTTGGTTCCGTGGTGATGAAAGACCAGTATCTCATTTGTTTTACATGGATGATCTTAAAGTGTTTTGCTAAAAATGAAGCAAATGATTTTAGCGATTTTGCTGTGAAATTTTTTCAAGTCCTATAGGTTGGATAAATTTTCCGAGATATTTAAAGTATGGTGATTTTTTCTGCATAAAGTTTGGTCTTGATAAGTGTTTAAAAATAAACTTAAAGGGAGGCAAAATTACGTCAGATAGAACATTGAACATGATATACACACTGTGATTCAATATATTGAGCCAGGTAAAACTCACAAATATCTATGCATTGAAGAATGTGAGACCATTTCGAACGACACAAAGAAAGAGAGAATTTGCAGGGAGTATTATAGAAGAGAGAGACTTCTCCTGCATTTCCTTCTGACTCCAGGAATAAAATATCAGCAATGAGTAGTTTGACGGTGCTTGTAGTCAGATATAGTTTCGAACAAGAAATTTGAATCGTGGATCGAAAAAACAGAAACTTGCTTACAATGCATCTTGTCGCCCACCCGCGAGCTGATGTACACAGTCGCTGTGTGTCGAGTGTCGCTGTTTCTTAAAGATAGATTTGGAAATAAGTTCATGTATCAGTTTTTCAAAATTTGGATACTTTTCGCGTAATTTTGCTTGAAAATAGAGCTAGAAAGTACGTGCTGTTTTAGCACCACTACTTTAATATGATCCAAAAGCAATGAAATAATTTTTATCCTCCATCAAATACAGAATGTTAGTCTACGTAATAAAAGGAAACATATGTTTCTAGAAACATTGATAACCATAAATAAGTGGTGGAGCTTCCACGTTTGCTAAATAATCAAGAGGCGAGGTACATTGACCATATTTCCTGAATACCTTTGATAATTTAAGGTCTTCATTCCCTAATCTGTCTCATATATACCAGGAAGTTCGTATCCGAATTTCCTTAAGTAGATTCAAACCAGTTACAATATCCTACGGGGAAGGTTCATTGATTCTTAAATGCATAACTTTACGAAGTTTTCAGGAGAAAATAACTACCTGTTTTGAGACATATCCTCTGACAGTATAAGTGCACACAAGTGCTTTTGACTTCAGTGTACTCATAACATATTTTTGGTAAGATTTTTTCTACATTTTCAGTAGTTTTACTAAAGCTAGAGATGAGGTGATTCCATTTCCAAGAATTCTCGTTAAAAAAGTACAGTAAATCCTTCTTAACACGAATTCCAAGGGACCGAAATAATCTCAGTTCGTGTTTTAAAAATTCCTATTATCCGATTATTATCAATGATCGTATTACTGTAATCCCATGCTGGGACCCAAGTTTTGTACATGTTACGGTGAAATTCGTGTTAAGCGAGTTCATGTTAACGAGAGTTAACTGTATTAAGCCGATGCAGAAAATCGACAAGAACATTATCAAGTTTTAAATGTAATTGAAACAAAAATAAAAATCGGACTAGTTCTATGTAATACAATTTTACTTTTTAATGACTATATGGAACATTGAAAAACAGTTTTAATCGTACGAAAAATAAATTACCCCTTTATAAACTGAACAAAAACCATGCAATTTTGAACAGATTTTGAAAACTTGATTTTCCAAATTTCATTCGCTCACCCTTAATTTGCGGGATTTTTACATTTTCGTTCGTACATAATATTTTTGTCAGCTTCCACCTATGTTTATTTGCCCGGCTCACCAGACATTTATTTGAAAATATTAACATTTAAATAAATGTAAATATTTTCAAATATATTTATCTTGTTAAATATTTATGAAAGGAAATTTTCTATTGTGAGACATTTTTTCTTCAGTTACCGTTATGCTTTATACATTTAAAATTATTTATTAGTTACCGATAAATATTTATGATGAAAAAGTTCATACTACAATGCGAATTTGAAGGTTTACGTAATTTTAACATACTTTCCAAGTGGGTCGTTTTGATAAAGACCTACTCGTAATTCTCCAGTGTAAGAAAAAATTTTCAGGTGATATCGAACTGAAGATTTTAAAGTACAGTATTAAATTACAAAAATAATAGGTATTTGAATATTTATAATTTTTAATTGGTAAACATATAAGTATCATTTTTATGTAATGAATATTTTCTGGATAACACAGGGGAATGGCATTTTGGTAGTGGGCCACAGAGCACGTTTTAGCGCGAACAGCTATATCGTACGGCGGTTCCACACATTTTTTCCACACAGTTTTAGGATACATCAAAGCCAGGGAACATTCGCCGAACACATCAACTAATTAGGGATTGGGCGAGCAGTAGCTCGCTGCTCGGAGAATTCATAATGTGTGGAGCCGCCTTTACGCTTGCCATGTTCTGTTTATGCTCAACCCTGTGCCTCATAATTTTGAGCTCTTTTGTGATGGTTTACTGCAATAGTATCAAATTATCTCGTTCTACAGTTTGTCTTAGCTTGAAAACACGCCTTCTTCTCGATTATTTTCCACGATGGTTTGCAAATTTCTTTGTCAAAAGTTCTTGCTCTACCATTCGCCTTAATTGCTAGAAATAAAAATATGTTTTCCTCTAATCATATCAGCTCAGTGGTCAAGATTTGAGGGGTTGGTTACCCCTACCCCCAACCGGCGTATCTGAACACCCAATTGTACGTACCTGAACAATGCTTACGGCTGCATCGTAAGAAGGAATTTCTCCAAAATTGATATTTCCCGATCGATCTGGTTGGCGTCACGGCCCCTTGAATTTGTAACGGAAATGTTGATTTTTGCAGATACTTTATAAGAAGTCTCAAAAATATTTTCAAATTTTGTAAAATGGTGCAGTAACGATTTTTATTGAACTCTGAATATTCGAAAATTGCAAAAGGTTATTTTTCTGGTACACAGCTACAGTATTGAAAATATAGATGTATTCTTGATAGCACTTGTTCTTGAAAATTAGATATTTAAATGAAGTCATATACAAATTTTTGAAAAATGCAAATTTTTTGGGTAATATTTGCTTGGAAACAGGCAATTAAAAATATTTTCTAAACGTTTTCAACACTTTCTTGAAAATGGCTCCACAGGTTTTGTTTATTTTTTTATCTTCAGAACAAAAATCTCTACAAACATTGTGCGTGTCTCTTTTTGTTGATTTTTCAAAATTTTCGAAAATTGCAATCGTTAAGTTTTTTCGGCGTTTTCCTTCAACTGTAATATTAAATATATAGAATTTCTCTTCAATTGAAATTTCTTCTATATTTATTTTATTATAAAACTCGTAAGCCAATTTATAATTTTGCCGGACCACTTCTTTTGGCAAGGGACGATCATACGTTTAGGTGCAAGCCGTGTGGTACCATGTTGATAGTTTTCATATCTATTACAGTAACTAGCGATTAAAGCAATACGTTTAAAAATATCACGCTAGTGAAAAAACATTCCTTCAAATCAATCTCTCAGATCGCTTACATTCAAAATAGACCAAAATCTAGGAAATGGATAAGTTTTTCCTTATTAAAACCCCATACTTATTTTAAAGCGATGGCCCCCGACATATTATACATTACATAAATTCACGTATTATTCCTTCCTTTAACCTTGGTTTCAAAATATACTGATTTTGATAATTTTTTAAAATAGAAAACAACTCACCTAATGTTGCTGATTTTTTATTGGTGTTAAGGATACCGTATTTACTAAACGACATATTGCAAATACGGCTATTGACATCACTAGCTAAAAATGTTAGCATACATAATTTTCTTTGGAAGAGGCTTGTCAGTCTTCCGCTAAAATACCTACGTGCTCTCAGTAGAAAATAAACAAATTGTGATACTTTATCGCAATTGTGATGTAAACAGAAACGATAATCGGTGTGTTAATAGAAGGATGTTCTTGGTGTGTTAAAAGAAACGATACATTCGAGAAAATATATACAGGACGACAGCAACAATGTGTGACAGAAGGGAAAGCAAATGATCGAGTAGTAAATAATAAGAATACAAGGAAATAATGACATCGATAGCGGGAAAAATAGAAAATATATTGCCATATAAAAACAGTGAAAGGACCCGTGAACAATTTCCGTCAGTGAGAAAGTACATTAGGAAAATTATTACGAATCAATAACTAAAGAATAAAGAAATACAGTGCTACACTGTCAGTGACCAATCAGAAATGAGAAAATATGCGAGGAAGGGAATGACCTGCGCACTAGGACGAAAGAGAAACGTATTCTGGATACGATCTCGCTCAGGAAAGAAGACAGATGAAGAGTGTGTGAGACAAACTAACGGGGAAGATGATCTTTTGACGCAGAGAGAGGCGGATGCTGATGACGTTCTGTCGTGGGAGTATTCGGATGCAAAGACGAGTTTACGTATTAGTAAGCTTACAAACTAATAGGGAAATGAATCCGATTGGTAGACAAACTCGGGCAAATCGCTAATATTTAGTAGGGATATGTAGCCAAGGCTACAACCATTAGCACCCTTTTCCGTTAGCAATTCGTGAGACGCCATGGCGTTGATGACCCAAACCTGGAACGAGAAACCGTGGGAGACCGAGGACGTGCAATGGCGAGAGGAGCTGCCGCCGGCGGAGGGCGACCCAACGGCGGAGCAGAGCTGGGAGCGCTGGGCGGGCGGGGTCGACTACGCCCCGGGCGACGGCGGCGGCCCCTGGCGCCACCCGCTCGCCTTCACCATGCGCATGCTGCGCCTCGCTGGCGTCTGGCGCCCTCGCGACGTCGTCTGGCGCAAGGTAAGCCCACACCGCCACTTCGCCTTCACCATGCGCATGCTGCGCCTCGCTGGCGTCTGGCGCCCTCGCGACGTCGTCTGGCGCAAGGTAAGCCCACAACGCCACTTCGCCTTCACCATGCGCATGCTGTGCCTCGCTGGTGTCTAGCAGCCTCGCGACGCGACGTCGTCTGGCGCAAGGTGAGTAAGCCCACCCCGCCACCCACTCGCCTTCACCATGCGCATGCTGCGCCTCGCAGGCGTCTGACGCAAGGTTAGTAATCCCCCACCGGCTCCTGATTGCCTTCACCATGTGCATGCTGCGCCTCGCTGGTGTCTAGCGGCCTCGCGACGTCGTTTGGCGAAAGGTGAGTAAGCCCACACCGCCACTTCGCCTTCACCATGTGCATGCTGCGTCTCGCTGGTGTCTATCGGCCTCGCGACGTCGTCTGGCGCAAGGTGAGGAAGCCCACACCGCCACTTCGCCTTCACCATGCGCATGCTGCGCCTCGCGGACGTCTGGCGCAGGGTTAGTAATCCCCCACCAGCTCTTCATTGTCTTCACCATGCGCATGCTGTGCCTCGCTGGTGTCTAGCGGCCTCGCGACGTCGTCTGGCGTAAGGTGAGTAAGCCCACACCGCCACTTCTCCTTCACTATGCGCATGTTACGCCTCGCAGGCGTCTGACGCAGGGTTAGTAATCCCCCACCGGCTCCTGATTGCCTTCACCATGTGCATGCTGCGCCTCGCTGGTGTCTAGCAGCCTCGTGACGTCGTCTGAGGCAAAGTGAGTAAGCCCACACCGCCACTTTGCCTTCACCATGTGCATGCTGCGTCTCGCTGGTGTCTATCGGTCTCGCGACGTCGTCTGGCGCAAGGTGAGGAAGCCCACACCGCCACTTCGCCTTCACCATGCGCATGCTGCGCCTCGCTGGTGTCTGGCGCCCTCGCGACGTCGTCTGGCGCTAGGTGAGTAAGCCCACCCCGCCACCCACTCGCCTTCACCATGCGCATGCTGCGCCTCGCAGGCGTCTGACGCAAGGTTAGTAATCCCCCACCGGCTCCTGATTGCCTTCACCATGTGCATGCTGCGCCTCGCTGGTGTCTAGCGGCCTCGCGACGTCGTCTGGCGAAAGGTGAGTAAGCCCACACCGCCACTTCGCCTTCACCATGTGCGTGCTGTCTCGCTGGTGTCTATCGGCCTCGCGACGTCGTCTGGCGCAAGGTGAGGAAGCCCACACCGCCACTTCGCCTTCACCATGCGCATGCTGCGCCTCGCGGGCGTCTGGCGCAAGGGTTAGTAATCCCCCACCAGCTCTTGATTGCCTTCACCATGCGCATGCTGTGCCTCGCTGGTGTCTAGCGGCCTCGCGACGTCGTCTGGCGTAAGGTGAGTAAGCCCACACCGCCACTTCTCCTTCACTATGCGCATGTTACGCCTCGCAGGCGTCTGACGCAGGATTAGTAATCCCCCACCGGCTCCTGATTGCCTTCACCATGTGCATGCTGCGCCTCGCTGGTGTCTAGCAGCCTCGTGACGTCGTCTGAGGCAAAGTGAGTAAGCCCACACCGCCACTTTGCCTTCACCATGTGCATGCTGCGTCTCGCTGGTGTCTATCGGTCTCGCGACGTCGTCTGGCGCAAGGTGAGGAAGCCCACACCGCCACTTCACCTTCACCATGCGCATGCTGCGCCTCGCGGGCGTCCGGCGCAAGGTTAGTAATCCCCCACCAGCTCTTGATTGTCTTCACCATGCGCATGCTGTGCCTCGCTGGTGTCTAGCGGCCTCGCGACGTCGTCTGGCGCAAGGTGAGGAAGCCCACACCGCCACTTCGCCTTCACCATGCGCATGCTGCGCCTCGCGGGCGTCTGGCGCAAGGTTAGTAATCCCCCACCAGCTCTTGATTGTCTTCACCATGAGCATGCTGCGCCTCGCTGGTGTCTAGCGGCCTCGCGACATCGTCTGGCGCAAGGTGAGTAAGCCCACACCGCCACATCTCCTTCACCATGCGCATGCTGCGTTTTGCTGGCGTCTGGCGCCCTCGCGACGTCGTCTGGCGCAAGGTAAGCCCACACAGCTACTTCGCCTTCACCATGCGCATGCTACGCCTCGCTGGTGTCTAGCAGCCTCGCGACGTCGTCTGGCGCAAGGTGAGTAAGCCCACACCGCCACTTCGCCTTCACCATGCGCATGCTGCGCCTCGCGGACGTCTGGCGCAGGGTTAGTAATCCCCCACCGGCTCCTGATTGCCTTCACCATGTGCATGCTGCGTCTCGCTGGTGTCTATCGGCCTCGCGACGTCGTCTGGCGCAAGGTGAGGAAGCCCACACCGCCACCTAGCCTTCACCATGCGCATGCTGCGCCTCGCGGGCGTCTGGCGCAAGATTAGTAATCCCCCACCAGCTCTTGATTGTCTTCACCATGCGCATGCTGCGCCTCGCTGGTGTCTAGCGGCCTCGCGACGTCGTCAGGCGCAAGGTGAGTAAGCCCACACAGCCACGTCTCCTTCACCATGCGCATGTTACGCCTCGCAGGCGTCTGACCAGGGTTAGTAATCCCCCACCGGCTCCTGATTGCCTTCACCATGTGCATGCTGCGCCTCGCTGGTGTCTATCGGCCTCGCGACGTCGTCTGGCGCAAGGTGAGGAAGCCCACACCGCCACTTCGCCTTCACCCTGCGCATGCTGCGCCTCGCAGGCGTCTGG
Organism: Teleogryllus occipitalis; assembly: GCA_011170035.1. Taxonomy (NCBI): domain Eukaryota; kingdom Metazoa; phylum Arthropoda; class Insecta; order Orthoptera; family Gryllidae; genus Teleogryllus; species Teleogryllus occipitalis. The sequence continues at coordinate 64,048 of BLKR01001066.1, read as the reverse complement.
CGCAAGGTTAGTAATCCCCCACCAGCTCTTGATTGTCTTCACCATGCGCATGCTGCGCCTCGCTGGTGTCTAGCGGCCTCGCGACGTCGTCAGGCGCAAGGTGAGTAAGCCCACACCGCCACTTTTCCTTCACCATGCGCATGTTACGCCTCGCAGGCGTCTGACCAGGGTTAGTAATCCCCCACCGGCTCCTGATTGCCTTCACCATGTGCATGCTGCGTCTCGCTGGTGTCTAGCGGCCTCGCGACGTCGTCAGGCGCAAGGTGAGTAAGCCCACACCGCCACTTCTCCTTCACCATGCGCATGTTACGCCTCGCAGGCGTCTGACGCAGGGTTAGTAATCCCCACCGGCTCTGATTGCCTTCACCATGCGCATGCTGCGCCTCGCTGGTGTCTAGCGGCCTCGCGACGTCGTCAGGCGCAAGGTGAGTAAGCCCACACAGCCACGTCTCCTTCACCATGCGCATGTTACGCCTCGCAGGCGTCTGACCAGGGTTAGTAATCCCCCACCGGCTCCTGATTGCCTTCATCATGTGCATGCTGCGCCTCGCTGGTGTCTATCGGCCTCGCGACGTCGTCTGGCGCAAGGTGAGGAAGCCCACACCGCCACTTCGCCTTCACCCTGCGCATGCTGCGCCTCGCGGGCGTCTGGCGCAAGGTTAGTAATCCCCCACCAGCTCTTGATTGTCTTCACCATGCGCATGCTGCGCCTCGCTGGTGTCTAGCGGCCTCGCGACGTCGTCAGGCGCAAGGTGAGTAAGCCCACACCGCCACTTTTCCTTCACCATGCGCATGTTACGCCTCGCAGGCGTCTGACGCAGGGTTAGTAATCCCCCACCGGCTCCTGATTGCCTTCACCATGTGCATGCTGCGCCTCGCTGGTGTCTATCGGCCTCGCGACGTCGTCTGGCGCAAGGTGAGGAAGCCCACACCGCCACTTCGCCTTCACCATGCGCATGCTGCGCCTCGCGGGCGTCTGGCGCAGGGTTAGTAATCCCCCACTAGCTTTTGATTGTCTTCACCATGCGCATGCTGCGCCTCGCTGGTGTCTAGCGGCCTCGCGACGTCGTCTGGCGCAAGGTGAGTAAGCCCACACCGCCACTTCGCCTTCACCATGCGCATGCTGCGTTTTGCTGGCGTCTGGCGCCCTCGCGACGTCGTCTGGCGCAAGGTGAGGAAGCCCACACCGCCACTTCGCCTTCACCATGCGCATGTTACGCCTCGCTATCATCTAGTGAGAGGTGAGTAAGCTCACATTGACACCTGCTCGCCTTCACCATGAGCAGGCCACGTCTCGCAGGCGTCTGGTGGGCCAGTGACGTCGTCAGGTGCAAGTGAGTAAACACCTTTTGCCACCTCAATGCCATACGCATGCTGCGCTTCCCTTAAATCTGACGTTTCTTTTTGCGGTTGAATTTCTGAGCTCGCCCCATATAAGTCGCTGGCGGCCGCTCGTTGAGCATCTGAGTTGAATTTGTGCAGTCTCATCGAGTTTCTAGGTGCTAGAAGCCACAGCATTTATGAAATCTACGAGAAGTATATTATTGGCACTAGAAAACCTAAAAATGATGTGTAAGTAAAAATTTGAATTTTTTTTCTTGCATTACCATATTTCATTTTAAGTTGAATGACTGAACGTTTGTTACAACTTAACATCAAAGAGAAGAGCAAAATTAATATTAGAGATAATGATTTAATAATTAAAAATTAGGCGATCCTTTTTTTTTTCTGGTGAAAACTTGTATCTCTAAACTCAATAATATGAACGAATACTAAATGCATTGTAATATCTTCATTCATTCTGATCTAAGTGAAATTGAAAGATACTTATACTAATTGTCTTGTGTATCTTCAGTGTGTTTTTGACTTCTGTGTTTGATTCATGGGCACATTTTTACTACTTTTCAGGGACAACCGCCCAGGGACATATTGTACCACGTTTACACTTTCGTTACCGCATCGCTGTTCCTGTTCTTTACTATATCTGGTCTCATCAACATAAAATATCATGTTGACTTGAGCCATCTGACGGACCTGATCTCTATAGTCGCGGTGAGCGTGTTCAACGGCGCCAAAGTTACCCCGATGCTGTTCCGCCGTCGCCGAGTCGAACGGTGTCTCTACCTCCTTCGTGCTTCTCTGCGCTTGGGACCGCCACTGGTGAGTTTGATATCAAAACATAAGCTGGTTCCTCTACCCGTTTCGTGATTCATAACGATTCCTCTACCCGTTTCGTGATTCTCTTCACCTGTGATCGTCACTGGTGAGTTTTACATTAATAAATACATACATTTGTTCTTGAACGATGCTCCTTTGGCATTTTATCCACTTGTTTTATATTTAGTGCGTTTGATCTTAACAGACAAAGTGGTACTTGATCGATCTGTTTACCTCCTTCGAGATACTCGTCGTCTTATTCTGCAGTTGGAGAGCCTAATCTTAATTGGTAAAGGATGCTTTTCTACCTTCTTAGAATCCCTTTACATCTAGGACCCACATTGGTGAACTTAATTTTAAACTCTCAAAATCTCACGGTAACACCACCTACATAACAACTCGAGAGGGTTAATGTTTTCTTACGAATTTGTTTTCTATTAAAAGCAAAGTTCCAAGTCACATTGGTCACTTAAAGTCACATTAGGCCAGAGATCTGGATTCTTTAATTAAGCACATAAAACGAAGACTGACTTTTCCCTACTCGGAGAAAGTCCACAAGAAACTTATAAATAATTGTAAAAGCAACAAATTAGAAAGGAAGCATCAATGACTCATAAAAAAATTAATTTGAGAGGTGGTCTTAAGTAATATTTGTAACGATGTTTCATAAAAAAACTTATTTCGTACAGTATGTCTTCAAGAATGGACACATTCAATAATTCAATTCAAATCATAGTAGCAAAATTCAGTGTTCACTCAACTCTCATAATTGTGAGAAAGTAACGTGTTCTCGTATCGTACGTAATATTCTAAATTACGGATACATTACATTATTTTCGGTATTTAAAGCCTATCCATTTAGTGGTTCGTCCCTATTAATAGACAATAAAACAGAAAAATTGTATATCATGAGTTAATTTTAGTTTTCAGGCAGAGTTTTCAAATGTGGTAAAACAGAAGTGAGTAGAATAATTTCTGCCACGAGTTTTAAGATGCATACGATGTTGAGAAATTTTTTGAAGAAACAAATTTGTTCACCTTATGTACTACAGATGCAGTATCATAGCTACAGCAAAAAAAGAGTTCTTTCTTATTGGGAGTGCCAGCATTTATTAGGTAACTACGAATCGTGGGGATCTAGTTGTCTTCGTAATTTAAATTCGTTATTTCGAATGGAAGAATGAATTGTCTACTATCCTTATATGCCTTACAAGTGAACTACCATCAGGTCACGTTAGAACAGAATCGAGATGTTTTGACGATCTACTTAAAGCCAGTATCAGTCTCTGTTGAGTTGCACGGCTTACAATTTTTGTGTACTCGTATATCCCCAAAGAAGAACATAATATTTTGTAAGACAATTTCATAAGATATAAAAGTTCGTAAATATGGCAAATTTAGCACCAAATGGAATCGAAACAATTTAATTTTATATTTTATCTCTCTCTCTCTATCTCTCTACTTGACAGCGATCAACGTAATTGTATTTAGTTCATATTTTCTATAATGTGCAATAGGTAAAATAAGTACTTCAAAATGTGTAATTTCTATCAATGAAACAATACAACAATAATCTTTTCCAATATAAACTTTCAATTTTTTGTATTATAGTTACTATTATCACTATTTTCTGTGCTTTATTCAAACCAGATGCATACTATCAGATTTGGTTGTAGCATCGATTATTGAATCATGAATCTCCGAAGGTTTAGTACACAATGTTGAATCAATTGGCAAAATTAATTGATTGTTGTGTACTTTCTTCTGTTGTAATCTACACAGCACATGCTTTCTTGCATTATTTATAACTTTGAAATTTTCGATAATTCACAGAGTCCAACGGAAATGAGAACCGCGCCATTCAATCTATCCGTGAAAAAATTAAATAAAAAGATGGAGCAGTTTGTGAGAAAAAAATGTTAATTTTTTTAAATTGACTATTTCTCGCGCCTAATTACACAAAAACTGCTCATATTTTCGAAAAATTGAATATGTACTACTTATTTAAAGATTTTATCTTTACGGAATGTATTTTGTTCGTGAAAAAATCTATATATTCAATACTATAGATGATAGAAGTCCAAAAAATTCACTTTTGCAATTTTCAACAAATCTGATATTTCAATGAACATGAGCCCTCTACCGTTCTCTTAAGCATCTTTTACGCTATCCGAGGACAAGGTTTGCTCAAAAAGTTTGGTGCCATTTTCAATAAAAGTTTGAAAATATTTATGTGGCGTCATAGAAAGTACCCTCAAAAATCAAAATATCCATTTGAAACTCCCAATCGAAATCGTTTAAGAAAAAAACTATTGGTTACAAATGTGAATATGTGCATACGCTACAAAACAGGAATTATGTTTCATGTACTTGAAAAAAAAGTACGTGATGAAGAACGACGAACTTTGTTTTCGTTTCCAGCACACCAAAAGCCAAATTATCAAATCAAATTTTCGGTTGTAGACCTGCGCTAGATAACTTTTTCTTCTTACGAAGTACCTTCGTAAGGGCGAGAAAGTAAAAATTGCGTTCCCTCTTCATCTGTTTCTGCACGTAATCCAGCGTTGCCTGTACATCTGTTTAGGAGACGCGCTCGAAGGACATCGACAAATTCGGTCGTCAAGTGCGCGTAGTGACCAAGGTGTTGGCGTGTTGGGGCTACTTCATCACCGTCGCGTGGCTCTCCACCCCACTGCTAGCCAAGCTGCTTGGTGCCAAGCACCAGGACGCCGAGTTGGCCCACGAATTCAACGCCACCGCCGCGGAAGACTTCACCGCCGCCCCGACCACTGAGAAACCACCACGGTCGTTGCCCTTCGCCGTGTGGTTCCCGCTCGACACGCGGGACGACCTAAACTACGGCATCGGCATCTTCATTCAGGTAGAGTTCTGCAGTTTGGCTTAAAGTACAGATGATCAAACTCTTACACACCAGGTGCTAAGCATACAAGGTCTGCTACGCCATACGGCTTAATCTAACGCTCTTTGGGGGGATGGGACAATAGGGAAAGGGATGGAACGAAAAGGATTAGTTCAATCATGCAACTAAATTTGGTCAGTTCAAAAGAGACACATTACTTCTTTAATTCGTAGGATAATTTACATTTTAGTGGTTAGTCGTCAGAGCAGGCTTAATGCCCTAAGCATCACCAATAATGACAATTTAATGTTATTATTATTATTATTATTATTATTATTATTATTATTATTATTATTATTATTATTATTATAGGACCCAAAAATGACGGGATGAAATTTGGATTGTGCACGCGCTGAAATAATAAACAAAACAATATTTGTATTTCATAATAACAAAATGTATTGCGACTTGTTTTTATTTTCCCATCAAATTTCTCTTAGAAACACTGATAAGCAAAAATTCTTTCTAATCTTTACAGGGATACAAGCAGTTGACTAGGTACAAATTAGAGTTCTTCTAAAAATTCACACACTTTTCGAAAGATTGGCCAATTGACTTGTTGATGGTGAGAAAGAAGGAATTTGTTGTACCTTTGAACGATCTTTTGCACCTTTGTATTAGTACAGAAACAAAGATACAGAATTCACAAATACTTCATTTTTCTTTTGACAAAAATGTGGGTTAGCACTATGCTTCCCTGACGCCATTCATTGTAATAACATCTGCTAACCTGAATAATGAGATTCTATAAACAAATCGGTACAGGTAGCCCAGGGCATGATGCAACTGATGTCTCTGTAGTGCCTCTGACCGGGAGGTTCAAGTAATCGAGTCCCGACGGAGGTAGGACTATCGACACTACCTTATCAGCTAGGTCGAATTCAGTCGCTTTCTGGAGCAGAATTCTAGTGACCGGCTGCTCTGATCGGTAGTTTTCCGATTTCTCCGATAAACACCAGTCTAACGCTGGAGAAGTACCCTAACAAACGCGCCACGGACCGCGCGCGATCTTTCCTTCTTCTTCCTTGTCCTACCCTCAACCCTTACACACACAGACTTACACGAACTACTCTATCTCACTTGCCGGGAGACCAGTCGGAAGCGTAGAGGTTGTCCCGTCTGGGGGCGGTGCCCCTGCTGGTGGGAGACACCTGGCTGGGGAAAACCCTCGCAAGCCGACGGAGGTCGGAACCGGATCTCGCCATGCAGAGAGAGAGAGAGAGAGAGAGAGAGAGAGAGAGAGAGAAAGAGGGAGAGAGAGAGAGGGAGAGAGAGAGAGGGGGGGAAGATCACCGTCACCTCTTGCAATGAAAACATACACTACACGAACGGGACAAATAATCTTAGCCAGGAATCACTAAATCATTGAATGAAAATGTGACCTTTCTGTTGGTTGGTTTCGCCAGGCGCTGGGCGTGGTGGTGGACGACACGTACTCCGTGCTGGCCAACACCTTCTGGGTGGGCATGCTGTACGGCGGCTGCCTGTCTCTGCGCATGCTGCGCGCGTGTCTGCGCGAGCTGTCCCCCGAGTCGCAGCCCTCGCCAGACGCCTATCTCGCCAAGTGCATCCGCCAGCACCAGGCCATCCTCAGGTAGGGGCGCTTCATCAGACCACAGGGAAACGACACGCGATGATCTTGGAACAGCAGTAGTGACATGCACATAGGGCCAGGCCACCCGGAAACGACACGCGATGATCTTGGAACAGCAGTAGTGACATGCACATGGGGCCAGGCCACCCGGAAACGACACGCGATGATCTTGGAACAGCAGTAGTGACATGCACATGGGGCCAGGCCACCCGGAAACGACACGCGATGATCTTGGAACAGCAGTAGTGACATGCACATAGGGCCAGGCCACCCGGAAACGACACGCGATGATCTTGGAACAGCAGTAGTGACATGCACACAGGGCGTTCAATTAATTAATTATTTATATTTGCCTCCAAATATTTATTCACTAATTTTAGTTGTGCAATTTTGTTAATTATTAAATTTATAAACATTATTACTTAATAAATTTAATACTTAGGCTTCTATGACGGCTCATGGGCAACGTACTAGCTTCCCGTAGTGTAGTCCCGGATTCGATTTCCCGTCAAGGCAAAAATAGTGTTGTAGCTTTCCTATAAAGTCGTCTCAGTTTCTATAACTTTGTGACGAAGAAAAACTCAAAAGTGGAACGTGCAAGTTATGGCGAAGGGAATATGTCATGCTTGCCACATATCACTCTTACTCCCAAGCGTGAGAATTAAACTAGACCCAGGTATGGGGACAGGGTTAGCTGGCTGGCAATGTAGGACTAACGACCCAAAATGCCAAGTACATAGATACATTTATTACTTTAAGACCAAATAAACAGCAAGTTTCATGTAAATATTAATATTATTTCAAATCTCATCTTTTTATTTAAATATATTTCGTTTCCAAATTTGCGAACAACTGTTCCTCTAAGTCAATATTCAATTATTATTATTATTATTATTATTATTATTATTATTATTATTATTATTATTATTATTATTATTATTATTATTATTATTATTCTGTTTAATTATGCTTTGCTGTCAACAATACAATTATTTCACACATACTGAATTTTTATTTATAAGTAGTGAAAATTTGCAAGACCATTCCCACCTCATATTCTTATTATCCAACATTTATTCGAATTCAAAAAGTGCATGGTATCATGTACAGATTTACAATTAAATGAAGTTATGCAAAAAACATCGAAGCTCCAAGAATCAATATGTTTGGAAAATGGGTTGGAATGTTCGGACATTTCTTAAATTTTTTAGCACCGAGGATGCGGTCCAAAAGTGAGAAATGTACGAAACGTTTACTTTCAATTCGCTTTCCTTCTTCATAATTTTATCAATAATATCTATCATTGGTAACTTTCTGCAATCTAGAAACGTATGAATGGTAATATGTATTTTAGCTTTTCTGCTATGTTGTAAAAAGTAAAAGTGCAAACAATTTTTAGAAAAAATCTTCCATTTTCCAGAAAATTTTGAAAATATCACATATGTACAGTACCCAAAAAATTAAGATTTCTTAAAGATCTTCTGAATGTCATAACTAGACTTTTCTGTTGATGTATTAACCATGTTTCATTTCAAAATCTTTTAACCTAGCAGAGGAATGTGTGACATGTAATTCTATTCATCCATATAGTCAGACATTTCGATTTTGGGGTACAAAACTGTATCTCTTCTTCACCAGTACCAATTTTAATTATCTTGAGATCAGTACTAAACGGCCACACTCCTGACGTGTCTGCAGAGTTACAGCTCTAAAAATATTTAAACACAGATTTAAGACCAGATATTGGAGATCGTATTGTTGAAATGATTCCAATACTTTTCCTCCTATGATATAGTATAGGTAAGAAAAGTAAAAATTCAAATAAATTTATTGTATGTAAATTAAACCATATATAATCATCAGTTAATGATAAGGAGGTAATTAATAAACATTAAAAGTAATATAAACTTGAAGATGAATTCAATGCTTCGACTTTATTGCTCAATTACGATCGATTTAGTACGTTACTGTTTATTAAATCTTGCATTCTTAAATTAACATCCAGAATTGTCATCTGACAAAAAATACTCTTTTAGCTTTTATTTACTCGTATATTAAACTTTACTGTATCATTGCAGTCTCGTGCGGGAAGTCAGCGAGCTGCTGGGTCCAATTATATTGGTGGAGAGTCTGAACATGATGGTTCTCTTCACTTGTGTGATATTCCACGCTTCCTCGGTAAGTTTAGAATTGTAGAATTTCATGGTAGTAATAATAACAATAATAATAATAATAATAATAATAATAATAATAGTAATAAAAATAAATACATGATTCTTACTAAAGCTGCATAAATGTATGTACTGTTTCATTTTTTACTTGTATGACGCTGATTTGACTGTAAGGTTTGCCCAAACCTTTCCCATGGATAGACAAACATTCGAGAGATATTGTAAGCTATGAATTTTATAGGCGTGAAGGCATTCAGTGGACATTGTAAAACTCGTAAGATAAGTCTTAATATAAACGCCAAATTTGAGAAGAGCTACAGTACTGCGCTCTTGCTGTTCTCAAAGTGATAGAGGATGTCGCTCTATTTTCCGCAATTCGGTGTGAAGGCGCGGTGTTGGGATGAAGAGAAGATAAGAAGTAATGCGAAGCAGGAAACGGACACAGTGCAGATGTGATGTGAATTGAGAGATAAGGTGTCAATCCTTTGTTTAACAAAAGTTGATGCAGTGGCTCAAGTAATGGGAGACTAATCTGTTGTCCCTCAGACATGAGAAATTAACAATGATGTCTTCAAATAACGAATGGTGTAGCTACTTCTCAGACTAATGGTCCAGTCAATCAATTGGCGTAGGAGTATAATAGAATATATTCGAGATAACTAGACGCCATTCGGTTATGCATCTAGTTTAGTTACCCAATCCTGTCCAGTCAAGCGATAGTTGAAAGTAAGAAGTAATACTTCACATCCTTATTATTGAAACACGGTTCGATGTTTTAATAACTAAACTCGTTTGCAGCTTGGTCTGGGCAATATGAAGATCATGGCATCAGCCGCATTTTTATCCTACGAAGTAATGGAGCTGGGACTTTTCTGTTATTTTGCGACGGAATTAATGTGGGAGGTGAGTAAAGAATTTTTAAACGAGTAAATTATTAGGTTTTAAATAAATAACTTAGTTTTCTTTGCACATTATTCAAAGTGTTGCGCAACAAAAGAATTTACCTTGAGAGTGTTATACAATTTTTGTTGTATTTTAACATTATAAATAACCTTTTTCTTTACACGAAATCGATCATAAAAGGGCATCTTACGGCACAAATAACATGTATTTGCCGATTATGCCATAAATGATTGCGTTATCACACATTCAGCCAATCGCAGCGAGAGAATCGTTGGGAGGTTGCGGTAAACGGAACAGCCAACCACCGTTTTTTCGCACAGATGTCAAATATAGTCAAATGTCGTCACAATATAGTGGTTTCCCCCATTGATTATATTATAATTGTTTTGTAATGTTGTTATAAAACATGGTGTATGCAACTCTTTTGCAATGTTGCTTTATTGCATTCATAGAAATTTGAAAAGTCCCTTGTAATGTCGTTCGTTTTCAAAGCTTGTACTCATGCAACAATACTTGATATTACAAACCAATTGCGTAAACTACTATTAAGTACTGTGTGAGAAATAATTTCACTTATAGAATTTTTAAAAATACAATCGTTTCTCTCTCTGCCCGCAATTAAGTCAAGTAATACTTTCAGTAAATGCAATAGTTTTGTTATATTCCTTTTACAATGAAAATTATTAAAATAAACTGTTGAATTAACATTTAGTACATCGTCCATACAATCCATTCTACCGAGATGTAAACGTACTTTGGCCCCATGCTTTGCAAAGTTAAAGCTTCTTGAATCTTCATTAATGTCACGTATTTTTTCAGTCAGACAACATATCAAAAAACGATTTAATTGAGATGTTTTGAAAGCCTCTTGTTTATAAAGTACAGAACTTTAAGAACGCTCGAAATAGAGTGTGTACGTTAATAAAATGGAGCTGAAGTTCATGCCGGGGCTATTCCAATAAATAGGTTTCGACGAGCTTTTCCAGTGAAAACAAAAACTTATAAGTTATATGTTGGTAATCCATTCATTTAATGTTTGTTGTTCTTTTCTTTTGTTACTAATTTCCTTGTAATATAAATCGCCAATACTTGACAACATTATAGCATCTCCATCTTTACTTGGAACTTCCTGACGGGAATGTCCAATAAGATGATATATCTCGTCAGGAAATCCTTTACATTTGTGAATTACAATATAATATATTGTGAATATAGTGGTAATAGCATAATGTAGAACAGGGTAACATAATAAATTTATAAAGAGATAATTTGTGAAATTTCTGCTTCTACATACTTCAGATCGTGTAAAGCATGCCAGTTAAAACGAAGGCTCTAACAAGTTTTCGATTATAGTGACCATGCCTTTTGAAGAGGACTACACGAAACACGAATTATAAAGCAAGTAACTTATAATGAAAACAAAAAATGAATAAGCAATTAAAAATCTCTTATCTCTTGGATACTTACTGATCCTTATGGAATACCACATTATCTCCGCTACCAACACGGAATTTCATTATAATCCCATTTACAGTTTGTACACTGGACCCAAACGATGTATGATTAATGAAGACCTAGTTCTAATTCTTAAAATTATAGTACAAGTCAAACACAAATAAAATATACTTTACTGATACAACTATGTGAGCAATATGTTCCCGTGTTTGTTACCCTCAGCGTCATTACCTGAAGCAGATACCTTCTTACATAAAGAACGGAGGCCGGAGTTGGGAGAGACGACTGCGTGCTACAAATGAGCTCAAAGATAAATTGACGGGCCCGCAAACATGAGGAAAGCTGACCCACGATATGGCTCCTGCTCGTGAACCAGCGAATGTTCCTGGAAGACCACGTGGGCCTGTGTTGATCGTGTTGACCAAGTTGATCGTGTTGACCTGGCGTATACGCTGGCATTGTAGTCTTACACTGTACCTTTCACACCGCAGGATGCATTATTTCGGGATCGATACAGCGTGATGAAAGCGGTTAACACCCTAAATTGCATGCGAGTGTGCAACTGATGCCGTGGTCAATGTGCCACAATAGCGAATATTGTGGGATGACCTTCGATCCATGTTGACGCGTGGCGATTAATGTTCTAGAGCGCCATAGTACTGCGCGAGCGACCACAAGCTTAAAGCACACGTTCGAGTCTAATCACAGCGAGTAAGTGCATTGAGAGAAGATTGTGACTAGAGTGGCGCAGGCATTGAACACAATAACCGATCAGAAATAGAGTGGAGCGACGCCAGAAAACAATTCAAGAAGAAGGTACAGGGCGCGATGAAATTTCCAAATATAGCGAAAACCACCCCTCGCGCGCTGCGGTGGGGTGGTGACCGCGAGGCGCAGAGCGAGTGGTAAGATCCAGGGCCATAAAGGGAGGAAGGAGCATTTCCGACACAACCGTAAGAATAGGCTATTTGATGATTGATTGTTAGTGATACCGGGCGCGTCAATTGCTAAGGTAATGAGTCCCGTAAAAGTAGTGCATTTTCCCCCGGGAGATGGCGGTGATCTTCCCTTAATAGATGGTGAGATCCGGCGCCGACCTATCGTCGTCTAGCGGGGTTTTCCACAACCAGGTATCTCCCACCAGCGGGGCACTGCCTAGTCAGGACAGGCTCGAAGGTAGCGACCGGTATCCTGGCATGTGTGGAAGTGCAGTGCATGTTAATGTAAGTATGTAAGGGGTGAGGATAGGACAAAAAAGACTAAGGAAAGATTGCGCGTGGTCCGAGGCTCGTTTGTTGGGGTACAGTTCCGGCATTCGCGTGGTGTTAATCGGAGAAACCACGGAAAACTACCGATCAGAGCAGCCGGAAGCTAGAATTCTTCTCCGTCCAGCGGCTGAATTCGACCTAGCTTTCTAGCTAGTGTCGAAAATCCTGCCCCTGTCGGGAAGAGAATCTATGACATCTAGGTCAGAAGGACTACAGTGACATCATTTGATGTCCTGAGCCACCTCTCCCGGTAGACTAGGCTATTTGACAACATTTAGAAAGCCATCGTAAATTGTTTATTATATCACTCTATACACTCATGTGAAGTAATCTTCTTCGATGGTAGCAAGCCGGACTGTATTTATAATACAATCAAATACCCTATTGTATTCCCAGACCTCAGTCTGGAGGCGGGGGCGCCAGGCGCGACCGAGCCGCCGCCTGAAGGTTGTAAAGAAACTACGTAAACAGCCATAAACTTGATCTTCATTTTCACCCACACTTATCATTCTCAGTGACCTCGTACAAGTGTTGTCAATGAAGCTCACCCTCCACCCAGAGGATTGGGGTATCGGCGCAGGACAACGGACATGCCAGCCGCGGGGGCGGAAGTGAGGATCAAATACAATAACAATTGATTGATTTTTTTCGTGTTTCCCAGCGCGTCAACTGCTATGATCATTAATCCCGTTAGTGTAGTGCATGCTTTTTTCTAAGGGGTTTGTGGTGATCTTCCCCCAGTGGATGGCGAAATCCGCCGCCGACCTACCGTCGGCTAGTGGGGCTTCACCCAAACCAGGACTCTCCCACCAGCGGGGCACCGCCCCAGCCGGGACAAGCTCTAAGCTACCGAACGGTCTCCCAGAATATGTGACAGTGTAGCTCATGTTAGTGTAAGTGTGTGTGTAAAGGGAGAAGATAGGACAAGGAAGAGGAAGGAGAGATCGCGCGCGGTCCGTGGCCCGTTTGATTGGGTACTGCTCCGGCATTCGCCTCGTGTTGATCGGAGAAACCACGGAAAACTACCGATCAGAGCAGCCGGCCGCTAGAATTCTCCTCCAGACAGTGACTGAATTCGACCTAGTAGCACGCGTAAGAACATCAGCTGTTGCGTTTCAGAGCCAGCAGGTAGCGAACGACGTGTACTACAGCCAGTGGTTCCGGTGCAGCGTGCGCACGCGCAGGAGCGTGTACTTCGTGATGCTCCGCGCCTCCACCCCGAGCGTCGTCAACGTCAGCGGCTTCACCGTTCTCGGGCTCGACCTCTTCTCTGCGGTGAGTCAGCGCACCACGTTGCCTTGCACCTGGAGCAGACCCACGCCCGCCCACGTAATGCATTTTCAAATTCCAAGAAACGTTATCTATTTTGGACTGACACTAGTTCTCTCTGCGGTGAGTCAGCGCACGAGTTGCCTTGCGCCTGGAGCAGACGCACGTCCGCCCACTTAATGCATTTCCAAATTCCAAGAAACGTTATCTATTTCGAACTGACACTTGTTCTCTCTGCGGTGAGTCAGCGCACGAGTTGCCTTGCGCCTGGAGCAGACGCACGTCCGCCCACTTAATGCATTTCCAAATTCCAAGTAACGTTATCTATTTCGAACTGACACTTGTTCTCTCTGCGGTGAGTCAGCGCACGAGTTGCCTTGCGCCTGGAGCAGACGCACGTCCGCCCACTTAATGCATTTCCAAATTCCAAGAATCGTTCTCTATTTTGGACTGACACTTGTTCTCTCTGCGGTGAGTCAGCGCACGACGTTGCCTTGCGCCTGGAGCAGACGCACGTCCGCCCACTTAATGCATTTCCAAATTCCAAGAATCGTTATCTATTTTGGACTGACACTTGTTCTCTCTGCGGTGAGTCAGCGCACGACGTTGCCTCGCGCCTGGAGCAGACCCATGTCCGCCCACTTAATGCATTTCCAAATTCCAGGAAACGTATTCCGTCCATCTCGGTCTAAATTATGGGTCTCGCTAGGATTAGGGTGAACATGCATCACTTTTTATTTTGAAATTACATTTATTCTCTCGCCGTCCTGGATGGCCGAGATGGCTAAGAGCGTGTACCGACCGAGCGCGTCTGTCCAAAAGATCACGGGTTTGAGCCCCGCCTTGGGTATAGTTATTTGTTCCTTGTCTCTCATGTATGTGTTGTCGCGGAGTGCCTCGTGTTTTGCCGATCCCAGATCGGAGGAGCCCGCAAGTGTATTGGTTCTAGTGTGGTTGAATATGCGTCCCACCGCGACGTAAAGGGTAACCGACTGTCGGCTGGAAAAGCCGTAGAAAAAAATATAATCTCTCTGTAATTGCCTTACTTTGCGACAGAATCTAGAGCAGACCCATTCGACTTCGATCCGCAGTGTCACATTCTAATGTCTTTCAGGTACCTGGAGGTCACTTATGTGCGGTGTTTAGCGTACTCAAGAATAAATCGCAATTTAATTCAAGGAAAAGTATCTAATGAAGAACTAATGCGACATGTATTAAATACCATATTATAATCATTTTCTGAAAATTGTTGTTTCTGCAATATTTTAAATATTTGAGGTACGGCGCGATCATTTATATTTTTAATACTATCTGTACTTGCGGTCTTTCTGCAGGATACAGATGGTCTAATTTTTGAAGCACTAGTTTAACGTTCATTATGTTGCTTTAAATGTATCACTTTCCTGCACATGGGCATGGAGTAATATATTATTTAAGTTTTTGTGTTTATGATCAGATCTGGCTGCAAGAGGCCGGTTTTCGTAAAGCGATTACGCATGGTGACGATTTCGAATTGTTCGGTAAAGATGCAATAAACGTTGAAAGGAACAACTATCGATTAGGGTTAACGAAGGTTTTAAATATAACAATGCTAAATTTTGAAAATAGTAACTCTTTTCCTAAACAAAGAGCAAGGAAGGAAAAAACCCCAAGGTCTCTAGTTGATTCCCTCCTCTCCCCGTGCCATTGAAACGCGACTGTTAAAAGCATTTCCAAATTTTGCAGGAATTCTCTAGGACATTTTTTATTGTCTTTATTTATACTTCGATCTTTTCTTTCTGATGAGTATCGTACTATTCCTGCTTGTAATGCACGTGAACATGTAATTGGTAGTGGGAATGTAATGGGGTTGGGAGAAATATATTAGGGGAAATTCAGCCAAAAGTAGATCTTGTTGAGACATGAATTGATCTTTCACATGATTTACCATTCCTTCCTTTTTCTTTTTACATGATTTACTATTCCGTCTTTTCCTAGGAGATTTCTTTCCTTTGAAACAACTGTTCATAGCGTTTTGAAAAAGATTATTACATACATTGAAAACTACACTACATGTTTCTTGTAATATGTGTGAGAACAGTACCAATCTCAAAAAGTAAGGGTCACAAGTAGAATTAATTAGATCACCTAGTATTATCCACCATAAAGTACACGATTTGTCACATTTTTAGCCCAATTTTCTTTTATTTTATGAATCCCGAAGTTGAACTTGCAAATTTTTTTACTGAATGACATTCTTTCATAAAAATATGTGTTAGAAATCATTTTCCTCGCCCACGCCAACCTACAACTAACTACATGCTGTCGTCTTTTGCCCTTTACTACTTCATCAAACTAATAATAAACCAGCATGAATACCGTAAACTTCCTGTATTTGTTTTGTACAACTATTCGTACTATTTTCCACTACTTTATTGTTTTGTGGGGAGAGGGAGGGGGACAATGATACTGCTGTAGGTGCTTCCCTCTAAGACATTGATATTTGGTGTTGCAGCTAATTCGTGCCTCGTACTCAATGCTGGCTCTGCTGCAACAAGTCAACAACAACTGATTGGCTTCGTATCTCACTCGCCACTATCACCGACAAGCACTTCTTTCATCTAATCACGCAAAACAAAAGAAGACTCGGCCATGAAACTGTCAGTTCTCCTGTCTAATACAAAACACAAAAGTTTAGTATTACCACCAGAATTATTGTTGTTATTATTAACATTATTATTACTATTATTATTATTATTATTATTATTATTATTATTATTATCATCATTGTAAACGAGAATTTGCAAGGGAAAATGATTCAGATTGATGAAATACTGACATTTGAAACTTTCTTTTCATTTTCTTCCTCAACATTTTTATTGGTGTCGCGAATCAGTATAGAATGTTGAAGGCTTATTTACGAAAAAGAGCAATGCTCTGTTAGTTCTCTTGTGAGTAATATATCATTCTGAATGAAGAGAGAGAAGTCACTAATAATTCACTAAGTATTATGAACACTTACAACATGTATTACTTAGTTTTGCAGATAAATTCAAACTTAATGTTTTCAATTTATGTGAATATTTATAGTTGGTATCTTATATGAAATGCTATGATATCAAAATATGAATCTGCATAATTAAACAAACATTGTTTCGTCCACGCCTATTAACTCAGCTAAAAATATAGATCATTTAATCTGATTTCATATATTTCTGTTTTGTTTTATGCATTTTCTAAATCATTATTTTCTTAAGCATAAGGTAGGTAGGTAGAAGAGGGCTTTTAAATTTTGCAGGACCTCCTTTTAGAGAATGTAGAAATTATTTTGAGTACTTTAATGCGATGATAAAATTGGTATTTAAGGTTTAATAATAAGGATTGATAAAATGATTGATATCACAATGTATAAAAACCTTCAAGATTCACTTTTAAAACATCAAGGCATTTTTATACATACATTCATACTCTAACAACATATTTGCTCTATTTCATTACAACGTACATGATACATTACATTTTATAATATATTAATTAACAGCTAGACATTTACACTGTTAGTTTCAATAATAACGACTTTCTGTTGGTCGCTTAATATCGTGATAACATAAAGAATTGTAAAAAAAAGAGGTAATATATCTAACAAATCTTTGTAGTTGTG
The DNA here is from genome assembly GCA_011170035.1 of Teleogryllus occipitalis. Classification (NCBI taxonomy): domain Eukaryota; kingdom Metazoa; phylum Arthropoda; class Insecta; order Orthoptera; family Gryllidae; genus Teleogryllus; species Teleogryllus occipitalis. The sequence continues at coordinate 46,671 of BLKR01001066.1, read as the reverse complement.
TTTAAAATTGTTCATTTCAATGTTTCAATCAAACATTGTAAAAGAATTAAGTGTTAATAATTACTATGTTTGCAGCTATGCTTCAAATTCAAAACGCCACGAAAGTGCTCGGTCGTCTAAGTTCCTCTAGAAGCCGCTAGAGACCTCCGCGTTGCTCCATACAGCAGCGCAGCCATCGACGAACGCGGCCGTTCCGAGAACTACGTCATGCAGCTGTTCACTTCCGTCCCATACGTCACATACTACCATTTGACCTAAGTCGCTAGTACAGCTTAAGAAGTTTCACTTCAATTATATCATAAAATTATACCAATTAAGCAATTAAATACATCGTAATGGAGGAAGCTACGATCAAAATCTTCAAGTGCTTTTTCCCATAACACTATTTTAATGAATGCTCTTATTTTAGCTATCACCTCTATTGCATCTTCTGTTATCAACATCTAAGTGTCTTAGACAAGGATTAAAATCACGATGCTTAGAAATCAGTCGTACAATACACGCTATAGTTTCCACTAGTTTAAGAAATATTCTATTTCATTCATGAGTTATTAGTTTCAATGCGGCGAATGGCTTTTTATAATGAGGTTATAAACCGTTCACCATCACTTAAAATCGAAAAGTTCACATGTGTATTTTTCGCTATCGTCCTACCTCAGACGACGTTCAACTGTTTTGGAATATAAATAAATATTCCTTCCATGACGAAAACTGCAGAAATAAATATGGCATCTGAAACAACCCACCACAAAGTACTTTTCACTCTTTTCAACATTATATACCTACTATTTAATAGATTTATGAGTTTTATTAGTGAAACAGTCGAACCGAATCACACTCGGGTTAGAAATTTCTCATATAAATCTGCTTGTCCCTACGCGATTCTTGGTTACCGATGAGTTTCAAACCGCTAGTGAAATTACATAATGACAGGAAAAGACATAATGTGAGCGATGGACACACCTGCCGCTCTTAATTTGAAACAAACAGGCGTCACTGATGTCGAGTCACGGGACATCCCGGGGACTGAGTGCCTGGCAACGAGGTCGGCATGAAAATGCCGTACTCTCGAGGGGTGGTTGTCACAGGCTTTTAATAACCCTTAACCACCGTGGTGCGGCTACTAAATGCAGGACATTCGAAATCGACTTGTACAAGTCTAAGTGTAAAGAAATTTTTCTGGAACACAACTCTTATCGCATTACTTCGACGGCGTACTTGTAATTTTTATTTAGCTAAATGAAGTTCGTCTCATTCATGGAGACTGTACTATGGTATTTGTGTGACTTTTGACACTGCGACTGTTGTAATGAAATTTGGGCAGAGCAGGTCTAAACGCGTTTTTTTCAAATAACGAGTTTGGATTTTTCTGCTGTGGTATGATATTAAAATTGAAAGCTGTTTAAAGCGACAAAGAAAGAATTCCGATTAAATAATGTGAAATAAGTTACAATGACAGTGACTCCAAAACGAGTTTATTTCATTTTTTGTGTAGTGAAGTTATTTATTGTAGTTTTTATGTCTTCCTTTTTTCCAAGCTTGTGTTTTAATCTTTTCAATTACTTATATTCTTGAAAGTGTATTTGAATTGTTTCTTTCGCGTGGTAACTAACACAATATACAAAATAAAATTTTGCATGATTACATTCCTGATTAGATCAATGAAATTTTTCAGACGCAAATCGAATGCGTTTAGGTTGATCATTGAGTTAGAAATCATGTTTATTCTCTTTTCGTTTGTGAATAAATATTTACATCGAGCTGCCCCATTGGCTACAGTATGATGTTCGAGTGACGTTTGTAGCATCACCACAGTAGTTAAGGAATAAACACCACATACATTCATAGTAGTTTTTAACCAAAACCACTCGACAAAAGCCAAACATAATAATACGTATATATTTTACATTGCTTTTTTAATCCATACACCCAGACAATTCCAAATGTTTCCGCGAGTGAATTGTTCCAATTGTGTGATTTACTATGGCGAATTTCCCCGTTTACAAATTTTGGATTAATGATTCCCACAGCTCACCTGCCATTTTGATTAGCTTGCTCCAGATTCACTTGCACGAAGGAAACCTACATTCCCTTCATATAAAAAGTCAAGCCTAGCCACTTTCTGCGGTTTGATTTTAATTTGTTGTGAGCAGTCAGTTACCCGTGAATTTAGTGGCTCTTTTTCTGAATTTTATTTAGCTCATGAATTTGACCTAGTAGAAAGAAATCCCAGCATAGGCACCATATTATAAAATAGAACGCACGAATGAAGGTGCGCCAACTTTTTAACATTACTGTTGGACTTCTTCGAAGAACGCATTCAGGAATTTTCCCCGATGCGATTTACCTGATCATCCCAAATCAAGTCTCTACGAAGGATAACACCTAATTACTCGGAGATAGTGACAATAATAATCGAAGAACTACTTAATTTATTGGTTACGTTTTCATGTAATCATGGTTTAGAAAAAATATATACTGTTGGACTTTACAGGGTTTGTTTTCATTGTAATCATTTTTACAAGCAATCTAGGTTCATTTTTGCAAGGTTTAGACAACTTTCGTTTCTCTAACTTTTCTATAGATTACACAATCATCCGCGAAAAGTCGTAGAGTAGATTCATTGCTTTCAAAGTTATCATTTATATAAGCCAGAAAGAAGAAGTCCTACTACACCCGATATAACTGGTTTAAGATGCCCGATGTTGCATACACTTTTGATCAAAGTTTGCCATTCATTTTTACTCTTTGGGAGCGTCCATTATGAATCTTTTTGTCTAAGAAAGAATTCTATGATCCACGCATGATGTAGAAACTTTTGAGATATGTCTACCATGCGGAACTAAATCGAACACTTTGTATATCATCATCATCATCATCATCATCGTTATTATTATTATTACTATTATTGTTATTATTATTATTATTACTATTATTGTTATTATTATTATTACTATTATTGTTATTATTATTATTATCATTATTATTAGGGTAGGTATGGAGTACTTCAGCTTCGGGATCAATTATTCCCTTCTCGATTACTTTCATTTTTGCAGTTTGAAAATCTTTAGTGTTTTAAATATGCAGATGCTCTCAGGGTAATGAGTAGATTCCTTCAAATCTGGAATGTGAAGCCCCTTTGTCAATGCAAATATTTGTTATTTCATGGAAGGGATTGTGTTTTCCAAAAACGCTCGTTGCTATCAATATTCATAAATCAAAGAGTAACGGCAGGAATTCTAAATGTAATCTCACAATTTGTGCACGTCTTCTAGAATTATCTAGGAAATATAATTATTCAGATAATCGTTTTCTGTGTTCTCACACAGGCAGTCTATTCCTTCACAAAGATCACGATAAGGGATAATAGCCAAAATTTATGACTGATTTGCCTTTTATTTCTCTGGAGCTAATATTTATTTTCGGTTCTCACCAAAAATGCTCATTTCATATCTGCATTCAGAATTCCACTTGTATGTGTGTTAGGGTAGGTTTTTAGAATTTAAGAAAACGTGCACAAAATACACTTCTCCCCATAGTACATTAAACTCAGATTTTAACTGTCTTTGTCGTTAAATAAATAAAAAATGAAATCAAGAAAATGTGTACAGATTTTATGTCACCCCCATGCGTTATACGCAAATACTTTGATTTGCTTTCGGCGTAAAATATAATTATTAAATAATAAAAGAAAATATTGGAAAATAAGGAAATATTTCAAGGTAAACGGCAAGCATTGATTGACAATTTTTTAATAAATTGAATTTTGAAATATGTATCTATTTTAAACAGCAAATTATCATATTTAAATGTCCTTGAAGGAATTTAATTTATATTTTATAATTCGTAACATAGCTTTTAGTGTAGAACTTTGAGCAATCTTCTTTACTAGGATACGAGAAAATATCTGTCTTTTCCATTTATAAATATGCCTCTATTTCTTAAGTTGGTTTTGTAGAAATTTTGTATGTCAACTTGTCGTGTCGTTTTTCAAAGAAATGCAATCAATATTGGATTTATTCACTGTGAGAAGAATGCCGCGTGCAAGCGCAGTATTACCAAGTGTTGGTTTTCTTACTTTTACATAAAATGGAAGTGTATTCACGAAGCGTTTCTCAGCGCACCAAGCTGCTGAATTTATGATGACAAAATTCAGTTAAGTTATTTATTTTGAGGTGTATCAAAGAACGGTATGTAATTATTACATGGCGGCACAAATTAAAACCAGCCCAAAGAATTTGGATAATTAAACCTCTTTACTTTGATAAAAAACACAAGTACTTTCTCGTGGTTCTTCAAAATTGTCGTTGGGTCCAGAACTGTCAAAATCTTTGAAGAAGATTGCTCTTTTATTTGAAATTATTGAAGTTTTGGTTCAGAAGTTAAGAACGTAGTTTTGAAAGTATAAAATTCAAGTTCTAGTGACATTGATTATCTGCAATCTGTCTGTTCACTTTTGGTAAGGATTGGATTCTTTTTTGCATGCTTTCACTGTTTAATTTGTCCCTGGGTATGCACTGATGTGATGTTCAAAAGATGTTCTAAAAATGCCAAAGTACTCAATAAAAAATGAACGCGATGGTTTACAAAACTGAGGCAGTAAGTCGACAAAAATATTGTCGCAAAAGTTATTAAAATATGTTATCCTACAGATAAACAACATGGATGTCGTAGGCCTCCGCGACCAGAGTCATGTAAATGATCTTGGCTATCGGGGTGACGGCTGTGTCACCGAAGTTTCGATAATTTTGTCATGGTCTTCCTCGCAGACCAGCCTTGAGAAAGATCACGACAAGATGGTCAAAACGTCGGCAACTCAGCCTCCGACCCGGTGTCATCCGCACAGTCAAGGTCATTCAAATAAACAATATTTTCACTCAAATTTAAATATAGTAAAATGCAAGAAATGTATTCATTAAAAAACATCAAACATTTTTACAATAACGATTTAACAAAACGTTTTTACAAGAACAATGTTTTGGAAACATTTACATCGATAAAATATCCGAGATTTACATCGATGACGCATCCCTAAGCGCCACACCCCAAAGGTTCAGCGCAAGCCCCTATTGGACATGGTGGGGAAGAGGCCGTTTATTAAGAAAAGACTGCGACGGACAAGTACCATCTGTCCACAGCAACCTTCGCGAGGAACAACGGAAAGCAGAGCGGGAAATGTGCCGCGCTGTCGCCGTAGTTTCTCCGATCAGTACCTGGCGAATGCCGGAGCAGTATCTTAGCAAATGGGCCCTGGACCGCGCGAGATCTTTCCTTTCTCTACCGTGTCATATCTTCTCACCCTTACATGCACGAAGTCTCACATGAACTACACTATCAAACATTTTGTGCCAAACCGAACATTCCGATCCACCTCTTATGGAGTTCTAAGAAATCTTACTGGTAAAACACTTTTAGAGGAGGAGTAAACATTCCGCTGACGACAATTTAAATTCGTTGGTGCCACCCCGTCCCTACGTTTCGTCGCGCTTTTGAATTAGACGATTGCCAGAGAACGTCATTAACGGAGAGTGGTAGGTGAGTGTGGATGTGTGTGTGTGTGTGTGTGTGTGTGTGTGTCGATTGTGGATACAGTGGCACCGCTGTTTAAGCTAAAAGCAACCAAAATTACTGTAGAACGTCAGTCATTTCAGATGGTAAGAAATACATCACCATGTTTATCCACCTCGGAAATGAGCAAATGTTTCAATTGATATTTTGCTGAAAAACAATATACTTTCACGCAACAATTTCATGGCGATTTCTCTTCATTAATAAAGCCCAAATTGTTGTGCTCATTGTACATGAAAATTCTGAGGACAGACCTAAGTATTATCGAAGAGTCAGTTATCCTTTTTTCGGACACAAAGAAAAATTAAAATTTGTGATTCGAAGGAATTTGTACAAATAACTACAGCCAGTAACGCGCGAGAACCTGCCATAGACTGAGACTTTTGGCGGACATAACCTTACACCGTCAGACGGCCGTCAGAATTCCAGTGAACTCGCTTACAAATTACATTAACGATTACCTGATTAAAACAAAACTTTTAGACATGAATATGCGCGTAAAATCGTGGCTGAATACAGGATGACAAAATAGAAAAATTGCAAAAAGCACTTCAGTAAACTTCGCTCCTGAGACCAAAACGGTATAACATTATTTATTGTTATCATTATGAGAAACACAGGTGTACTTTTTACCACCTAAAATGACTCAGCAATGTGAACGGATGGTTTCCCTAGAGCTCCGCGCAAGTGCGGTGCGAGGAAACTGCGTACATAGAAAATCTCATATTTGAGAAATTTTTCAACGATTTCGTCTGAGAACACCAAGTATTGAAAATTAATGATTGCTTGTAAGCTATATAAAATAAGCCTTTCAAAAAGTATACAATCGTGATTAATGAATAAACAATGTACATGGAGCAAAAGATTTACTAAATAGACAAACACACATAACACGTGCATCAAGCAGCTATTCCATCCGACGTAGACAACCGCTTCTCCAAACCTAACATAGTTCGTGTCGTCGAAGGTTTTCTACGAACTCCTGTCGCTAGCGATCTAATTGCTGCCACAATACTGTGCTTGTCATTTATTAAACGTGTAGCGCTGTTCCCGCCATACAACGATGCCATCATTACGCCGCATACCTATTGTGCGAACGACCGCAGCTGACTGAACATGGAAGATCCGCCTCACGCCGAAGCTTTTACTTGTGACAGGAAAATGGCCTCGCGATCGTCTGCTCCAAAAACGGGTAGCAACTCTCTTTGAAAGAGCATTTACAATGACTTAAGAAGACCATGGGAATGCCTCCCAAAGCCGTTGTAAGCACGAAGAAAGTGTTCAAGACCATGTTAAACTATTAAATTTAACTATTTACATAATACTCAATTCAATTTTTGTTTGAAATTCCAAAACCTGTTTAATTTCTCCTATACGTACGTATTTACGGAGAATTATATATGTATTAATCGTTCCTCACCCACAAAATAGAAAGAATTAGCAAACTAAATTAAAGAATGCTCAGAGAGAGAGAGAGAGAGAGAGAGAGAGAGAGAGAGAGAGAGAGAGAGAGTAGTCATATTTTAAAAGAAACTTACAATAAGGCAAACAGACTAGCATTCAACTCGCAAGCCTATGATGGGACAAGAATACGATATGCCCCGCACATGATACGACCAGACTTATTGAATTATTTCAGAAAATTGAATTGAAGTCTACTAGGAGAGTAGCGCAATGTCAGTGGTCTCGGAAGCGAGGCCGGAGGAGCCGTGGGAGACCGAGGACGTGCAATGGCGAGAGGAGCTGCCGCCGGCGGAGGGCGACCCAACGGCGGAGCAGAGCTGGGAGCGCTGGGCGGGCGGGGGCGACTACGCCCCGGGCGACGGTGGCGGCCGCTGGCGCCACCCGCTCGCCTTCACCATGCGCATGCTGCGCCTCGCTGGCGTCTGGCGCCCTCGCGACGTCGTCTGGCGCAAGGTAAGCCCACACCGCCACTTCGCCTTCACCATGCGCATGCTGCGCCTCGCGGTCGTCTGGCTGGGTGGTAAGCCCCACCGGCTCTGATTGCCTTCACCATGCGCATGCTGCGCCTCGCTGGTGTCTGGCAGCCTCGCGACGTCGTCTGGCGCAAGGTGAGTAAGCCCCACCCGCCACCCGCTCGCCTTCACCGGCGCATGCTGCGCCTCGCGGGCGTCTGGCGCAAGGTAGGTAAGCCCACCCCGCCACCCACTCGCCTTCACCATGCGCATGCTGCGCCTCGCGGGCGTCTGGCGCAAGGTAGTAAGCCCACCCGCCACCCACTCGCCTTCACCATGCGCATGCTGCGCCTCGCGGGGCGTCTGGCGCAGGTGAGTAAGCCCACCCCACCACTCGCTCGTCTTCACCGGCATGCTGCGCCTCGCGGGCATCTGGCGCAAGGTGGATCAGCCCACCCGCCACCACACTCGCCTTCACCATGCGCATGCGCCTCGCGGGCGTCTGGCTCAAGGTGAGTAAGCCCACCCGCCACCCACTCGCCTTCACCATGCGCATGCTGCGCCTCGCGGGCGTCTGGCGCAAGGTGAGTAACCCACCCCGCCACCCACTCGCCTTCACCATGCGCGCGCTGCGCCTCGCGGGCGTCTGGCGCAAGGTGATAAGCCCCCCGCCACCCACTCGCCTTCACCATGCGCATGCTGCCTCGCGACGTCGTCTGGCGCAAGGTAAGCCCACACCGCCACTTCGCCTTCACCATGCGCATGCTGCGCCTCGCTGGTGTCTAGCAGCCTCGCGACGTCGTCTGGCGCAAGGTGAGTAAGCCCACTCCGCCACCCGCTCGCCTTCACCATGCGCATGCTGCTGCGCCTCGCTGGTGTCTGGCGCCCTCGCGACGTCGTCTGGCGAAAGGTGAGTAAGCCCACCCCGCCACCCGCTCGCCTTCACCATGCGCATGCTGCGCCTCGCCGGTGTCTGGCGCCCTCGCGACGTCGTCTGGCGAAAGGTGAGTAAGCCCACCCCCCCACCTAACAGTTTTAAGTTCAAAGGAGGCTATGGGTACAAGGTAATAATGTGGTCCCAGAACGAGTGTTTTATTTGTGTAATCTGTATTGATGGATAAAATACTAGCTATTTTTTTCTTTAAATAAGGAATTCTACAAAATTACTATAAGGATATCAGTGTATGTAAGTGCTGGCTTATAATTAAACTTTTGTAGAAAGCCAAACATGAAAATGTAATAAATATTGAAGCGTTGTTTTTTTTCTCAATTTTAGTCACCAAACTTATCCGTAAACGAGAACACAAATTATTTTGCCTCTATTAAGGTTGCTTCAAAAATATTGTATGTTTGACTTTCTAGGGAGAGTGGCCTCGAGACATTAAGTATCAACTTTACACCGTCGTCACTGTCACGCTCTACCTTATCTTCACGGTGTCGGGCATGATAAACATCAAGTACAGTACGGACAACCTGAGTCACCTCACGGATGTCGTGTCCATGGTGGCGGTGAGCGTGTTCAACGGCGCCAAAGTCACCCCGATGCTGTTCCGCCGTCGCCGAGTCGAACGGTGTCTCTACCTCCTTCGTGCTTCTCTGCGCCTGGGACCGCCACTGGTAAGTTTGATCTCCAAACATAAATTGGTTCTTGAACAATGCCTCTACCCGCTTCCTTATTTCTCTGCGCCTGGGACCGCCACTGGTGAGTGATATCACACTTTGCTCGACATGTTTATTTCACATATATTTCACATATATTCATATCATTTCATAGACCCACATCACTGGTTAAGAGAAGTTCGCAAATAGAAGTTTGCGAACTTCTCTAAACCAATGATGTGGGTCTACGCGTGAAATTCCACAGTCTACGTCTACATATAAACAAGGCGTTGACTGTGTGCACTGCGTAATTTTTGTAGACAACGATATCATTCTAGCTAGAAGGGAGAGAAATTGTTTACTTGCGATCAGAGTAGATGTAGGAAGACGCAAAAAAACTCTTCATATAAAATACTTCTCAAAATATCCATTTCAAACTCAGAGGGCTTTGATTTCCTTGAAATCGATCAGAGAATATCAATTTTTAGTGAAAATCTTTGAATGGTTTAGCACAGACGTTGCTAACTGTTAGGAGGGACGGAGGGACGGAGGGACGGAGGGACGGAGGGACGGAGGGACGGAGGGACGGAGGGACGGAGGGACGGAGGGACGGAGGGACGGAGGGACGGAGGGACGGAGGGACGGAGGGACGGAGGGACGGAGGGACGGACGGACGGACGGACGGACGGACGGACGGACGGACGGACGGACGGACGGACGGACGGACGGACGGACGGACGGACGGACGGACGGACGGCCAGGAAGACGGACGGACATATAGGTGAACGTTTTGCCGTCAATCGATGTTTCAGTGTCAAGAACCACAAAACATGGATTCTGACTACACAACGTGTGAGGAAATAGTAATTTAGTGTATATATGAAGCAGATTTATCCATTTTTTTGATACCAGGAGCCGACAATAAGCCTTTTCCGGTCCTCATTTACAATATTTTCTTTTCTTAAGAAGTAAGAGCGAGAAAGTAAAATGTGATGACTGATTTGCAATGATAAAAGGACCTAAGTTCATGGTAATTTCTGCACAGGAATGGCGCTCGAAGTCAATTCAAAACCTGGACCGGAAACTGACCACCGTCACCAAGGTAATGGGCACGTGGGTCGCGTCCATAAGCACGTTGTGGATATCAGCTCCACTGTTGGCGAAACTACTGAGCTTCGGCAACCAGCCCGAGCCCGAAGCTGACTTCAACATGACCACCTTGGCCGGCTTCACCGCCGAGCCTACCACAGAACCTCCGCCTCCCAGACTCCCCTTCGACTTGTGGTTCCCGCTGGACTTGCGCGACAACCTCAATTACGCCCTCGGCGTTCTTACTCAGGTGTGGTACCTTTGAAATTTTCTCGGTGGTGCGTGAGTTTGGCTGGAACTTGGATGCACGAGGGGGTCTCTTGTGAGGCTCACTAGGTTATAGTACGTTTCTTGTTAGAGTACAGTCGGAAGAGTTAGTAGACTTCTAACTCTTCTGACAGTACAGTGGCGGTACAGTCGGGAATACTGTCCGAAATTTCTTTATCGTTTCATTCTCATATGTACAGAAATTCTAAACTTCAGTTGTCATTAGCACTTGAATTCCAAGTAGTCTTAAAAGTACATTTTTATTATAACATAATTTTTAATAACATATATTGTAAAATATATATTATTCACTTCATTAAAGAACTATTTTTAGTTAGTTCGAACAATAATAGGTAAATTTTATGATTCTGTATAATTCAAGCCTTTGAAATATACTTTATGTTGTTATTGATAACTTTTACTTTTATAGGTAAAAAAGAGAAAAATTGGGCCATAATATTAATCTATAGTTTTTCAGGTAACCAAAGATATTATAAATGTTAATACGGGTGTATATATAAGCATGGAAGATTGAATAATATGAATAGTTAGATGGAGACGTTGAACACTTTGGCTGGTTGTTCATGTTTCTGTAAGCGTTAGGGGGGGCGCCTTTCAAGATGCGCTAGACCGCAAAACATTTGAGGTTGAATGTGTCAAGTAATGTGATCTTAAAATTAAAGGTCTGGTAAGTTTAATTGGGCTGTAAAGTGATTGGCTGCACAAAACACTGGCTTGTAGTTTTTACTAGAAATGAATTTTAAACACATATCGGTGTCATGCTCCTGTAGATTTTTCCTCTTACGCTAGTCCATCGCCGTGATTGTGGACGACGCGTACTCCGTGCTGTCCAACATCTTCTGGATAGGCATGCTGTACGGAGGGTGCGTCTGTCTGCGCATGCTGCGCGCGTCTCTGCGCGAGCTGTCCCCCGAGTCGCAGCCCTCGCCAGACGCCTATCTCGCCAAGTGCATCCGCCAGCACCAGGCCATCCTCAGGTGAGTGATGCCAGCACTCTCTCTCTCTCTCTCTCTCTCTCTCTCTCTCTCTCTCTCTCTCTCTCACACACACACACACACACTCACTCACACTCACACATACTCTCACACATACACTCACACTCTCTCACACATACTCTCACGCATACTTTCACACTCACACTCTCTCACACATACTCTCACACATACTTTCACACTCACACTCACACTCACACATACTCTCACACTCACTCATACACTCTCTCACACATATTCTCGCACTCATACTCACACATACTCAAACTCTCACCATCACACTCTCACACTCACTCCCTAATTCAAACTCGCTCTCTCTCTCTCTCACACACACACTCACACACACACACACACACACACACACACGCCCACAATTGTGAGTCTGTTGTAATCAGGGTGGCGAAATTTTCCTATAATGTTCAGTACAAGATTAATCTTAGTGTACAGGTGAATGACAATAAATGTTACAAATTTCTAGGGCAGGGAAGAGAGTAGAAAATTATGGCTTGTGCTAATGAATATGAATTGTATAGGAAAAGATACATTAACTTTTTCGTTGACATGACACATTAATAAGAGTTTTCAAATTCTGTTGAAAAATCGTCAATTTTTCGTGCAGATTACAGATTCTTGTTAGGGAGAACGGCGAGAAAGTAAAACTGAGTCACATATTTCAATTCAGCTCACCAAAATAGAATTCAGACTTCTATTAAATTCCGTGCCTCAGAAAAAATGCAATCTTCTGCTATTAGAAAATACTGGAGTAGAATAACGATACAGTTGAAATTGTGGACCATCGGAAACTATGTGCTAGAAATAATGAACATTTTGGCATATATTTTGATAAACTTGCTGCATTTTTTTTCTTTCCGTTGTCGTGATAGCGCAATTCGGGCCCGGACTAAGCTCATACTGAGACAGCTTAGAGTCAGTATTGCTGTGCATCGACTCTGACCACAGTTCCCGTGGTTAACCCTTAGTTATTCGCGCTGGCGTACTTTGTACGCCACTGAAACTTTCATAGCCCTATGTATCAGATGACATCAGCCCGCCTTCTACATTTGGCGTAACCTCGCAGAAGGCTTTCAGCTGAATCTTCCTCGATACTCGGTTGCGTAAGAATTACTGCTCTGGCTAGACGATTGTTTTTCCATTGGAAAGTGTCCGTTGGCATACTTTCTACACCGCGCGAGTACCAATATGCGTTTTCATTTTCTTTTGATTATCACAGGATTTTAAAAAAATATTGATATGATAAAAATAATTTATTTAGTTTTACATTAGGAACAATACAGGGGTGAACAATTTATCGGAAAAGGAGTAATGTGAATTATTACACGAGGAATCGTCAAAAGACGAAATTTGCGATGCTGCTAGTGATTCTGAGAAAGAAGTAATGGCCGACAGTAAGCATGACACGTGTCCTGAGCTTGATTATGCTAGTGATTATTCAATCAGCAATGTTAAGTATAGAGATTATATCACTGGTAAAGACAAGGTTATAAAGTGGAATAAAACACAGAATAAAAAACTGAAAGTCATGATAATCAATAATAACTACAACAAAATTAATAAATTACTGTCACATTTGCGGAAGGGCAAATTTTATCATTGTATGTTAATGGAAAGTTAATTGTTTCTTGTAGCTTTGTACGAGAAGTAAGCGAGTTATTGGGCCCTATTATATTAGTGGAGAGTCTCAACATGATGGTTTTGATGACTTGTGTGGTATTCCACGCATCCTCGGTAAGTTAAAAAACGCCTTTCACTCAACCCAAGTTGACCTTAGCGATGCATCCGCAGTTGCACATCCTTCATCTACATTATTTCAAAACGCTTACTTTGCGTACGTGATAGTCTTAAGATAATAAATATTGCGGTCGTCAATTATATGAAGTGCTCTATAATTAAATTTTCCAATTGTATACTGTTTCAGAAAATGTAAGTATAATTGTAAAAATTGTGGTTAGATAATATAAAAAACTATTTGAAAATATAAGGCATATTTGGTTGAAAAGCAATTTCATAGACATGTGCGAGGTGTTATTATTTAAAAGATCAAATCAACTCGTAAAAGCCTCTCAATCTAGGGATTACAATTGAATATTGGTCTACCAACTTGATGATAGTAATAATAATGATAATAATATAATAATAATAATAATAATAATAATAATAGATCACTAATAGGTCATTAATTGGTTATTGAAACGTTTTTCTTCGTTTGTTTATTAGAATCAAATTTATGAAATATAGTGGGCTCGTAAAAGCCTCTCAATCTAGGGATTACAATTAAATATTGGTCTACCAACTTGATGATAGTAATAATAATGATGATAATAATAATAATAATAGTAATAATAGATCACTAATAGGTCATTAATTGGTTATTAAAACGTTTTTCTTCGTTTGTTTATTAGAATCAAATTCATGAAATATAGTGGACTCCTAAAAGCCTCTCAATCTAGGGATTACAATTAAATATTGGTCTACCAACTTGATGATAGTAATAATAATGATAATAATAATAATAATAATAATAATAATAATAATAATAATAGATCACTAATAGGTCATTAATTGGTTATTAAAACGTTTTTCTTCGTTTGTTTATTAGAATCAAATTCATGAAATATATTGGACTCGTAAAAGCCTCTCAATCTAGGGATTACAATTAAATATTGGTCTACCAACTTGATGATAGTAATAATAATGATAATAATGATAATAATAATAATAATAATATTAATAATAATAATAGATCACTAATAGGTCATTAATTGGTTATTAAAACGTTTTTCTTCGTTTGTTTATTAGAATCAAATTTATGAAATATAGTTTAACACATATCTTGCATAACTAATCAATTTTGTCCTGTTTTCTCAGCTTGGAATAGGCAACGCAAAGGTACTGTCATCGATCTCCTTCCTGTGCTACGAAATGTCGGAACTTCTGCTCTTCAGTTACTTTGCTACAGAGTTGATGTGGGAGGTACGTTATTTCCCGAAGACATAAGGAGCCAGTGAAGACTTCCCATTCAGACTCGCCTCACTAACTCCACCCTCCTCACCCTCTCTGCCTTTCGTATCCTCCCCTATTTCCCCACCATTTTTATTACACACAGCACAAATTGGCTTTTACCTTCTAGTATTCGAAATATACAGAGAAGTTGCGTATGCTGTAAAAAATCGTTTCCGAGATTTTGAGGGAAGCATGTTTTATGGATCCTTCATAAAAAAATGTTTAAAGTCTGACTGTCCTTCCTGTCCGTCCGTGTTCTGTCAGTAGTAACAACTAAACCGCTCACAAGAATTTCTCAAAAATGGTTCTTTCTTGATCGATCTGGAAGCGCTTAAGATCCTGCAAATGCAAAACGAATTTTTTAATTTTTGGGGGAACTTCATACGAACCCCGAAGCAATTTCCATTTTTGCAAACAATCTACAAACTTTTTATTTAAAGTATTTGTTCATATACATCAAAGTAAGCTTGGTAAAATGGTGCGGATACCATTTTTAGTAACTACATTGAAATTTTAAAATTCACCAAATGTAAAAATTTTGGGCGCAATAATATAAATACATTATTAAATATCACGTCTTATCTATATCTCTTATAGAAAATTGACTGCAAATTCATAGCAGAGTTTTAAATGTTATGCTAAGTTGTTTCATGATCTACCTATACCTAAAAATTATTTAAATCGTTTAAGGTGCTTGAGAGTGATCCACCGCCGATCATCGTCAATTTCGTTTCAAGATAGATATTAGTGTACAATCAAGAACATGTTTACGCTAGTCCATTCAGTGATGTCTTTGTCCAGTTATAGAATCTGCAAATGTTGCGAGTGTGAATGCCGGTGACAGCAGGATGCCCTTCCTCGCGGATTCCTGAAAATTGCTCTATGTATTCTCCATCAGCGAGAATGTGGTCCCAGCCGAGTTCTTAGATTGACTACCCTGATCGGTTTTCATTGTTTCCCTTATAACTTCTAAGCAAATTCTTGAGAAGCAATCCACATACCATACGCGATTTTCCATTTCATCTCCACAAGTACAGACTGGGACACAATGGGGAATATATCTCATACTTTCCCCATTACAAAACAGCCTATGCCGATGGAAAGAGGTCGTTAAATTCTACTACTACTTTCCACTGCGCGCAGAAATTGAAAGAAAACTACGCAGCTTCCGGCCGTATGAAAGGTCTTGGTAGTTTTTTTAGATAGGAGAATTTCGGGAAAATTCTGTTCAGACCATCCATAATGGAGATAAAAAGTGAACTGAATGAAATAATTTAAATATACTCTCTGAACACTACAAAGCGCAGTCGATGGGAAAGTCCTTTGACTGAGAAATTCTAAGAATTGATGGTGTAAATCTGGCTATTCTCATACCGTGCGTACTATCTTAATCAGTACGTCACCGCTCACCACACAGCTGACATCTCACGTCAGCAAGGCTTTAGGGTAGAGACCAAGAAGAGAGAGAAATATTTGATTTTTATGCGTTGCTTTGTGGAATAGTAACTTTGTTCTTTGTAAACGAAGATTGTGGGTAAAGCAACATCTGTTGTATTGTGAACACCATTCAACAGTATTTGTAAATACTGTTCTAACTAAAATATTTAATTTATTGCAGTTTTATACAAGAGAATTTTACATCTTGTTCTTTAGTAGTATGCACGCTACAATTTAGAAAACATATTTTTTTATACAATCATTATAAACGACCTCTTTCGGTATAAAGAACTGCTTCCTGCCTTCCTTGCTCCTTCTCTCCGCCCGACCTTCTTTCTTGACTATGTTGTCAACTGCAAAAATGGTTTTGAAATATGTATCATAAACAAATGTTGATTTTTTAATATTGAAATTTATAATGCAGATATACAATTTATGTGCAAAATTCATAAAGCTTTTTATTATACTTATATTACTGTTTTACTAACAATAGCGTATGCAACTCATTTTTAATAATGCTTTTCGTCTGCTGCAACATTTTCATAGCTGCAGGCATCTAGTTCAAAATATTTTAATATACCTATCAATTAGTAGCAGTAGTAATATTTATGCAAGCGTTCGTGTAATACGACCTTCCGCTCCAGTGCGAACAGGTGGCGAACGACGTGTACTACAGCCAGTGGTTCCGGTGCAGCGTGCGCACGCGCAGGAGCGTGTACTTCGTGATGCTCCGCGCCTTCACCCCGAGCGTCGTCAACGTCAGCGGCTTCACCGTCCTCGGGCTCGACCTCTTCTCTGCGGTGAGTCAGCGCACGACGTTGCCTTGCGCCTGGAGCAGACCCACGCCCGCCCACTTAATGCATTTCCAAATTCCAAGAAACGTTCTCTAGTTTCAACTGACACTTGTTCTCTCTGCGGTGAGTCAGCGCACGACGTTGCCTTGCGCCTGGAGCAGACGTACGTCCGCCCACTTAATGCATTTCCAAATTCCAAGAAACGTTCTCTAGTTTCAACTGACACTTGTTCTCTCTGCGGTGAGTCAGCGCACGACGTTGCCTTGCGCCTGGAGCAGACGCACGTCCGCCCACTTAATGCATTTCCAAATTCCAAGAAACGTTATCTATTTTGGACTGACACTTGTTCTCTCTGCGGTGAGTCAGCGCAGGACGTTGCCTTGCGCCTGGAGCAGACCCACATCCGCCCACTTAATGCATTTCCAAATTCCAAGAAACGTTCTCTATTTTGGACTGACACTAGTTCTCTCTGCGGTGAGTCAGCGCACGAGTTGCCTTGCGCCTGGAGCTGACGCACGTCCGCCCACTTAATGCATTTCCAAATTCCAAGAAACGTTCTCTATTTTGAACTGACACTTGTTCTCTCTGCGGTTAGTCAGCGCACGACGTTGCCTCGCACCTGGAGCAGACGCACGTCCGCCCACTTAATGCATTTCCAAATTCCAAGAAACGTTATCTATTTTGGACTGACACTTGTTCTCTCTGCGGTGAGTCAGCGCACGACGTTGCCTTGCGCCTGGAGCAGACGCACGTCCGCCCACTTAATGCATTTCCAAATTCCAAGTAACGTTATCTATTTCGAACTGACACTTGTTCTCTCTGCGGTGAGTCAGCGCACGAGTTGCCCTGCGCCTGGAGCAGACGCACGTCCGCCCACTTAATGCATTTCCAAATTCCAAGAATCGTTCTCTATTTTGGACTGACACTTGTTCTCTCTGCGGTGAGTCAGCGCACGACGTTGCCTTGCGCCTGGAGCAGACGCACGTCCGCCCACTTAATGCATTTCCAAATTCCAAGAAACGTTATCATTTTGGACTGACACTTGTTCTCTCTGCGGTGAGTCAGCGCACGACGTTGCCTTGCGCCTGGAGCAGACGCACGTCCGCCCACTTAATGCATTTCCAAATTCCAAGAATCGTTCTCTATTTTGGACTGACACTTGTTCTCTCTGCGGTGAGTCAGCGCACGACGTCGTTGCCTTGCGCCTGAGCAGACCCACATCCGCTCACGTATTTCCAAATTCCAAGAAACGTTATTTTGGACCACTTGCCCTTCTCTAAGTGAGTCAGCGCAATGACGCCTGCGCCTGAGCAGAATCTGCGTCCGGCCCACTTGGGCGTATTTCCAAATTCCAAGAAACGTTTCTATTTTGACCGACACTAGTTCCTCTCTGCGGTGAGTCAGCGCACGAGTTGCCTTGCGCCTGGAGCTGACGCACGTCCGCCCACTTAATGCATTTCCAAATTCCAAGAAACGTTCTCTATTTTGAACTGACACTTGTTCTCTCTGCGGTGAGTCAGCGCAGGACGTTGCCTTGCGCCTGGAGCAGACCCACATCCGCCCACTTAATGCATTTCCAAATTCCAAGAAACGTTATTTATTTTGGACTGACACTTGTTCTCTCTGCGGTGAGTCAGCGCACGACGTTGCCTTGTGCCTGGAGCAGACCTGCGTCCGCCCACTTAATGCATTTCCAAATTCCAAGAAACGTTCTCTATTTTGGACTGACACTAGTTCTCTCTGCGGTGAGTCAGCGCACGAGTTGCCTTGCGCCTGGAGCTGACGCACGTCCGCCCACTTAATGCATTTCCAAATTCCAAGAAACGTTCTCTATTTTGAACTGACACTTGTTCTCTCTGCGGTTAGTCAGCGCACGACGTTGCCTCGCACCTGGAGCAGACGCACGTCCGCCCACTTAATGCATTTCCAAATTCCAAGAAACGTTATCTATTTTGGACTGACACTTGTTCTCTCTGCGGTGAGTCAGCGCAGGACGTTGCCTTGCGCCTGGAGCAGACGCACGTCCGCCCACTTAATGCATTTCCAAATTCCAAGAAACGTTCTCTATTTTGAACTGACACTTGTTCTCTCTGCGGTGAGTCAGCGCACGACGTTGCCTTGCGCCTGGAGCAGACGCACGTCCGCCCACTTAATGCATTTCCAAATTCCAAGAAACGTTATCTATTTTGGACTGACACTTGTTCTCTCTGCGCTGAGTCAGCGCAGGACGTTGCCTTGCGCCTGGAGCAGACCCACATCCGCCCACTTAATGCATTTCCAAATTCCAAGAAACGTTCTCTATTTTGGACTGACACTAGTTCTCTCTGCGGTGAGTCAGCGCACGAGTTGCCTTGCGCCTGGAGCTGACGCACGTCCGCCCACTTAATGCATTTCCAAATTCCAAGAAACGTTCTCTATTTTGACTGACACTTGTTCTCTCTGCGGTGAGTCAGCGCACGAGTTGCCTTGCGCCTGGAGCAGACGCACGTCCGCCCACTTAATGCATTTCCAAATTCCAAGAAACGTTCTTCATTTTGGACTGACACTGGTTCTCTCTGCGGTGAGTCAGCGCACGACGTTGCCTTGCGCCTGGAGCAGACCCACGTCCGCCCACTTAATGCATTTCCAAATTCCAAGAAACGTTATTTATTTGGACTGACACTAGTTCTCTCTGCGGTGAGTCAGAGCACGAGTTGCCTTGCGCCTGAGCTGACGCAATGTCCGCCCACTTAATGCATTTCCAAATTCCAAGAAACGTTCTCTATTTTGGACTGACACTTGTTCTCTCTGCGGTGAGTCAGCGCAGGACGTTGCCTTGCGCCTGGAGCAGACCCACATCCGCCCACTTAATGCATTTCCAAATTCCAAGAAACGTTATTTATTTTGGACTGACACTTGTTCTCTCTGCGGTGAGTCAGCGCACGACGTTGCCTTGTGCCTGGAGCAGACCTGCGTCCGCCCACTTAATGCATTTCCAAATTCCAAGAAACGTTCTCTATTTTGGACTGACACTAGTTCTCTCTGCGGTGAGTCAGCGCACGAGTTGCCTTGCGCCTGGAGCTGACGCACGTCCGCCCACTTAATGCATTTCCAAATTCCAAGAAACGTTCTCTATTTTGAACTGACACTTGTTCTCTCTGCGGTGAGTCAGCGCAGGACGTTGCCTTGCGCCTGGAGCAGACCCACATCCGCCCACTTAATGCATTTCCAAATTCCAAGAAACGTTATTTATTTTGGACTGACACTTGTTCTCTCTGCGGTGAGTCAGCGCACGAGTTGCCTTGCGCCTGGAGCAGACCACGTCCGCCCACTTAATGCATTTCCAAATTCCAAGAATCGTTCTCTATTTTGGACTGACACTTGTTCTCTCTGCGGTGAGTCAGCGCACGCACGTTGCCTTGCCTGGAGCAGACGCACGTCCGCCCACTTAATGCATTTCCAAATTCCAAGAAACGTTATCTATTTTGGACTGACACTTGTTCTCTCTGCGGTGAGTCAGCGCACCACGTTGCCTTGCACCTGGAGCAGACCCACGCCCGCCCACGTAATGCATTTTCAAATTCCAAGAAACGTTATCTATTTTGGACTGACACTAGTTCTCTCTGCGGTGAGTCAGCGCACGAGTTGCCTTGCGCCTGGAGCAGACGCACGTCCGCCCACTTAATGCATTTCCAAATTCCAAGAAACGTTCTCTATTTTGGACTGACACTTGTTCTCTCTGCGGTGAGTCAGCGCACGAGTTGCCTTGCGTCTGGAGCAGACGCACGTCCGCCCACTTAATGCATTTCCAAATTCCAAGAAACGTTCTCTCTTTGGACTGACACTTGTTCTCTCTGCGGTGAGTCAGCGCACGAGTTGCCTTGCGTCTGGAGCAGACGCACGTCCGCCCACTTAATGCATTTCCAAATTCCAAGAAACGTTCTCTATTTTGGACTGACCCTGGTTCTCTCTGCGGTGAGTCAGCGCACGACGTTGCCTTGCACCTGGAGCAGACCCACGTCCGCCCACTTAATGCATTTCCAAATTCGAAGAGGATTCATTAGAAACGTATTCTGTCCATCTCGGTCTAAATTATGGGATCCGCTAGGATTGGGGTCAACATATACCGTTCTCTGTTTTGTACTGAAATCTTTTCTCTCTGCGGTAAGTCACTACACTGAGTTTCTTTCACTTTGCATCTGAATCTAGAGCAGACACACCAGACACCTATCCTCATTGCTGAATATACTTCCAAATTTCAAGAGGATTCATTTGAAAAATATTCCGTTGCTATAAATCTAAATTAATAATACTGCCAGAATTGGGGTAACATATAACGCTCTCTATTTTGTATCTTCACCTTCTCTGTCTGACCATTGAGTTGTCTTCGCTTTGCGATAGAATCTGGAGGAAATTCCCCCTACGTCTGTCTACATTGTTCAATGTATTTCCAAATTGGTCAAATATGGCCTGTGTTTCAGATCCCTGCGGAGCAATTGTTATGAATACTTGTGTGAAACTCACAACGCGTATTTGCAAGCAGTCAAAATCGTCCAGGCCAGAATCGCGGATAACTAAAAGAAGTGATAATATTCGTTAGTTATAAGTGATTCTTATTGAAAGTATTCGGTTCTTCATGTGTATTTTATTTAATAAATACTGTATTTTTGATTTACTTCAAAATTTCACATAATATTAATTAAAATAAGTTTGTTATATTTGTAATGTGCATGTCTAGACAGCGACCAAAATCCATTATTCTGAACTTGTGTAAAGATATGTTTTTTCACCGTGCGGTTGTGAAGTGTTGGGCTTCCAATAACGCTACAAATCTCTTCTAAATAACATTATAATCATACAAATTTCTTCTAAACAACATTGTAATCATACAAATCTCTTTTAAACAACATTGTAATCATTCTCTTCCATGACAAATGACTTATTATTACAAATTCGAAATACTGATGAAAAAGTAGTGTAGAAAGTCGTTTAATAAACTCACTTCCTTGCATGCTTTTTTAAGTATTATCATTTGTTTAATAATATGTTGTTGTGATGGGTATTTGTAGAGATACATTTTTTATTTTGGTCAATTATTTATAGCTGGCTTAAGTTTAAGACGTGTTTTTGATGCTGCAGTTGGTACGAGCCTCTTACTCAATGCTGGCGGTGCTACAGCAAGCAAACGATAACTCAACGTGATGGAGCCACCTGATGCCGCAGAGCATTCGCCATAACGTCCTGCTGTTACTACATCCCTAAGGGCCGTATTAATAAACCTCTGCCAGGGACCTGCCAGGCCTAGCAGGCTGCTAGTGTTCGGTTTTGCGATTTATGAACGGCCCCCAGCCAATTCCAGTCGCCGTTTGAGCTCCTAGCAAGCCCCCAGATGGCAGGTCCCTAAGAGCGCTGCTTGCAGAACTTCATAAATACGACCCAAAATCATTAAGTATAATTTATTAATTGCTTGTTCAAAATCCATCACATCCAGAGCACTAAATACTATTATATAATGTATTAAACTTGCTGCTGCTATTGTCATAGTGTATTTCACCGTTATTATTTTTTGTATTAGTATTTTTTGTATTAGTATCATGTACTGTTGTATCGATATAACTTCTAAACATCGAAATAAAAACTTAAGGAAACCAAATGACAATGCAATTGATTATAGACTTTCTCCTTTTAAGATGGTGAGGCGAAAGGAATTACATAAATAAAAAATATGCAATACCACATTTTACCAAATACAAAAACAGTCTTGATAGTTGAAGTGAACTTATCTCATCAAGACCCGAGGCAAAATGAAAAAATAAGAATTAACATGGCCGAGTTTCTCACTCCGCCACGTCCTGTATCCGAGTGAGAGAGATATCAAAAGTTTTTAACCCAGCAAAACATGTGATAGCCACTTTCCGCTGAATCGGGATTTACATCCTGAGTTTCATACTATTTTCTAAAGAAATAAAGAGATGCCTAATATATCTGTTTTATAATTAGAATGAAAATAAATGTTCACCATATAAACTTCTATAAAATGCAATTATTTTAAATCTTGAAACTTGTGTTTAGTCATGAATTTTAAAATTGCTTCAACCATTGGTGCTTAAGAGGACTACTGGCAGCACTCGTTACTATAACAAATGAATAGGTAAATATTGGATTCAATAAATTATATCAATTCATTGTTCCAATACAAAATAAAAATAAAACACTAACAGCACCTTATCAAGATTTTAGTTTTGTAATGCATTTTCAATTGATGAAATCTTAAAATTGCATTCACAACGCCATTCTCAAATACGGCAATTTTCAGCGATGTCAAATGTCTTAACGGAAGGAAATCATGTAAGTGAATGTAAATGTAGTATGTAGATATATTTAAATAGGTAAACCGAAGCAGTGTAAATGAAATAAGTATATTTTAAATAGAAGTATTAGTATATAATTAACACTTTAGCATTAATAATACTTTTATGATTTCAAAACATAGTGAATTATCCTAGGACGCTTTGTTCTGTTTCTAAATCTGTAAATGAAGGCTGTTCCGCATTTCTTCGTTTCGAACGTTTCAGCATTTGCAGGTAGTAGGGCTTGATGCAGGAGGCTGTGGACTGATGAGACATTACCTATAATGAGCATCAACTTTTTCCACTTACCTAGACAGATTCGAAGGACGGCATTACGCTTATTTTGCGACCGTGTGCGCATTGATCCTGCAATTCATTATTTACTGGGGATGTTGCTATTACTTTGAGACAGTAGGCATAGACTTTAATAGAAATAAAGAACATATAATTAAAACTAACTGAAAAGTTACATGAGGTTGCAATGATGCCACTACATTTTCTCCTGAAAATGTTTTGAATGACTGAATTCCGTAGGCACGCACTACACTAACGGGACTAATGAACTACGCGTTTGACGCGCCCGGAAACACGAAAAAATCAATCAATCGTTTGTAGTTTTTCTTTTTATTTTTCTCTGCTTGTTTTTCGAATGTTTTTTTTTATTTTTTTTATTTTTCGTTTTTTATTTACATTGCTATTTGTTAGTTTTTGCTGTACGTCGTTCGTTTTTGTTTTCGTTGTTTGATTTTGTTTTTGTGTTTTACGTTGTTCTTCACTATTCTTAGTTTTTCGTTTTTCTTTTGTTTGTTTCTTGTCCGTTGTTATGATCTTCCATCTTATGTTTTTAGATTTTTGTTTTTTGTTGTTCGCTTCTCGGGTTACCTTCTTCGTTATTGTCTTTTCGTTGTTAGTTTTTATTTAACGATGAAAGTTTATAGCTTTTTATTGTTCTCTTTCTTAGATTTTCGATTTTAATTTCTCGTTGTATGGTTGTCACTTTTCGTAATTCGTAGTTAGTGTTTCGTCTCTCGGATGTCATTAGCACTTTTCGTTTTTCAATTTTCATTTCTCGATGTACCTTTTTCGTGTTTCTCTTTTCGTTCTCCTTTTTCGTTGTTCGCTTTCCGTGTTTCTTTTTTCAATTTTTCGTAGTTCGTTTTTCGCAGTTCATTGTTTCTCTTTTGTTTTTCATTTTTAAATTATTGTTAGTTTTTCATTGTTTGTGGGTATTTGGGCTTTCGTTTAATGATTACCGTTGTTCGTTTTTGTTTTTAAATTTCTCGATGATTTATATTTTTATTGATTTATATTTGGTTTTCTATTTACGGTTACTTTTTCGTTTTTCGCTTTCTCGTTATTTGTTTTTCATTGCACTCATCTTTGACAATTCTTGTCTTTGTTAGTTGTTCGTTATTCATAATTCGTTCTTTGTTTCTCGTTGATCGTCAATCATTGTTCGTTATTCTGCATATTACGATTTTCGGTTCGCGGGGTTTTTATTTTTTCTATTTTTCACTTATCATAGGTCGTTGTTTTTCCTGTCCAGTTGTTCGTTGTTCATTTTTGTTTTTCCATTATTTTTGCTTGTTACGATTTTCGTTTACCGTGGTTCGTTGTTGGTGTTCGTTTTTATTCTTTTGTTATTCGTTTTTTGTTATCTTCGTTTTTATTTTTTGGTTTTTGTTGTTGCTTTTACGTTGTGCGTAGCACACGTTTTAAGGTGTTGTTACTTGCTCCTTTTTTCGTCTTTCAATATTCAAATTTCATTCTTCGTTTTCCTTTGACTGCTTGTTATTCATATTTCGTTTTTGTCGTTTTCGTTTCTTTGAGGTTTTTATTTCTCTCTTCCATTTCCGTATTTTGATTTTCGTTGTTCGATTTTCATTTCTGCTTTTCCTTTTTTTTTCGGTTTTTGGGTCCGTAGTAGGTGTCTCATTGCTCAGCGTTCAAGTTAGTATGTCCCTTTCACAATAGTCATTGTTTGTTTTTGTTCAGTTTTAATTTTTGTTTTTATTATGGGAATTTCGTTGTTTTATGGTCGTTTTCGTAGAATGTTGCCGGTTGCTTTCAAGTTTTCAGTTCTTATAATAAATTCACTTCTTAGTCTTTTATTTCTGTTTCTGAGTTTGTATTTATGTTCGTTTTTAGTTTTAATTTTTCACATTTCGTTTACCGTCTTGAAAGTGTGATTTTCGCTTTTAGTGTTTGGTGTTTCGCTTTTTCGTAGTTTCTATTTCTTCTTCGTATTCCTTATTTCCATTTCTTATTTCCATTCCGTATTTCGGTTTTCGCTTCACGATACTCGTTTCAAATTTGTCTTTTTCGTTGTTTCCATGCTTTTTTTGTTCAATTTTCCATCTTCGTTTATCGTTTTTTCGTTCGATTTTTGTGGTGCGTATTTAAATTCTTAAATTTCTTTGTTCACTTATAGTTTTCGTTGTTTATGGTTCACTAATTCTTATTCGAAGTTTTCTTTGCTAGTTTTTACCGTTTTCGCATGGTCTTGCATTCCGTTTTTCTCTTTTACGTTTCCTGTTTTCACATTTTCGCTTTTTTTCACATTGTTCGATTTTTAAATTTCGTTTTTAAGTTGTTTATGCTTTTTTCATATTTCCTTTGCGCGTGGTTTCAATTCTTGGTCTTTGCTGTCCGTTCTTTTTATTCGTTTTCTGGTTAGCTTTACAATTCTCGTTTCTTGTTTTCGCTCCTCGTTTTTCATTGGTCTTTGTCCTTCAGCCAAGGCATTTGGCTTTTCTTTTATCACACTTCCACATATCTTCAACTTACATTTTAGTAATTTGTTTTTTTCGTGTTCGCATTTACAGTTTCGTTTTTCTTCGTTTTTTCGTGTTCGTTTTTTTCTGTTTGGTTTATATGTGGTCGTATTTTTGGTTATCGTTTTTTCGTTCTATTTTTGTGGTCATTTTTTCTTGTTGGCACTTTCGTGTTCGATTTTTCGTGTTCGATTTATGTGTTCGATTTTTCGTGTTCGTTTTTTGTGCTTTTTATGGAGTTCATTTTTGTAGTGTTAATTTTTCATATTCGTATTTCCGTGGTTTTCTCCTGATCTTATTTTTATTTTCGATATTTCTGTTCGTTTTTTCGTGTTGTTTTTTTCATGATTGAATTATTCTGTTCGATTTTTCGTTTTCCTTTTTTGTGTTCATTTGTTCATCATAGTCTTTTCGTTTTGGCTTTTTTTTGCTTTTTCGTGTTTTTTTCGTGTCAGTTTTTTCGTTTTTGATTTTTCTTACTTTCATTTTCCTTTTTTTCATTTCGTTTTTTCCAATAAGTTCTGTTCGTGTTCGATTTTCCGTTCTCTATGGAGTTTGTTTCCTCGTGTAATATTTTTCTGTTTTTTGCGATCGGTCTTTCGCGTTAGTTTTTCATCGTTTTTCGCTATTTCGTGTTCGTTTTTTCGTGTTGGTTTTTTCGTATTCGTTTTTCCGTGTTTGCATTTTGATGTTAGAGTTTTCGTGTTCGTTTTTTCGTGTTTGTATTTTCATGTTCGTTTCTCCATGTTCTTATTTTCTTCTTCGATTTTTCGTGTTTAATTTTTCGTGATGTTTTTCGTGTATTCGGTTTTTCTTGTTCGTTTTTTCGTGTTCTTTTTTTCATATATTGGGTATCATGTTTGGGTATTTGGTTTTCTTTTTTTCATTTTAGTTTTTTCCTCTCAGTTTTTTGTTTTTTTTTGTGTTCATTTTTCGTGCTCGTTATTCGTATTTTTCGTGTTTGTTTTTTGTTTTCGTTTTATGTGGTCGTTTCCTCTTGTTTGCATTTTCGTGCTCGATTTTTCGAGTTGGTTTTTTTGTGTTCGTCTTTCGTGATCGTTTTTTCGTGTTCGTTTTTGTGTTGTTTTTTCGTGATCGTTTTGTGTTGGCTTTTTGGTGATCGTTTTTTCGTGTTTATATTCTTTTTTCTTTTTCCATTTTACTAATTTCGTGCTCGTTTTTTGTTCATTTTTGTCATCGTTTTTTTAATTTTCGTTTTTTCGTGTTAATCGATTTTTCATTTTAGATTTTTCGTGCTCGTTATTTAGTTGGTTATTTTGTGTTCGTTTTTGTGTTTGTTTTTTCGTATTGTTTTTTTCGTGTTTTTTATGAAGATCGTTTTACCGTCTTCGCTTTTCCATGTTCGGTTTTTCGATATTATATTCTCGTGACGGTATTTTCGAAATCGATTAATATTTCCGGCTAGTTTTGTCGTGTTTGTATTTTCATGTTGTTTTTTATGTATATTTCCTATATATTCCCTATTTTATGTATGTTTCGTATATTTTTATGTATATTTGTATATATTATGTATTTTTATGGATATTTCGTGGTAGTTTGTTCAAATTGATATTTTCGTGCTCGTTTTTTCATGTTCTTATTTTCATACTCGACTGTTCGCGGTCGTTTTTTTCTTCGATTTTTCATGTTTATTTTTTTGTTTTCGTTATAGTGTGTCTTTTTCATCTTTTTTTCGTTTTCCATTTTTTTCTCGTTTTCCCTTTTTGCGTTTTTCGTTTCTCGTTCCTCGTTTTTTGTTTCTCGTTTTTGGTTTTTTCGTTTTTCGTTTCTAGTTTTTCCATTTTCATTTCTCGTTTTTTGTTTCTCGTTTTTCGTTTTCCGTTTCTTGTTTTTTTGTTTTTTGTTTTTCGTTTTCCATTTTCGGTTGTCACTTGTCTTTTCTCGTTTGAAAGTTCTCGATTTGGTTTTTTGTTTCTCGTTCCTTGTTTCTCTTTTTTCGTTTTCCGTATTTCGTTTTTCGCTTTTCGTTTGTCGGTTTTCGTTTTTCGTCTTTCGTTGCTCGTTTCTCATTTCTCAATTTTCGTTTGTAGTTTCTCTTTTCGTTGTTAGTTTATCGTTTTTTGTTTTTCGTTTTTGTTTTTTGTATTTACGTTTATCGTTTTTCGTTTCTCGTTTTTCCTTTTTTCGTATTTCGTTTTTCGTTTCTCGTCTGTCGTTTTTCGTTTTCGAATTCTCGTTTCCTGTTTCAATATTTTCGTTTCTTGTTTCTCGGTTTTCGTTTCTTGTTTTTCGTTTCTCGTTTTTCGTTTCTCGTTTTTCGTTTCTAGTTTTTCATTTCTCTTTTTTTCGTGTCTCGTTTCTCGTGTATTGTTTCTCGTGTCTCGTTTCTTGTGTCTCGTTTTTCGTGTCGCGCTTTTCGTTTCACGTTTTTCGTGTCGCATTTTTCGTGTCTCGTTTTTCGTGGCACGTTTTACGTATCGATTTCATCATTTCAAGTTTTTCGTGTGTCGTTTTTCGTGTCTCGTTTTACTGGTCTTATTTTTCTTGTCTCGTTTTTCGTGTCTCGTTTTTCGTGTCTCGATTTTCGTGTCTCGCTATTCGTGTCTCGTTTTTCGTGTCTTCTTTGTGGCCTCTCGTTTTTCGCCTGTCGTTTTTTGCGTCTCGCTTTTCGTGTCTGGTTTTTCGTGTCTCTTATTCGAGTCAGGTTTTTGAATCTCGTTTTTGACTCTCGTTTTTCGTGTCTCGTTTTTGTGTCTCGTTTTTGTATCTCGTTTTTCGTGTCTCGTTTTTCGTATCTCGTTTTTCGTGTCTCATTTCGTGTCTCGTTTTCGTGTCTCGTTTTCCGTGTCTCGTTTTTCGTGTCTCGTTTTTTGTGTCTCGTTTTTTGTGTCTCGTTTTTCGAGTCTTGTTTTTCGTTTTTCCTTTTTGGTGACCCGTTTTTCGTGTCTCGTTTTTCGACTCTTCTTTTTCGTGACTCTTTTTTTGTTTCTCGTTTTTTGTGTGTCTATTTTCATGTCTGGTTTTTCGTGTCTTGTTTCTCGTGGCTCTTTGCTCCTGTCATGTTTATCGTGTCGCTATTTTCGTGTCGCTTTTTTGTGTCTCGTTTTTCATATCTCGCTTTTCGTGTCTCGTTTTTCGTCTTGCATTTTCGTGTCTGGTTTTTCCTGTCTCGTTTTTCGTGTATTGTTTTTCGTGTCTCGTTATTTGTGTCTCGTTTTTCGTGCATCGTATTTCGTGTCTCGTTTTTCGTGTCTCGTTTTTTGTGTCCCGTTTTTGTGTGTCGTTTTTCGTGTCTCGTTTTTTGTGTGTCTATTTTCGTGTCTCGTCTTTTGTGTCTCGTTTATCGTGTCTCGTTTTTGTGTTTCATGTCTAATTTTTCGTGTCTCGTTTTTCTTGCCTCGTTTTTTCGTTTCTCGTTTCTAGTGTCTCGTTTTTCATGTCTCGTTTTTCGTTTTTCGAATTGTGTTTTTCGTTTTCCGTATTTCGTTTTTCAATTTTCGTTTCTCGTTTCTCGTTTCACGTTTCACGTCTCGCGTTTCTCGTTTTTAATTTTTCGTTTGTCGTTTTTTGTTATTAGTTTTAGTTTCTCGTCTTCCGTTTTTCCTTTTTCGATCCCCGTTTTTCGTTTCTTGTTTCACGTCACTCGTTTCTTGTTTTTCGTTTCTCATTTTTCGTTTCTCGTTTTTCGAGTCTTCTATTTCGTGACTCGTTTTTCGTGTGTCGTTTTTCGTGCCTCGTTTTTGTGTGTCCATTTTCGTGTATGGTTTTTCGTGTCTTGTTTATCGTGTCCCGTTGTTCGTGTCCCGTTTTTCGTGTCTCGTTTTTCGTGTCGTGTTTCTCGTGTCTCATTGCTCGTTTCATGTTTATCGTGTCTCGTTTTTGTGTCGCTTTTTTGTGTCTCGTTTTTCATATCTCGCTTTTCGTGTTTGGATTTTCGTGTCTCGTTTTTAGTGTCTCTTTTTTCGTGCCTGGTTTTTTGTGTCCCGTTTTTCGTGTCTTATTTTCCGTGTCTCGTTATTTGTGTCTCATTTTTCGTGTTTCGTATTTCGGGTCTCGTTTTCGTGTCTGGTTTTTATGTCCCGTTGTTGAGTGTCGTTTTTCGTGTGTTGTTTTTTGTGTGTCTATTTTCGTGTCCCGTTTTTCCTGTCCCGTTTTTTGTGTCTCGTCTCTCGTGTCTCGTTTTTTGTGTCTTGTTTCTCGTGTCTCTTTGCTCGTGTCGTCTTTATCGTGTCTCTTTTTCGTATGGCAATTTTCGAATCGCTTTTTGTGTCTCGTTTTTCATATCTCGCTTCTCGTGTCTCGTTTTTCGTGTTTGCATTTTCGTGTCTCGTTTTTCCAGTCTCGTTTTTCTTGTCTCGTTTTTTGTGTCGCGTTTTTCGTGTCTCGTTTTTCGTGTCTTGTTTTTCGTGTCTCGTATTTTGTGTCTCGTTTTTCGTGTCTTGTTTTTCGTGTCTCGTTATTCGTGTCTCGTTTTACGTGTTTGGTTTTGGTGTGTCGTTTTTTGTGTCTCGTTTTTTGTGTGTTTATTTTTGTGTCTCGTTTAGCGTGTCTCGTTTTTGTGTTTCGTGTCGAATTTTTCATGTCTCCTTTTTCATGTCTCGTTTTGTGAGTATCGTTTTCCATGTACGGTGTTTCGTGTCTCGTTTTTGTGTCTATTTCCGTGTCGTTGTTCGTGTCTTTTTTTCGTGTCTCGTGTTTCGTGTCTCGTTTTTCGTGTCTCCTTTTTCCGTTCAAGTGTTTCGTGTCTCGTTTCTCGTGTCTTGTTTCTCGTGTCTTTGGCTCGCGTCATGTTTATCGTGTTTCGTTTTTTGTGTCGCTATTTCTGTGTCGCTCTTTTTGTGTCTCTTTTTTCGTGTCTCGTTTATCGTGTCTCGGTTTTCGTGTCCTGTTTTTCGTGTCTTGTTTTTTGTGTCTCGTTTTTCGTGTCTTATTTCTCGTGTCTCATTGTCGTGTAGCAATTTTCGTGTCGCTTTTTTATGACTCGGTTTTCATATCTCGCTTTTCTTGTCTCTTTTTTCGTGTTTGAATTTTCGTGTCTCGTTTTACGTGTCTGGTTTTTCGTGTCTGGTTTTTCGTGTCTTGATCTTCGTGTCTCCTTCTTCTCGATCTTCGTGTCTCGATCTTCGTGTTTCGTTTTTTTGTTTCGTTTCTTTTTCGTGACCCTTTTTCCGTGTGTCGTTTTTCGTGTCTCGTTTTTGTGTCTATTTTCGTGTCTCATTTTTGTGTCTCGTTTATCGTGTCTCATTTTTGTGTTTCGTGTCTAATTTTTTATGTCTCGTTTTCCGTGTGTCGTTTTTCGTGTCTCGTTTTTTGTGTCTATTTCGTGTCTCGTTGTTCGTGTCTGATTTTTCGTGTCTCGTTTTTCGTGTCTCGATTTTCGTGTCTCCTTTTTCCGTTCTTGTGTTTCGTGTCTCGTTTCTCGTGTCTTTTGATCGTGTCATGTTTTTCGTGTCTCATTTTTCGTGTCGCTATTTCTGTGTCGCTCTTTTTGTGTCTCTTTTTTCGTGTCTCGTTTATTGTGTCTCGGTTTTCCTGTCCTATTTCTCGTGTCTCTTTGTCGTGTCACTGTCGCCGTCCCTCGTGTCGCTTTTTTGTGTCTCGGTTTTCATATCTCGCTTTTCTTGTCTCTTTTTTCGTGTCTCGTTTTTCGTGTCTGGTTTTTCGTGTCTCGTTTTTTGTGTCTCGTTCTTCGTGTTTCGTTTTTTGTTTCGTTTCTTTTTCGTGACACTTTTTCCGTGTGTCGTTTTTCATGTCTCGTTTTTTGTGTCTTTTTCGTGTCTCGTTTATCGTGTCTCATTTTTGTGTTTTGTGTCTAATTTTTCATGTGTCGTATTCCGTGTGTCGTTTTTCGTGTCTCGTTTTTTGTGTCTCTTTCCGTGTCTTGTTTTTCGTCTCTTGTTTATCCTGTCTCGTTTTTCGTGTCTCGTTTCTCGTCTCTCGTTTTTCGTGTCTCGTGTTTCGTGTCTCGTTTTTCGTGTCTCGTTTCTCGTCTCTCGTTTTTCGTGTCTCGTGTTTCGTGTCTCGTTTTTCGTGTTTTGTTTCACGTGTCTCTTGCTCGTGTCGTGTTTATCGTGTCTCGTTTTTCGTGTCGCTATTTTCGTGTCCCTTTTTGTGTCTCGTTTTCATATCTCGCTTTTCGTGTCTCGTTTTTCGTGTTTGGATTTTTGTGTCTTGTTTTTCTTGTTAGGTTTTTCGTGTCTCTTTTTTCGTGTCTCGTTTTTCGTGACTCGGTTTTGGGGTCTCGCTTTTGTGTCTGATTTTTTGTGTCTCGTATTTTGTGTGTCTATTTTCGTGATTGGTTTTTCGTGTCTCGTTTATCGTCTCTCGTCATTGTGTCTCGTGTTTCGTGTCTTTTTTTCGTGTGTCGGTTTTCGTGACTCGTTATTTTCGTGTCGCTTTTTTCGTGTCGCTTTTTTATGTCTCGTTTTTCGTTTCTCAATTTTTATTTTATGCCTTTCGTTTCATTTTTGTTCCTTGTTTTCGATTATTCATTCTTCGTTTCTCTTTCTCCGGTTTTTGTTTTTCATATCTCGTTTCTCGTTTTTCGTTTTTTTCGTTTTTCGTTTCTCGTTTGCCTAGCAAGAAGCGGCGAAAAAAGAAACGAAAAACGAAGAACGGGAATTGAAAAATTGAAAAACGTAAAACGAGATGCGAAATTCGAAAAACAAAAAACGAGAAACGAATTACTAAAAATCCAAAAACGAAAAACGAGAAACGAAAAACGAGAAACTAAAAACGAGAAACGAAAAACGAGAAACGAAAAACCAAAGACGAAAAATGGAAAACAAGACTCGAAAAAGAGACAAATAGAGGCACAAAAAACGAGACACGAAAAACGAGACACGAAAAAGGCACGCGAGACGAGACCCAAACGAGACCCGAAAAATGAGACACAAAAACGACACGAAAACGAGGGACGAAAAACCAGACACGAAAAGTGAGACGCAAAACACCACAGGCGGAAAAGAGACGCAAAAAGACACGAAAAACGAGACACGAAAAGCGAGACACGAGAAACGAGACACAAAAACGAGACACGAAAAACGAGACATGAAAATAAGACACGAAAAATGAGATACGAAAAAAGAGACAAAAAAGACACGAAAAACGAGACTCAAAAACGAGACACAAAAATGAGACGAAAACGAGACACGAACAAGACATGAAAAACTGGATGCAAAAAACCACAGGCGAAAAACGATAGGCGAGAAAAAAACCGAAAAAGAGACACAAATAGCGCGACACGAAAAACGAGACAAAAAATTTGAACCGATGATGTCGATACAAAAAACGCGCCACGAAAAATGAGACAGGAAAAAATGACACGAGAAACGAGACACGAAAAACGTGATACAAAAAACGAGACACAAAAAACCATACACAAAAAGGAGACACAAAAACGAGTCACGAAACACGAGAAACAAAACGAGACACGAAAAACGAGAAACTAAAACTGAGACATGAATGACGAGACACAACAAAATAGATACGGAAAACGAAAAACAATAGAGAAACGAGACACGGGACAGGAGACATGAGAAACAAGACACGAGATTTGAGACACGTGACGCGAGAAATGAGAAACAAAAACCAGAAACAAAAAACGAAAAACGAAAAAAAAGAAAAAAGTGACGTTAAATGAAAAACGAGAAACGGAAAACAAGAAACGGAAAACCTTAACGAAAAAAGATAAACGAAAAACGACAAACGAAAAACGAAAAAGGACACACGGAAAAGGAGACACGAAAAACGTGACACAAAAAGACACACAAAAAACGAGACACGAAAAACGTGCCACAAAAACGAGTCACGAAAAAACGAGACACGAAAAACGAGACACGAAAATCGAGACACAAAAACGTGATACAAAAACGAGACACGAAAAACTAGAAACAAAAAACGAGAAACGAAAAACGAGACACTAAAACGAGAACCAAAAAACCAGACACGAATAACGAAACACGAAAAACGAGACACGAAAAACACGACACGAAAAATGCGACACGAGAAACGAGACACAAAAAACGCGACACGAAAATTGCGACACGAGAAACGAGACATGAGAAACGAATAACGTGACACTATTAATGATGCAAGAAAAACAAGAATAGAGAAACGAGACATGAAGAACGAGACACTTGACGCGAGAAATAAGAAAGATAAATCCAAAATAGAAAACGAGTCACGAAAAACGAGACACAAAAATTAAACACAAAAACGAGACACGAAAACAAGACACGAAAAACGAGCCACGAAAATAAGACACAAAAAACGAGACAAAAAACAAGACACGAAAAACGAGACACAAAAACGAGACACAAAAACGAGACACGAAAACGAGACACGAAAAACGAGACACGAAAATAAGACACGAAAAACGAGACAAAAAACAAGACAAAAACGAGACACAAAAACGAGACACAAAAACGAGACACAAAAACGAGACACGAAAACGAGACACGAACAACGAGACAAGAAAAGCGAGATGCAAAAAAAGACAGGCGAAAAACGAGAGGCGAGAAAGAAAACACGAAAAACGAGACACGATAAACGAGACACAAAAAACGAGACAGGAAAAACGAGACACGAAAAACAAGACAAAAAACGAGAGACGAAAAATGAGACACAGAAACCAGACACGCAAACGAGAGACGAAAAACCAGACACGAAAAGTGAGACGCAAAAAAAAACAGGCGGTAAACGAGATGCGAAAAAGAAGACACTAAATACGAGACACGAAAAGCGGAACACAAAAACCGAGACACAAAAAATGTGCCACGGAAATTTGACACGAAAAACGAGACACAAAAATGAGACACAAAAACGAGACACGAAAACGAGACACAAAAACGAGACACGAAAAACGAGACACGAAAATAGGGCACGAAAAACGAAACAAAAAACAATACACGAAAAACGAGACACAAAAACGAGAGACAAAAACGAGACACAAAAACGAGACACGAAAAACGAGACACGAAAACGAAACACGAAAAAACGAGCTACGAAAATAAGACACGAAAAACGAGACAAAAAACAAGACACGAAAAATGAGACACAAAAACGAGACACAAAAACGAGACACAAAAACGAGACACAAAAACGAGACACGAAAACGAGAAACGAAAAATGAGCAACGAAAATAATTGACGAAAAACGAGACAAAAAACAGGACACGAAAAACGAGACACAAAAACCAGACACAAAAAACGAGACACGAATACGAAACACGAAAATCGGAACACAAAAATAAGACACGAAAAACGAGACAAAACACAAGACACTAAAAAACGAGACACAAAAACGAGACACATAAAACGAGACATGAAAAACGAGACACGAAAAACAAGAACAAAGACGAAAGACGAAACATGAGACACAGAAACCAGACACGCAAACAAGAGGCGAAAAACCAGACACGAAAAGTGAGACGCAAAAAACAGGCGGAAAACAAGATGCGAAAAAGGAGACACGAAAAACGAGACACGAAAAGCGAAACACAAAAACCGAGACACGAAAAATGAGCCACGAAAATAAGACACGAAAAACGAGACAAAAAACAAGACACAAAAAACGAGACACAAAAATGAGACACAAAAACGAGACACAAAAACGAGAAACGAAAAACGAGAAACGAAAATAAGACACGAAAAACGAGACAAAAAACAAGACACGAAAAACGAGACACAAAAACGAGACACAAAAACGAGATACGAAAACGAGACACGAAAAACGAGACACGAAAATAAGACACGAAAAACGAGCCAAAAAACAAAACAGGAAAAACGAGACACAAAAACGAGACCCAAAAACGAGACACGAAAACGAGACACAAACAACCAGACAAGAAAAGCGAGATGCAAAAAACGACAGGCGAAAAACGAGAGGCGAGAAAGAAAACACGAAAAACGAGACACGAAAAACGAGACGCAAAAAGCGAGACCGGAAAAAAGAGACACGAAAAACGAGAAAAAAACCAAACACGAAAAATGAGACACAGAAACCAGACACGCAAACGAGAGACGAAAAACCAGACACGAAAAGTGAGACGCAAAAAAACAGGCGGAAAACGAGATGCGAAAAAGAAGACACGAAAAACGAGACACGAAAAGCGGAACACAAAAACCGAGACACGAAAAATGAGCCATGAAAATAAGACACGAAAAACGAGACAAAAAACAAGACACGAAAAACGAGACACAAAAATGAGACACAAAACGAGACACGAAAACGAGACGCGAAAAACGAGCCACGAAAATAAGACACGAAAAACGAGACAAAAAACAATACACGAAAAACGAGACACAAGAACGAGACACAAAAACGAGACACCAAAACGAGACACGAAAAACGAGACACGAAAATAAGACACGAAAAACAAGACAAAAAACAAGACACTACAAAAGAGACACAACAACGAGACACAAAAACAAGACATAAAAAAACGTGACACAACAAGCAAGATACAAAACACGAGACACAAAAAACGAGACATGAAAAACGAGTCACGGAAAACGAGACAAAAAACAAGAAATGAAAAATGAGACACAGAAACCAGACACGCAAACGAGAGACAAAAAACCAGACACGAAAAGCGAGACGCAAAAAACATAGGCGGAAAACGATATGCGAAAACAAAGACACGAAAACGCGACACGAAAAACGAAACACGAAAACCGAGACACGAAAAACGAGCCACGAAAATAAGACACGAAAAACGAAACAAAAAACCAGACAAAAAACAAGACACAAAAATGACACACAAAAACGGGACACGAAAACGAGCCACGAAAAACGAGCCACGAAAATAAGACACGAAAAACGAGACAATAAACAAGACACGAAAAATGAGACACAAGAACGAGACACAAAAACGAGACACGAATACGAGGCACGAAAAACGAGCAACGAAAGTAAGACACGAAAAACGAGACAAAAAACAAAACACAAAAAACGAGACAGAAAAACGAGACACAAAAACGAGACACAAAAACGAGACACAAAAACGAGACACAAAAACGAGACACAAAAACGAGACACGAAACGAGAAATGAAAAGCGAGCCACAAAAATAAGACACGAAAAACGAGACAAAAAACAAGACACGAAAAACGAGACACAAAAACGAGACACAAAAACGAGACACGAATACGAAACACGAAAAACGAGACACGAAAATAAGACACGAAAAACAAGACAAAAGACAAGACACTAAAAACGAGACACAAAAACGACACAAAAACGAGACACAAAAACGAGACACGAACAACCAGACACGAAAAGCGAGATGCAAAAAACGACAGGCGAAATACGAGAGGCGAATAAGAAAACACGAAAAACGAGACACGAAAAACGACACACAAAAAACAAGACAGGAAAAACGAGACACGAAAAACGAGACAAAAAACGAGACACGAAAAATGAGACATAGACACGCAAACGCGAGACGAATAACCAGACACGAAAAGCGAGACGCAAAAAAACAGGCGGAAAACGAGATGCGAAAAAAAAGACACGAAAAACCAGACACGAAAAGCGAAACACGAAAAATGAGACACGAAAAAAGAGCCACGAAAATACGACACGAAAAAGGAGACAAAAAACACGACACGAAAAACGAGACACAAATACGCGACACAAAAACGAGACACGAACACGAGAAACGAAAAACGAGACACGAAAATAAGACACGAAAATAAGACACGAAAATAAGACACGAAAAACGAGACAAAAAACAAGACACAAAAAATGAGACACAGAAACCAGACACGCAAACGAGAGACGAAAAACCAGACACGGAAAGCTAGACGCAAAAATCACAGGCGAAATACGAGATGCGAAAAAGAAGACACGAAAAACGAGACACAAAAACAAGACACGAACAACCAGACAAGAAAAGCGAGATGCAAAAAACGACAGGCGAAAAACGAGAGGCGAGAAAGAAAACACGAAAAACGAGACACGAAAAACGAGACACAAAGAACGAGACAGGAAAAACGAGACACGAAAAACAAGACAAAAAACGAGAGACGAAAAATGAGACACAGAAACCAGACACGCAAA
Source organism: Teleogryllus occipitalis (assembly GCA_011170035.1). Lineage (NCBI taxonomy): Eukaryota > Metazoa > Arthropoda > Insecta > Orthoptera > Gryllidae > Teleogryllus > Teleogryllus occipitalis. The sequence continues at coordinate 8,841 of BLKR01001066.1, read as the reverse complement.
CGAGAGACGAAGAACCAGACACGAAAAGTAAGACGCAAAAAAAACTGGCGGAAAACGGGATGCGAAAAAAAAGACACGAAAAACGAGACTCGAAAAGCGAAACACAAAAACCGAGACACGAAAAATGAGCCACTAAAAGTAAACACGAAAAACGAGACAAAAAACAAGACACTAAACACGAGACACAACAACGAGACACAAAAACAAGACAAGAAAAACGTGCCACAAAAAGCAAAACACAAAACACGAGACACAAAAAAAAAGACATGAAAAACGGGACACGAAAAACGAGACAAAAAACAAGACACGAAAAATGAGACACAGAAACCAGACACGCAGACGAGACGAAAAACCAGACACGAAAAGCGAGACGCAAAAAACAGGCGAAAAACGAGATGCGAAAAAAAAGACAAAAAACGAGAGACGAAAAATGAGACAGAAACCAGACACGCAAACGAGAGACGAAAAACCAGACACGAAAAGTGAGACGCAAAAAACAGGCGGAAAACGAGATGCGAAAAAGAAGACACGAAAAACGAGACACGAAAAGCGGAACACAAAAACCGAGACACGAAAAATGTGCCACGGATATTTGACACGAAAAACGAGGTAAAAAACAAGACACGAAAAACGAGGCAAAAAAATGAGACACAAAACGAGACACGAAAACGAGACACGAAAACGAGACACAAAAAACGAGCCACGAAAATAAGACACGAAAAACGAGACAAAAACAATACACGAAAAACGAGACACAAAAACGAGACATAAAAACGAGACACGACAAACGGGACACGTAAATAAGACGCGAAAAAGAGACAAAAAACAAGACACTGAAAACGAGACACAAAAACGAGACACAAAAACAAGACAAGAAAAACGTGACACACAAAACAAGACACAAACACGAGACACAAAAAACGAGACATGAAAAACGAGACACGAAAAACGAGACAAAAAAACCTGAAAAAATAGACACAGAAACCAGACAAGCAAACGAGAGACGAAAAACCAGACACGAAAAGCGAGACGCAAAAAAACATAGGCGGAAAACGAGATGCGAAAAAGAAGACACGAAAACGAGACACGAAAAACGAAACACGAAAAACGAAACACGAAAACCGAGAAACGAAAATGAGACACGAAAAACGAGACAAAAAACCAGACACGAAAAACGAGACACAAAAATGAGACACAAAAACGAGACACGAAAACGTAACACGATAAAACGAGCAACGAAAATAAGACACGAAAAACGAGACAAAAAACAAGACACGAAAAATGAGACACAAAAATGAGACACAAAAACGAGACACAAAAACGAGACACAAAAACGAGACACGAAAACGAGAAACGAAAAACGATCCACGAAAATAAGACACGAAAAACGAGACAAAAATCAGGACACGAAAAACGAAACACAAAAACGAGACACAAAAAACGAGACACGAATACGAAACACGAAAATCGAGACACGAAAATAAGACACGAAAAACGAGACAAAAAACAAGACACTAAAAAACGAGACACAAAAACGAGACACATAAAACGAGACATGAAAAACGAGACACGAAAAACAAGACCAAAAACGAGACACGAAAAATGAGACACACAAACCAGACACGCAAACGAGAGGCGAAAAACCAAACACGAAAAGTGAGACGCAAAAAACAGGCGGAAAACGAGATGCGAAAAAGAAGACACGAAAAACGAGACACGAAAAGCGAAACACAAAAACCGAGACACGAAAAATGAGCCACGAAAATAAGACACGAAAAACGAGATAAAAAACCAGACACGAAAAACGAGACACAAAAATGAGACACAAAAACGAAACACGAAAACGAGACACGAAAAACGAGCCACGAAAATAAGTCAAAAAAAAACGAGAAAAAAAACAAGACACAAAAAAACGAGACACAAAAACGAGACACAAAAACGAGGACACGAAAAACGAGAAACGAAAATAAGACACGAAAAACGAGACAAAAAACAAGACGCGAAAAACGAAACACAAAAACGAGACAAAAACGAGATACGAAAACGAGACACGAATAACGAGACACGAAAATAAGACACGAAAAACGAGACAAAAAACAAAACACGAATAATGAGACACAAAAACGAGACCCAAAAACAAGACAAGAAAACGAGATACGAACAACCAGACAAGATAAGCGAGATGCAAAAAACGACAGGCGAAAAACGAGAGGCGAGAAAGAAAACACGAAAAACGAGACACGAAAAACGAGACACAAAAACGAAACAGGAAAAACGAGACACGAAAAACGAGAAAAAAAACCAAACACGAAAAATGAGACATAAAAACCAGACACGAAAACGAGAGACGAAAAACCAGACACGAAAAGTGAGACGCAAAAAAACAGGCGGAAAACGAGATGCGAAAAAGAAGACACGAAAACGAGACACGAAAAGCGGAACACAAAAACCGAGACACGAAAAATGAGCCATGAACATTACACACGAAAAACGAGACAAAAAACAAGACACGAAAAACGAGACACAAAAATGAGACACAAAACGAGACACGAAAACGAGCCACGAAAAACGAGCCACGAAAATAAGACACGAAAAACGAGACAAAAAACAATACACGAAAAACGAGACACAAAAACGAGACACAAAAACGAGACACAAAAACGAGACACGAAAAACGAGACACGAAAATAAGACGCGAAAAACGAGACAAAAAACAAGACACTAAAAACGAGACACAACAACGAGACACAAAAACAAGACAAGAAAAACGTGACACAAAAAGCAAGACACAAAACACGAGACACCAAAAACGAGACATGAGAAACGAGACACGAAAAACGAGACAAAAAACAAGACACGAAAAATGAGACACAGAAACCAGACACGCAAACGAGAGACGAAAAACCCGACACAAAAAGCGAGACAAAAACAAGACACTGAAAACGAGACAAAAAACGAGACACAAAAACAAGACAAGAAAAACGTGACACACAAAACAAGACACAAACACGAGACACAAAAAAACGAGACACAAAAAACCAGACAAAAACCAAGACATGAAAAATGAGACACAGAAACCAGACACGCAAACGAGAGACGAAAAACCAGACACGAAAAGCGAGACGCAAAAAAAACATAGGCGGAAAACGACATGCGAAAAAGAAGACACGAAAACGAGACACGAAAAACGAAACACGAAAAACGAAACACGAAAACCGAGACACGAAAATGAGACACAAAAACGAGACAAAAATCCAGACACGAAAAACGAGACACAAAAATGAGACAAAAAACGAGACACGAAAACGAAACACGAAAAAACGAGCTACGAAAAGAAGACACGAAAAACGAGACAAAAAACAAGACACGAAAAATGAGACACAAAAACGAGACACAAAAACGAGACAAAAAAACGAGACACGAAAACGAGAAACGAAAAATTAGCAACGAAAATAAGACACGAAAAACGAGACAAAAAACAGGACACGAAAAACGAGACACAAAAACGAGACACAAAAAACGAGACACGAATACGAAACACGAAAATCGGAACACGAAAATAAGACACGAAAAACGAGACTAAACACAAGACACTAAAAAACGAGACACAAAAACGAGACACATAAAACGAGACATGAAAAACGAGACATGAAAAACGAGACACGAAAAACAAGACCAAAGACGAAAGACGAAAAATGAGATACAGAAACCAGACACGCAAACGAGAGATGAAAAACCAGACACGAAAAGTGAAACGCAAAAAAACAGGCGGAAAACGAGATGCGAAAAAGAAGACACGAAAAACGAGACACGAAAAGCGGAACACAAAAACCGAGTCACGAAAAATTAACCATGAAAATAAGACACGAAAAACGAGACAAAAAACAAGACACGAAAAACGAGACACAAAAATGAGACACAAAACGAGACACGAAAACGAGACGCGAAAAACGAGCCACGAAAATAAGAAACGAAAAACGAGACAAAAAACAAGACACGAAAAACGAGACACAAAAATGAGACACAAAAACGAGACACGAATACGATACACGAAAAACGAGCCACGAAAATAAGACATGAAAAACGAGACAAAAAACAAGACACTAAAAACGAGACACAACAACGAGACACAAAAACAAGACAAGAAAAACGTGCCACAAAAAGCAAAACACAAAACACGAGACACAAAAAACGAGACATGAAAAACAGGACACGAAAAACGAGACAAAAAACAAGACACGAAAAATGAGACACAGAAACCAGACACGCAAACGAGAGACGAAAAACCAGACACGAAAAGCGAGACGCAAAACAAAACAGGCGAAAAACGAGATGCGAAAAAAAAGACAAAAAACGAGAGACGAAAAATGGGACAGAAACCAGACACGCAAACGAGAGACGAAAAACCAGACACGAAAAGTGAGACGCAAAAAACATGCGGAAAACGAGATGCAAAAAAGAAGACACGAAAAACGAGACACGAAAAGCGGAACACAAAAACTGAGACACGAAAAATGTGCCACGGATATTTGACACGAAAAACGAGGTAAAAAACGACACGAAAAACGAGGCACAAAAATGAGACACAAAACGAGACACGAAAACGAGACACGAAAACGAGACACAAAAAACGAGCCACGAAAATAAGACACGAAAAACGAGACAAAAACAATACACGAAAAACGAGACACAAAAACGAGACATAAAAACGAAACACGACAAACGGGACACGTAAATAAGACGCGAAAAAGAGACAAAAAACAAGACACTAAGAACGAGACACAACAACGAGACACAAAAACAAGACAAGAAAAACGTGACAAAAAAGGAAGACACAAAAAACGAGACAAAAAAAAGACATGAAAAATCAGACACGAAAAACGAGACAAAAAACAAGACACGAAAAATAAGACACAGAAACCAGACACGCAAACGAGAGACGAAAAACCCGACACGAAAAGCGAGACAAAAACAAGACATTGAAAACGAGACACAAAAACGAAACACAAAAACAAGACAAGAAAAACGTGACACACAAAACAAGACACAAACACGAGACACAAAAAACGAGACATGAAAAACGAGACACGAAAAACGAGACAAAAAAAACCTGAAAAAATAGACACAGAAACCAGACAAGCAAACGAGAGACGAAAAACCAGACACGAAAAGCGAGACGCAAAAAAACATAGGCGGAAAACGAGATGCGAAAAAGAAGACACGAAAACGAGACACGAAAAACGAAACACGAAAAACGAAACACGAAAACCGAGAAACGAAAATGAGACACGAAAAATGAGACAAAAAACCAGACACGAAAAACGAGACACAAAAATGAGACACAAAAACGAGACACGAAAACGAAACAAGAGAAAACGAGCAACGAAAATAAGACACGAAAAACGAGACAAAAATCAGGACACGAAAAACGAAACACAAAAACGAGACACAAAAAACGAGACACGAATACGAAACACGAAAATCGAGACACGAAAATAAGACACGAAAAACGAGACAAAAAACAAGACACTAAAAAACGAGACACAAATACGAGACACATAAAACGAGACTTGAAAAACGAGACACGAAAAACAAGACCAAAAACGATAGAGGAAAAATGAGACACACAAACCAGACACGCAAACGAGAGGCGAAAAACCAAACACGAAAAGTGAGACGCAAAAAACAGGCGGAAAACGAGATGCGAAAAAGAAGACACGAAAAACGAGACACGAAAAGCGAAACACAAAAACCGAGACACGAAAAATGAGCCACGAAAATAAGACACGAAAAACGAGATAAAAAACCAGACACGAAAAACGAGACACAAAAATGAGACACAAAAACGAAACACGAAAACGAGACACGAAAAACGAGCCACAAAAATAAGTCAAAAAAAACGAGAAAAAAAACAAGACACAAAAAAACGAGACACAAAAACGAGACACAAAAAACGAGGACACGAAAAACGAGAAACGAAAATAAAACACGAAAAACGAGACAACAAACAAGACGCGAAAAACGAAACACAAAAACGAGACACAAAAACGAGATACGAAAACGAGACACGAATAACGAGACACGAAAATAAGACACGAAAAACGAGACAAAAAACAAAACACGAATAACGAGACACAAAAACGAGACCCAAAAACAAGACACGAAAACGAGATACGAACAACCAGACAAGATAAGCGAGATGCAAAAAACGACAGGCGAAAAACGAAAGGCGAGAAAGAAAACACGAAAAACGAGACACGAAAAACGAGACACAAAAACGAGACAGGAAAAACGAGACACGAAAAACGAGAAAAAAAACCAAACACGAAAAATGAGACATAAAAACCAGACACGCAAACGAGAGACGAAAAACCAGACACGAATAGTGAGACGCAAAAAAACAGGCGGAAAACGAGATGCGAAAAACAAGACACGAAAACGAGACACGAAAAACGAAACACGAAAAACGAAACACGAAAACCGAGAAACGAAAATGAGACACGAAAAATGAGACAAAAAACCAGACACGAAAAACGAGACACAAAAATGAGACACAAAAACGAGACACGAAAACGAAACAAGAGAAAACGAGCAACGAAAATAAGACACGAAAAACGAGACAAAAATCAGGACACGAAAAACGAAACACAAAAACGAGACACAAAAAACGAGACACGAATACGAAACACGAAAATCGAGACACGAAAATAAGACACGAAAAACGAGACAAAAAACAAGACACTAAAAAACGAGACACAAATACGAGACACATAAAACGAGACTTGAAAAACGAGACACGAAAAACAAGACCAAAAACGATAGAGGAAAAATGAGACACACAAACCAGACACGCAAACGAGAGGCGAAAAACCAAACACGAAACGTGAGACGCAAAAAACAGGCGGAAAACGAGATGCGAAAAAGAAGACACGAAAAACGAGACACGAAAAGCGAAACACAAAAACCGAGACACGAAAAATGAGCCACGAAAATAAGACACGAAAAACGAGATAAAAAACCAGACACGAAAAACGAGACACAAAAATGAGACACAAAAACGAAACACGAAAACGAGACACGAAAAACGAGTCACAAAAATAAGTCAAAAAAAACGAGAAAAAAAACAAGACACAAAAAAACGAGACACAAAAACGAGACACAAAAAACGAGGACACGAAAAACGAGAAACGAAAAAAAAACACGAAAAACGAGACAAAAAACAAGACGCGAAAAACGAAACACAAAAACGAGACACAAAAACGAGATACGAAAACGAGACACGAATAACGAGACACGAAAATAAGACACGAAAAACGAGACAAAAAACAAAACACGAATAACGAGACACAAAAACGAGACCCAAAAACAAGACACGAAAACGAGATACGAACAACCAGACAAGATAAGCGAGATGCAAAAAACGACAGGCGAAAAACGAAAGGCGAGAAAGAAAACACGAAAAACGAGACACGAAAAACGAGACACAAAAACGAGACAGGAAAAACGAGACACGAAAAACGAGAAAAAAAACCAAACACGAAAAATGAGACATAAAAACCAGACACGCAAACGAGAGACGAAAAACCAGACACGAATAGTGAGACGCAAAAAAACAGGCGGAAAACGAGATGCGAAAAACAAGACACGAAAACGAGACACGAAAAGCGGAACACAAAAACCGAGACACGAAAAATGAGCCATGAAAGTAAGACACGAAAAACGAGACAAAAAACAAGACACGAAAAACGAGACACAAAAATGAGACACAAAACGAGACACGAAAACGAGACACGAAAAACGAGCCACGAAAATAAGACAGGAAAAACGATACAAAAAACAAGACACGAAAAACGGAACACAAAAACGAGACACAAAAACGAGACACCAAAACGAGACACGAAAAACGAGACACGAAAAAGAGACACGAAAAACGAGACAAAAAACAAGACACTAAAAACGAGACACAACAACGAGACACAAAAACAAGACAAGAAAAACGTGACACAACAAGCAAGATACAAAACACGAGACACAAAAAACGAGACAAGAAAAACGAGACACGAAAAACGAGACAAAAAACAAGACACGAAAAATGAGATACAGAAACCAGACACGCAAACGAGAGACGAAAAACCCGACACGAAAAGCTAAACAAAAACAAGACACTGAAAACGAGACACAAAAACGAGACACAAAAACAAGACAAAAAAAACGTGACACACAAAACAAGACACAAACACGAGACAAAAAAACGAGACATGAAAAACGAGACACGAAAAACGAGACAAAAAACAAGACAAGAAAAATTAGACACAGAAACCAGACACGCAAACCAGAGACGAAAAACCAGACACGAAAAGCGTGACGCAAAAAAACATAGGCGGAAAACGAGATGCGAAAAAGAAGACACGAAAACGAGACATGGCAAACGAAACACGAAAAACGAAACACGAAAACCGAGACACGAAAATGAGACACGAAAAACGAGACAAAAAACCAGGCACGAAAAACGAGACACAAAAATGAGACACAAAAACGAGACCCGAAAACAAACCACGAAAAAACGATCCACGAAATAAAGACAAGAAAAATTAAACACAAAAACGAGACACAAAAACGACACACGAAAACGAGAAACGAAAAACGAGCCACGAAAATAACACACGAAAAACGAAACAAAAAACAGGACACGAAAAACGAGACTCAAAAACGAGACACAAAAAACGAGACACGAATACGAAACACGAAAATCGCGACACGACAATAAGACACGAAAAACGAGACAAAAAACAAGACACTAAAAAACCAGACACAAAAACTAGACACATAAAACGAGACATG